>CM037159.1:20593387-20610887 GCA_020921065.1 Vaccinium darrowii
AATATGGGTCTAGTCAAACCCAACCCACCCCCTTTTTTTCCTGCCTGGTTGGGATATTGACCTAAACATAGCAAACAACTGAATAACCGACGGGTGATGATTACATGTGGCAAATGACATCTTCCAACGTAATATAGATGTGCTATTTTGTCATTAATCTCATGGATCCAATCATGACAAATGAAATACTCCTTTAACAAGGCTTAAACTTTTTTGGTAATGAATTGAACAAGGTTAAATCTTGGTGATTAAACTTTAGCCTAATTTTTTTGTTCAACATCCTTTTTGAATTTCTATTGGACTTCCATTAAGTTTTTAGTTTAATTTTTCTTCTCTATCTTTATTATTGTCTCATCTGCATTTTTTTATTATTATTTTGGTCCATATTGGTTATACTTTTCTGATTCAACGCTTGAGACGAATGATTGACAAAAAAAATTAGCAAAAAAATTGTAACTTGCACCGAGGGTTCTAATATGATGGCAAATGATAACACTGTGCTGTAGCATTCCCAATACTAATTTCTAGTGAATTATCTAGTCCCGGCATTGATAGTCTTTTTTATCCTAATTTAGTTTTAGATGCAAACTGAATAAAATTAAGTCCAAATTATAATAAAGACATGTATTTAGTATGGGACACAAATATACGTCCATGTATGCTTGTGCGTGTATATATATATATATATATATATATATATATATATAGAGAGAGAGAGAGAGAGAGAGAGACCTTGAAAAATGTGTTAATTATGAGTTTTTGAGATAATTTTCTTCAATGAATTCGAAATTGGCCAGGCCTGGCAAGGCATCAACTATGAAGGATATGGTAGGGGTGCACACTGGCCCGGTGGCCTGCCTAGCCCACCCAACCCACCTTGATTTTTTTTAGAATTTGGGATATATATTTAGGCCTATAGGGTTGAGTTGGGTTGATATTTTAAAGCCCGATCAGTTAATGGGATGGGTTTGGAAAAATCCTCAAAGCCCGGCCTAGCCCAAATATAATTTTTTTTTTTTTTTTTTGCATGTCAAGCTTTATGAATGTTGGACAATTCCACTTTTTGAACACTTTTATTGCTTTTTGAGAGACAATTTAATTATTAGAATCATAATATTTTATGGGTTTCTTTTTAATAGTATTGCGAGAACATAAAACTTTTAAGTATTCTCAGTTGTGAACTAATTTGTGATCATTGTAGTTAATTTATTTATGTTTGTTATATCACGCTTTAGAAAAATAAATGGGCTTACTGGGTGGGTACAACAACAACAACAATAACATAACCCATTTAGTCCCCAATAATTGGGGGTATGGGCGGGGGATGGATAGGAGACAGACCTAACCTTTGGCAATAAATGCACAAAGTGGCTGCTCCCAGAATACCACTGAAACAGATGGATTAGAGACAGACCTAACCTTTGGCAATAAATGCACAAAGTGGCTGCTCATAGAATACCACTGAAACAGTGGTCCCCCTATACCGTCACGTTTGCTGCGGAATCATGCCCTCAAATCACAGCTAAAAGGCATCAGAGAGGGCAGACCCAAGAATCATTTTGATTTATGTGCACATTACCATGCTTCTTTCATTCAGCATCCAGAGCATTGGCGTTGCACAATAGCTTACTGGGTGGGTATGGAAAATAAAACTCTAATTGGATTGGGTTTGAGAATATGAAATGAAGCCCAATTTTTAATGGGATTGAGCATGCACAAGTCTCGTTAGTATCTAGCATAAGCCCGGCCCGAGGTTTGTGCACCCCTAGATATGGCTGATGTGTAATAGTCAAGAGAGAGAGAGAGAGAGTGAGTGAGTAACGTGAGTGAGACACTATTGTAATTTTAGTTTTGGAGTCCAACCCATTTTGAACCTTTGTAAACCCATGTGCATATGGGCTAATGTGGGTTGACCCATATATAACCTATATTATAATATGAACAAGTTGAATTGGGTTATAGGTGGGCAAGTTGGGTTGAGTTGAAAATTGCCGCCTCTAACTCCAGCGATAGGAAATTCCTGGTTCTGGCACTTGTATGTGGTGCAAGTCGTTGGTCGCAAGTCAATTATAATCAGGGTGTTTTTGGTGATGTTTTGAATAGATCTGGGACAGGACAGGGCAAGTACTAGGTTAATGATCTATAATCAGATTTCAGTATAGTGCTCAAGCATACAAGTAGGAATTCAGTCACACACAAAAAATTGCTAGGTAATCTGGAGCAATTTGGTGGTTCGATAATAAACAATCCTTATGCAGAATGACCGTGTTGATTCTTTTTTTTTTGAATGAGGGCAAGAGCGTAATTTTACTCACGCACTCACCTACGCAATTGCTGACTAGGGAGAAGTGAAATGAACCATTTAGACACACACACACCAATCCAAACTCCTAATGTGGGAGCCGACCGTGTTGATTCTTGAAGCTAGGCCTGGGCGTCGTGGCGAATTGGGTTCGTGTCAAAATGACCTGCTTAACTAATTGTGTTAAAAAAATAAACCCTAACCCAACCTTCTGTTAATTGTGTCAACCTGAATACGACACGATTAACTCAGAAACGACTTGTTTAGCAAATTTGACCCGAACACAACACTAATTTAATTTGTGTTGTTCTTAGGTTATCGGGTTAATTCGTGTCATTCTCGAGTTACGGTGTTGACACAAATAGACGATTAGTTTAATTCGTTTCATTCTCGAGTTATGCAGATTAAACCCAAACCCGACTTGTTTACCAGTTGTGTTCTCGGTCGTCTCATATTGTCAAAGACACTCAACATTAACCCGCGGGAAGACAAAAATGGCGGTTTCATTTCCTTTCTATATATAGACCTTTTTCTACTACAAAAATCAATGGACCTGCGACATATGAGAGAGAGAGAGAGAGAGAGAGAGTTTTATCAACGTCTCACAATTGCTTTCGTTGATAAAAGAGGAGGAACGGTGAGACACGAAAACGAGGCAAAAAAGGATGACTTTGGAGAAATTGCTTTCGTTGAGAGTCGAACTCAAGACCTCCCGCTTACTAAACGGGTGCTCTAACCAACTGAGCTACGAAAGCTCTTTGCTGGTCATCCGCAGTTTAAATACTTAAAATAATTTATTTTAATTCCTGTTGGTTTCGACCGACAAGATTCTCGCACATTCCATTTCATACTCATTTTATTCAATAATAATAACCACACTTCTTTATCGTCTTTTATAAGTTTAGTAATTTACAAGATTAACATTTCACTTGCATCTCTTTTTTTTTTTTTGGATAAATTCTTGCATCTCTTTGACTCTTGAAAAAACGAGATTGTAAATTCACATTACAAGAGGACAATAAAAGAAAGTTCATCGGTCAGAAAATAGAGTATGAAAATCGATTACATTTTTTAATAATGAAACCAAACTACTTGAGTTTGAGTTCATATTCTCTCATTGAAGATCACTAATTCATTGCATGAATAAACTAACCCTGAATATTTTTAAAGCTCAGTAAGTTTTCGCATTAAGCTTGAACAAAATACTACTCAATTCCTTGAAACTTGGTGTAAAAATAAAGCTACTAGGGAGGGAATCGTGATGAAGTCCGTTGAAACTTTATTTGAGATCGACTCGTAGCGGCTTATAAGCAGTGGCAGAAACAAGGCTTGGAGGGAAAAAAAAAAGCTTTGTTCAACTATCTTGGGCTTTATTTTTAGTTAAAAAGAACAAAAACTTGGTTGAACTTTCATCCCATCTTTTAGATGAGCTATTAAGATATAGTACTCTATTATTTTTATGAGAATTGTATTTTAAATCGCTAGTTTTGTCTTTTGTGTAAAAAATTAAATTATTCGACTACCGGTGAGTATTTAATTGACTTCCTTGGTGTAAAATGAAATAAATGAATGTTCTTTCTAGGACCTAGGGTGACGTGTCATTCCCCCTCCACACAACTCTGCTCCTATTTGTAAGGCTTCGTTTGTTTGGGGTGGAAAACGTTTTCTAGGAAAATATTTTCCACGGAAAATAAATTCCTGTGTTTGGTAAGGCATAAAAATAAAATTAAGGGGAAAACGTTTTCCTAAGGAGGTTGAAAAGGACCCATAAGTGCTGGGAAATGATTTCCGGATTTTAGAAGCGGAAATCGTTTTCAGGCCTTGTGAACCCAACAACAGACGTGCCCGCTATTCCCGTCAACAGGTAGTCCATCCCTCCCGCACCCTCCCAATCTCTCCCCAACGACCTGGACAACCTGTCTCTTTTCCGCAAGGCTGCTGCCGATTCCTCCTCTTCCCACCACCCACCTCTCTCTCTCTCTCTCTCTCTCTCATGTTAAGGCACAATGAATTTAGTTTCAGACTTTCAATCCATGAATCGAAAAAACCGCAGACGAGGTGTTTGACGAATCGCCGCAGCTATTTGTTGCAAGCCAAGCTACCCTTTAATCGTCTTGGGCTGCTGGATTTTATGGAGGTTTCTTGGAGGTTTTGGACAAATTTTGGCCACAACATAGGGATATGGAAGAAGGAAAAGGAAAGAGGTGTCGAAATGAACCGATGTTTTTGGCCCAAATGAGCATGGGTCTGAGATTTCGACAACTATAAGATGAGTTGTATTTGGACAAAATGAATTTTTTAACAGTCTTTGAGATCGCCTCATCTAAAATTGAGACAGATTTTTTTTTTTTTTTTAAGAAAAAGCATTTTATTCATTTTATCATATTCGTGATTTTCCATACCTACCAAACAATAGAAAATGTTTTCATATCACAACCAAACACCAGAAAATATTTTCTAGAAAAAGTTTTCCATGGAAAAGGTTTTCTAGAAAATGTTTTCCGCCCGAAACAAACGGAGCCTAAGTCACAATTCTCATGTACCAGTTGTCTAGCTCTCGTCTCCCCTATGAAAGAGTTACTTCCCGCAACACGTCCGTGTGCATCTCAACAGTTGAAAATGTTCTTGAACGGTCCGGATGTTAAAATAAATTCTGAACGGTAGGAGTTAACTCTCTTATTGGTCAATACGCACGTCTGCGTACGCGTAGTAATTTTGTAGATGTAATTGTGGGAACACCCTAAACTCACCACACACTCCCAAAAAAAGAGAAGGAAGTTAGTAATCGACCAAAAAGATTCCAGTCAATCTGAAACACTAAAATAGGATGCATTTACTAAAAAGAATCCTGTATACAGTCAATCAGCACAGAAGGATGAGTCTCTGAAATTACAAAATCATCTGGCTAATCAAAAGAATCAGCACCTAGTCCTTCGGCAAAAAAAACCATCAACCCAGTTACTATTTCGCTTTTTCTTTTTTTTCCCTCTTTTCAACCTAGTTACTATATATAAATGCTCTATACATGGACCCCTAAACTAGTCACAAAGTGATAAAAGATACTGTAACAACAATTTAGGGACTGAAGGAGACAATTCTAAATCCTCCGGCCTTCCAAAAAAGACGACGGATGCAGCGTGTCTCGGCTAGGAAACGTCGAAGGGAAGAGTGACAACAAGGAGACCTTGTACCAAAATTTATAGATGAATGTCTTTGGTTATCAAAATAATATGGTCTTCAGAATGAGGAGGACCAACATGACGAAGCACATGATGATGAGAACCGTAGCACAAGTCACCATCCCCCCTTGTTTCTGTGTTCTCTCAGCCTGCAGTACCAATAAGAAAGCAACGTGATATTTTAATCTAGAACTCGTATACTGGGGATAAAATGGAGAAGCTACCGTCTATACTTGAATTATGGATTTGTCATATGATTCATAACGGGAAAGGTAAATGACAGGAAACCAAAAAATCAAATTCAGCTCTCATTCGTTTAGCTCCTTACCCTCTAAAATTATTCATTTCTTTTACCCTCCATAGATCCCTGCACAAATCAATGACCTAAACAAAGCATAAGAGAACATAAAGAGCAGGATTACCTTCTGCAGCTGTTTAAAGCCTTCCTCGACTGATGCAGCAACATTCTCAATATTATAGTCTATCCTATCAACAATAGTGCCCTGTTGGGAGAAAGTATTTCAGTTTGTTACCATAAATCTCTGAGGGAAATGCCTCAACTATTAGAAAGGAGGCATAACTTCTAACCTGGTCAATGACTAGCACTGATAGATCCTTCATAATCTGAGCAAGCTCATTCACTGATTCCACAACCTACAAAAACCCAAAAATAAAAAAAACCAACCAAACTTATCCGGTAAAGGGAAAAATAAACCATTGGTTTTAGGAAAGTAAACAATTGATGCAAGAGGTTCACGTACCTGGTGAATCTCTCTCTCCCTTTCTGCAGTGAATGCCTCGCTTTTCCTTAGAGTTGCCATTTGATGCTCATTAAACACCTAGATAGTTTGCAAGACTAACGTCAAGGCTCTGCTGGCAAAAAATGCTTACACACATACACACACGTATGTCGAAGTTAGATATTGCCATATTGCTGAAAGCATTTCTCTGTTCAAAAAAAGGAAAGATATTGGCAAGGGGGGTAAAAGCTCCCAAAGTATACAGTACATTAAGTCCCCCATTCCCATCGCTCCAAGACTCGGAGGAGAAAAGAAAACAGAAAAGAAATGTGCTCAAGAATGTAGAGTCACTACCATCTCAAGAATCTAATCAGCTATTATAGCCTTGTCGGGTGGGTTTTCTTTCCTACAGGCAAATCACGTAAAATCTATAAAATGTAAAATCCAAATTTTCTTTCACAAGTAGACCACAACCTCAAGTGGTCTTCAATGTAAGGTTGCAAACAAGGTAGGTTGAACCCAAACAGCCAGATAGGGTTGGGCTGAAATAACCTCAACATGAATCAACATTACTTTGGGCTTGAGCACATGCAGTGGCTAGCCAGAACCTGGTCTAATTTGTCTACATGTGATATGTATCTATACATGAGTTACAAGAATTTCCTGCAAAATTGTAAATTCCCCCGTCCTTGTCTCGGCCATAAAATTTACAGACAACTAAATTGCAGCTTAACGAGCGAAACGGTTTTGCATCTAATGTTCCTTTCACTACTACCAGCCAGCTTGATTCTCTTTGCAGCAACAAACAGCCTCAGACTTCTATAGTTCTATCCTATATATATTCATGTCCAATCACTTCTGCAGCATACCTACCACCATGAGTTGCATTAAATTCTCTCCCTCTCCCCGTGTGTGTGTGTGTGTGTGTGTGTGTGTGTGTGTGTGTGTGAGAGAGAGAGAGAGAGAGAGAGAGAGAGAGAGTAAACTCATATCTGTCAGCATGGTACATGAAGGGCAAAAGTAATCGATTGTTGCCAATGGAATCAACTTTTGCAAGATCTGTGAAGATCTTCTGTAAAATATACAAATCTCAATGGAACCAAAAGCAGGTGACCAGAGGTCACAAGTAATTATCCTTCATATCACATGCAAATCATGGAATATCTTCCTCAATAGAAGAAAGAAATATATCAAGAACAGCTAAAGGATTACAGATGGTAAGTAAGAAGTTGGCTTACTATGTCATCCAAGTCATCACTGTCTGCTCTTCTGAAAGTATTTCCATTTAAGTTCATTTCTAAGTCGACACCATCTGGACCCTAAATCACAAAGCACTGAAAGCAGTATTAGAAAAACCCGGAAATCACTTCCCAAACAACTAATAAGCTACGGGGAAGGAAAAAAAGGGATAGAAATCACAAAAGTGGACTAGCTGCTATAATAGACTAAGAAAAGCAAAAACTACAGTTCAACAGTCAAGTAAACTACAAAACAGATAGCAGACAGAAAGAACAACAAATGAGTCACATAATGTTGTGAAGTGAGAAGCTATCATGCTCTTAAAAGTTTTGTCCCTCGAAAATGGAACAAGAAAGGAGAAAGACCTCTTTCTGCAGCTGAAGGCGCTTCAAATAAGTTGACTGCTTCTTGCGAAGCTCCATTGAAAGGCTCTGAAGATCAGTGGCGAGAGACCGCTGCAAATAAAAAAGTTCGAAACAGCTTATGAGAATGACCCATTCATTTTGAAGATGCAAGGTAATAGAACTTTATAGTAAATGTCATCATGCAGGATTCCTGCTCAGTGCTTGGGAAGCAACAAATGACTGAACTTCTGCAGTACAAAACTGTGGCCAAGTTAAAAAAAAATTCCTGCAAGGAAGCAGGAGTCTGTGAAAAAGGAAAGATGGCCTTTTGCCTGATTCCTCACTATCCCCAAGGAGAAGCAGAAATCACCAACCACATGCCTATAAACCTTTAAGTCCTATACACAATTTGCATTACAAGGGGACTGGGAGTAACCATTCGCGTTGAGCAAAAGAAATCAGAGTCAATGTGTCTTTGTGAGGTGTGAAAATGTCTTGTGAGGTGCAAAGAAGTTTTCACTGGAGAAAAAAATCATTTGAGCCGGCAAATGTACTACTTTCCAGTAAACAGAGGAGGCGATTGGGTTTTCTAACATCTCCTCAATGAGAATTGGGTAATAGGTGACGAAGATAACGAACCATCATAGCAATATTAAAAGTAACAAACCATCATACCTGCACATTTTTCCTAATGTTGGAATCCTCTGAAGGCCCACCTGCAGATAGTCTCTGTAATCTCTTCTCTGATCTTTTTAGAAGATCAGTTATCTGGTGAGTAAGAGCCTCAATCCTACGTTGATCTTCTTTACCATCTCCAAACGAGGGCATTAAAGCCTTGGCATGAGCTTTGGCTAGCTCACCCATTTTTGTCCGCACAAGTTGCACATTTGCTGCTATTTCTTCGGACACATCCACCCAAGCTGGAGGTAGACCCGCTGTAAGTGCACCTCTACTGCAGTAAAGAGCAAATATTTCTCTCTAAGAAGGAAATAGATAGGCCTTATTTTTATACAGATAGTTGCATCTGAAGTGAATTAAATGTAAAGTCATAAGAAGTCATGGTTCATGAGGGTACATCCCTGTGACCAAGTGGCCTCCTCTCCAGTTTGACTTGGTATCAAGCTTTTAATATTTCCGAAGTACGTATATATACATATACGTATACATATATAGCAATGTACGTGTGCAGAGAGAAATCAACAAATTATAGCAAACTAGGACGACTGAGTACAGACACGCGACTTAAAGACAAACATGTATTATACTTCTGGTCATGCTAAACTGCATCTAAATATTGCACTCACGTTCATCGACTAGAAGTTCAATTGATGCCCAGTGGGACTACTGAAAGTACCGATCTTAATTGGTCGAGCTAGACTGACTTATTTCTATATCGAATTACTCTTAGCCGAAGAAGCCCAGACACTTCGGACAAGATGGTGTGTCAGTCAAAACCAAACACTTCTCCAGTTGATCTGACTAAAATAATTGTTGGATGTTGTCGAGTTTTTTAAAGCAGTTATCATGCATGCATGATATCTGTAAATACTTTCTTGTGCACCAGTGGATCTCCATTGTACCTTTATATATACAAAATAATTCAAAAATGACCCTTGTCGAAAACAAAATACTTAACTTTATTACGACCATAGTCCAACTATCTCAAACTTTACATTTCAGGGGTTGTCCCTTGCATCCCCAATAGAGTTTACCAATATGGCAAAAACCACTCAATTCACATTGATCAAGTCTGGTTGGCTGGTTGCTTATACCAGCAAAACAATTTATTCTCTCCTTTTTTACAACTGCTTCACCTTTGGACCTGAAACTTTCAATCCTGAAAGTTCTATTTCATATGTGATATCCATCTGTCATGAAACTCATCTACA
This sequence comes from Vaccinium darrowii, assembly GCA_020921065.1. Taxonomy (NCBI): domain Eukaryota; kingdom Viridiplantae; phylum Streptophyta; class Magnoliopsida; order Ericales; family Ericaceae; genus Vaccinium; species Vaccinium darrowii. The sequence goes on from CM037159.1 coordinate 20,603,081, forward strand.
GGTCCTATACTCTCATCAAAAGAATGTGAACAGATAATTATAGTATCTATCCCTCCAGTCCCCAGTAGACTAAATATGGGAAAACGTGCACTCCAGTTACTTATCCTTCAGTGGCGGAGCTCTCGTCCTTTTGGGGAATGCCATAATGCTATACTTCCCACCCACAAGTCAATCTAGCATGAACCAGCCCAACTTCAGACCTCAAGTTCCCGGTTTGGAAGATTGGTTCATCGACCATGGGCTCAGTGGGGACAGCTTCCATTGCCTCCTTTAAAATTCATGCAGCACCCTCTAACTCATAATTTGTATTTATCCAACTCTCCATTTGTTTTTTGAGAAAAGAGTTGCAAATTTGCAATTGACTATTTAGTATTTTGTTTGGTAAGAAAAATAAAGAGGAAGTAACAAGTTAGGAAGAAGTGAGAAGATATGTCAAATCCTCTGTAGTAGATTACTTAGTTGTATCTATAGTTTTCATTTGATGCAATAAGTGTATCTGTTGCTTGTATTGCACAAAAAGCATAAGGATATAGCTCTAACAAGTTGCGCCAACTGAAATAAAACCCCTAGCTCTGCTGCTGCCCACCATCAAATTTTTTAACAGAAATACAACCAAATTCATAAGGAACAGCACAGCAAGAAACTCAAATATATAATATGCATAAATAAGTGTACTTTGTCATTCCACTCTCGTTGCACTTTGTAAACCTTCTGATCTACAACAATATGGTAGTTTAGATAGCGATTTTCTCCCAACATATATGTGTCCCTAATAAGCTGTTTCCAGGTTGTTAAAGCATGCAACTCAAAACCAATTGGCAATGAGTGAAGAGTCTACCCAGACCATATACTAGTTTTGGAAGTTATAATTAGCAGGCGTGGAACAAGCTCTAACACTCACCTTACACGTGCGACCCCGGACCCACACGTGGAGAGGTAAAAAAAGATGGTTTTGCATAAAAGACCTATTAATTTGACTCTAACAAGTTTCCCCAACTGGAAATAAAATCCCTAACTCTGCTGCTCTCCACCGTCAACTTTAACAGAAATACAACCAAGTTTATAAGAAACTGCCATCAAGAAACTCACACCAATATGGAGTCCAGCTCTTCATCAATCTTTCAAATGGATTGAAGGAAACAATTTTCAGCCCCAAAAAGGTTCTTTTTTAGCCCACCCCAATGATCGGAACTGTTCATTTTTTTGAACTCATCGAGAGCATCAAGCATGCCAAAAATCAAGCTTTTGATATGATTACGGAACACATTTACATTGAGAAATATGGTTGAAATGGGTTTTGATCCAGTGTTAAAATCTTATTTTTGGCAGTGTTCCGAAACTATACAAAATGACATATGCTTGTGTGAGTGTGACCAGTGCTCCTAGCTCAATTGGTCGGGTGTACCAGTACTTAGGTGCAGAGAGGTTCCGGGTTTGAGCTGATGCAACAGCATCGATGCTGCTATCCTGGTAGTAATCTATCTTAACTAACATATTAGCATCCTATTGTCGGGGGGAAAAAATATGTGAGAGAGATGTACCTGGAGGCTCCTGGATCCTCTGTACTGAGAGGAGCATAAGAGCGATTTGGGTTAAGAAGCGAAGTGGTAGACAATTCGATCACAGGACCACCAGAATTCGACGACGTTGAAGGCGAAGAATCCGAAGGAACCCTAACGCTCTTCAATGCATCTCTGTACTTTCTGTACAATATGGTCCGATTCCTCGTCGCCATTTTCTTTAATTACCAAAAACTCTCAATCTTCAAATAAAAAATAACAAAACCTGTAATACTCTTGAAGAATTAATCGTCCGTAGATCAGAAAACGGTTTGGTCGAAGACAAGGGTGTCCCGCAGAAGATGATGGTTTGTCCAAGATGAAATTTAGAAGCGGAAATGGAATGGAATCGTGTTATGATCGACCGGAGATTGGTGAGAGAAAGTTCCGGTGAAGTTTTGAGAGCGAAAGATAGAAGGTTTTATGCAAGAAAATGGCTGTGATCAGAAAAAACTTCACAATTTTGTTTATTTTACCGCCGGAGTGTCAATGTCCTTGAGGTCCAGAGCTCTTTTTTCTCTTTTTCATTTACAGAAAAACAATTTTGCTTAAACTTTCCTTTTTAAAAATTAAAAAAACAAGATGTAAGTCAAAACTTTAAATCTAATCTCCTTGAGTCATTGCCGTTCATCAAAAATCTCTCCTTGAGTCGTTGAGAGAAATCGAAAAATATAGACCAAAGCAGAAAAAAATTGATATACCAAGTTCTGTAAAAACTGAATTTTTTTGATACCTACGATTTTGTTAACTATCATGTAAACATTAAACTCATTATAATTGGTGGAAAAAGTATGGGGCCGTGCAATCAATAATGTGATTAGATCTCTCTAGTGCTACCTAAAAAATATTTGTTAAAGTGTACACCTGAGCACATGTGTGATCTTATTTTATGTGCTAAGAATTTATTAGGGCATTCACAATGGGCTCTTAAAAAAACTTCTAAGTGAGACTCCTAACATTTTAGCAATTCATTTGCTCAATTATGGTCTTCAATGGGCTATCCATAGAAGCTCTTAAGGATGGCTTCTTAACATGACTCTTACAACATTAGCTAAATTTAGTGAGGGAGTTGGGAGTGAAGAGAAGAGAGAGAAAGAGAGAAGGAGAAGAGAGAGGGGGGAATAGGGGACCCATTTACATTTTTGTGTCCATAAATAAGTTTAAGACATAGTCTAGGAGCCAATATTAGAGAGTCCATTGGAGTGCTCTCACACTCCTAAATTAGCAAATCTTTAACAAACAAAATTGGACCCCACTTTTGCTTATGTGTCAACTTTATGAGTCATTTTAGGGGCCAAATATAGAGAGCCCACTGTAGATACTCTTAGTTATTATTAGCTAGCTAAGATGAAATGTATTTCTATAAATGTTCATTATCTTTTAGTTTTTCCTCTCTCTCTCTCTCTCTCCCTCCCTCCCTCCCTCCCCTTAAGGGAGTGTTTAGAACTTAAGGAAAGTGAGGAAAAAGAAAAGAAAATTGAAAATTTTCCCGCCTCTTGTTTGGTTGGGAGAGAATGAAGAGAGAAAAATAAAAAATCTAAATATTGTAAATAGTAAAATTTTTCTCCCATTTTTCTCACTTTCCTTTCATTTTATTTTCTCACATTTTTCTTTCCTTTCCACAAGTTCCAAACACGCCCTAAGTCTTTCCGTAAATTTAGGTAGTGGCTTGGGGCAGATTAGAAAGTGAGGGTGCCACCTAGGATTTTAGAGAGTCAATTTTTGTGCACTAGAGAACATTTTTTGAGTTTTTTTTAGATAGCTAGGTAGGCACTTTGGGGTACCCTTTGGGTACACTTTTAGGTAGTGCACCAGAGATGCCCTTAGTTTGTGGCAGGAGTCGATGGATTCAACACACATTTTGGTAATAATTGATTAGTTTGTGGTAGGACCCACACTTCGTCCACTAATAAGAATGATGTTACTATTCACCCTCATTTAACGAGGATAAACAAAATCACACTTAATTTTGATACATATATCATAAATATTAATGTACTCTTACAGTTTTAATATCATTTTAGGAATATAGAAGCACTTTTTATACATTATTTACCCTAAATGACGGATGTTGTAACAATAAACGAGTAGTTGGATTAACATTTTTAGTCCTAAATATTGATACAGAAAATTTTAAAGAGAATAACTTGAAGGAAAATTTCCACTTCACTTCTTCCAAATGCATTTTTTCCCCCCTTTTTCAGTGGATTTGTATATTAAGGCATTTGCGCTTACGGTTGCAAAACGGAGCCAACTAAGTCAAAAACTAACTTAAGCTGATTTAAGTCAAGAACTAGCTTAAGTTGACTTTTTGAATGGTGACCATATCCTCAAAATAGGAAATTTTATGCTTCAATATGAAAGTAAGTTTTTGTGGCTACTGTATCTATTTTGAGGATAATAGGATATGGTCCTGTTGGACCATCAAGAATTGAGAGTCTGCTACATCAACTCATGAGCAATTTCCTTCTCTGATGATTTTTTCCGTAGCAAATGAAAATGAATTGGTGACACTAATCTATACCCCAATATCTTAAAATATTAAGACCAATATTCCCTGAACTTTTAACTCTTGCCGAGTTATCAGCCAAATCACAGAATTTGAGAAATTTGTGGCCTATTCATTTGTAGGCAAATATAATTTAATGATGTAGCTATCGATATTCAATTCAATTAATTTGATTTTTGTAAAGATAATCTTTTCAACGAGCCATAAAATGGAAACGGATAAGATCATCGAGATGAATCTTACAAAGGACCTATCAATGATCAATGAAATGTAATGGACTCAATGTAACGTCTCAAATTTTGGACGAGTTAATAAAACCCCCTTACCCAACCAAGTGAACCAACGTTGGTTCAAGAGTTCATTACTCAAGTCATTGAGTTCAGAATAGTTGTTCATAAATCGTAAGTACAAGCTAAAACGCTCTGGTTCACCATTTGTCTAGTACTTGAGGTAAGTTTAAGTTTTTCTCTAGGCGTCTTGCATCAAGGCGGCTCTAGATAGGTGGTCTAGTTCAAACTCTACCCGTTTCTGAGGGCGGTCAGTTCAGGTTCTATAGGAGTCAAGGTATGGTTCTCGCGTAAATTGTTACGTGCCCCGCCCCTGACAGGTCCCCTGCCTGGCCCCCCCACTGACCCCCCTAATTACAGTTTTACCCCTCCTCCCCTTTATTACTCCCTCCGTCCCTTTTTAAGTGATCCATACGGGAATACGTGCAATTTCAAACCCCTAAAAAACATATTTCTCTATATAACTTTTTAATTTGTTTCATACCAAATTAAAGTGCTCATAGAGTACTTTAATTTGGTGCAAAAAAAATTTAAAAACGATATGCGGAAGTACATTTTTAAACGTCCGCAAAAATACACGTTTCCCAAGTGGATCACTTAAAAAGGGACGGAGGGAGTAATTACTTTAGTTATATTATTTAATTTCTTTATATAAATTAATTTAATTAGTTAATTCATTTCTTTATATTAATTCATTTAATTATTTAATTCATTTCTTTTATTTAATTAAGTTCTTTTATTTAATTTATTTATTTTATTCAATTACTTATTTATCTCTTTTATTAATATCTTTTTTCTCTTTTATATATTAATTCATTTAATTATTTAATTCGTTTCTTTTATTTAATTAAGTTCTTTTATTTAATTAAGTTCTTTTATTTAATTATTTATTAATCTCTTTTTTCTCTTTTATATATTAATTCATTTCTTTTATTTAATTCAGTTCTTTTATTTACTTTATTTACTTTATTTCTTTGATTCAATTATTTATTTATCTCTTTTATTAATATCTTTTTTCTCTTTTATATTTTTAATGTGCTCTAATATCTTGTTTCTGTTATTTAATTATTTTCATTATTTTAATGTGCTCTAATATCTTATTTATTTAATATTGTTTATTTACCTTTTTTTCTTAATTATTTAATCTTATTTATTTAATTTGTATATTCAGATTATTTTTTATCTTCTTATCTTTAATTACAACCACTCATTCAGATTTTCTTTTTACCTTCTTATCTTCAATTACAACCACTCATTCAGATTTTCTTTTTACCTTCTTATCTTCATTTACAACCACTCATCCAGATTTTTTTTTTACTTTCTTGTCTATTTATACTACTTCATTCTTCTACTTCTTCACTTCTTCCTAATTCTCCCACTACTACTTCACTTCTTCCTCATTCAGAATTTTTGTCTTTTATCGTAATTCATCGAAGAACATTATAGATGGCTACAACTATCCAGATGGTTGCTCATTTGAGAATAATGTTCCCAGTGAGGAGAGCATCAATTTCAGCAATCGCGATTATACACCCGAATTTAGCACTGATCAGGTTAGTTATTTCTGTTGTTCTTATGCATATTCGTCATTCATTTTGAAAGTAGATAAATATGATAAGACTGGATAGTGTTTTACTTTTACATATTCGTTATTTATATATATATATATATATATAGGATGGCGATCCATTGAGGACTCCCTCAAACAAAATTCCGTGCGGACCTCACCTTTCCCGATCAAATTATATAGCGTTTTTAACAAAAACTGTGTGGATCAAGCCCTTCCGGGTATTTTTTTTTGAAGATTTTTCGCGTGGACCCTTAAAAATGCATTTTAAAAACATTGAGCGGTTCGGATCGTCAAAATTTGATCCGGAAAGTCGAAAAAAGGGGAGGTCCGCACGGAATTTTGTTTGAGGACTCCCTCAATAGATCGGCTTCCTATATATATATATATATATATATATATATATATATTTGAAAGTAGAGAAGATATGTTAGCTTGAGTGAAGAGAGTTGGTCTCGAAAACGGTATTGTTGTGGTTATTAATAAATCTGTTAATTTAAAAAGGGCAAGCTGCCGAGATGCATTCTTGGTTGTGAGAGAGGAGGAAAGTACAAACCGCACAGTGGGGTTGAAAGGCTAATCTTGCATAGGGATACTGGGACTAAAAAATGTGAGTGTCCATTTGAGTTGCGAGGTATACCAATACCTCCAGATGGTGCCAAGTGGGGTTTAAGGGTTTCCTGTGGTCTCCATAACCATGAACCAATAGAAAATATCGAGGGCCACGAGTACCCATCAAGGCTAAAACCAATGGAGAAATAATTTGTGGTCGAGATGGCCAACAACACCGCACCTTGTGAAATTCTTAGTAGTTTGAAGAAAAAAGACCCGTCAAACACTATGGGAATTAGAAGCATTTACAACGTTATTTTCATAAACAAGGAAGCCAAACGGGGCGATCTAACTACTATTCAGTATGGGTTAGAACAATTAATTAAGAATGGATACTTCCACGACTTTAGGACAAATCAAGACACCAACGAAATCACAGATATTGTTTGGGTTCATCCTACAAATCTAGAACTATCTGTCAACTTTTCATCCGTGTTGGTAATTGATGCCACATACAAAACCAATGAGTATCGAAAACCACTATTGGAGATTGTGGGTATCACATCCACAAATCTAACTTACTCGTTTATGTTCGCATATCTTAATAATGAGAGAGAAGATACATGTACCTGGGCCTTGAATAACTTAAAGAAGTTGGAAAGGGGACATCGTTGCCATTGGTGTTTGTTACAGATCGTGATTTGGCACTTATTAACGCCATTGAAGCATGTTTCCCCATTGCACATCACATCCTTTACAATTCATGGCAGTCCCGTATTCCTTCATTGAGCACTTCGTCTTACCAGCATGACTGGGCTGCCATGTGCGAGAAGTATAGCCAATATCCGCGTGTCATAACTTATCTTGCGGATACATGGTTAAAGCCGTACAAAGAGCGGTTTATTACAGCATGGACAGATACATGTATGCACCTCGGAAGCAATTCAAGTCAAAAGTATAGTCACTTTATAACTTTACGAGTTAAATTTTCTGTATTATATTCTACTACACTATTTAAACTTTCCTATTTAAACAAAGTGCATTATTCTATTACAGGGTCGATTTTGCACATTCGAAGCTAAAGCAGTATTTGGGGGGTACAACCATGTCATCGCTCCAGACATCTTTTGAACGCATAGATAATATGTTGACAAATCAGTTTGGGAAAATTAAGAAGTCGTTCGAGAAATCTCTCAACATTCCACGCCACAACCATTTACGTGACGCCATTTTTTATGAAATAAGGTGTCGCATTTCATTATATGCAATGGAGTTGATCGATTTTCAGCTACGATCCGTCGCAAACGCCTACCCCCTCTCAAGCGGTAATTGC
>CM037159.1:21213387-21576981 GCA_020921065.1 Vaccinium darrowii
ACTACAAGATTGGTTTAGAAGTTCCTCCCTCTAGTGAAAATTAAATAGAGATCCCCTAGTTAAGATAGAAAGAGGAATATCTTACATGCATTCGATGAAAACTCCCCTTCACTGCAAATGTGGAAAACAAACACATCAGGGAAAGATATTATACATCATGAACTGAAAAAAGAAAATAACATATTCAGGGGCGACCCCCCCTTTGGCATCCAGTCAATACATTTCCAAATTTATCCAAAAAGCTAATGCATCAGTGAAAGAAGTAATTGGTCAGACCAAAGAAAGACATGCAGTCAAGACCAAAATAGAACACAAAGAAAGCACAATAAGCCTAAGGAACTCGTTAGCTATTACAGAAAGAGGCTGTATTATGCACAACAGATAAGAGCAACAATAGCAGATAAGAGCAACAATAGCATGAGGAGTAGAGTGTTGTTGGCGCCTCCCTTATACTCCCACGCATTAAGGAGGGGTTCAAGTCCCCCCTCCCCATCTAACACCTAAGAATACTAACCTAGATAAAAAAAGACGAGTAACAATAATACTCCCCCCCCCCCAATATCGTTTGTCCTCCTCTGAAAATTGTGTAATCTTTTTGAATAAAAACAAAGGCCTTCCATGCATGTCTCTCAAAAAAAAAAAAAAAACCATCAAATTAAAGAACTAATTGAGGTCTTTAAAATTTAATTTGGATCAAAATTTAAAAAACAAGTAAAAAAGCACTTATTTTTTTATTCCGCAAAATGACAATTTTCAAAAGGACCAACAACATAGGACAAAAGGTCTACATAAAATAAACGGTATATTGCCCCGACCTTCCAATATGAGGCCTTACTACAGATGGAATCCCCATGAGTCGATGACCATAAGAAATCACACTGCCATCTCGTTCGGATTAGATTTAGCCATTTAGGTCAACGGTGAGGACATGGAAATGGTAAACAACCAAAGACACAACTATGACACAATGATTTTCAAATATCAAGACACATGGAAAATATAATTATAGTATGCTTTTTTGTGGCAAGTGAATTTTTTTCTCCTCGGCAAAAAGTCAGTATTGTTATTTTTAGTCAGTGAGGTTTGAATCCCAGTCAAATGAGTAGGAGTACATGGTGCATCCTTTGAACATCATACACACGAGAAGCTCGCTAATATTGTGACAAAGAAAGGACAAAAATATATCTCTGACCTCAACAAATTCCAGCAACTTGGTTTAAAATCCCATAACCACGCAGCTATACAAGATTACTGTCCCTACAGTATCCTAGTTTCAGTATGAACAAATGACAGACATGTGAGCCATGTACCTACTTAGTCCAACAAAACACTCAAAAAAATAGGGACGTCATGTGCTGAGTTCAGCACATATCACACACTGCGGACACTCCTACAACTAGAATGGAGATTCCAAATCAGTCCCTACTTCACAGCCAAAGCAATTTGATTTGATTTATGCAAAATACTAGCAAATGGTGGTAATCAGTTGGGGGACAGTACAGCAGTGGCTAGAGAATGGTAGCTCAATTGTCGTTCATTGGGGGCCCGATGTGGGTTCTGTTGTGATTCAATAATGGATTTTTAATTTAGCCCAGCAATGGTGCATTTGAAACGCAGTTTACATACAATGGTGGTGGTGGTCAGTCGTAAAGGTGTTTAGGCTGTTAGTTGTGGTGATGGACTTGGTGCTAGGCACTCGTTGAGTAAAGGTGTTTTCACCATTGAAAGTCCTTTTGCTTAAATGGCCACAAGAATGCTGAGCTCATAGATTGCAGCAGTGGGTCATGGTAGTAGCTTAAAGGACAATTCTTGGTGGTGGTTTGGTGGTGATGACAAGAGGCACTAACAGGATGCAGGCATTTGCATGGTAATGGGTAACAGAGAGATGCATTTTAGAGGAAGAGTAAAGTGTGTAATGATTGTGTTGCATAAGTAAAAAAATCTTCATATAATAGGTGGGTACTGATTTAACACTTTCTATGAAACTCGCCAGTCCAGAAAATAAAACGATATGATTTTTCTGAAGGTGGATCCACCTATAGTAGGGCCTTATATCAGTTGGAATGTTGGGTAGACCAATAAATAAAATAAGTAAACTGTTTACCCCCGACATCTTCATTTGAGGAGACTAACTAGGAATGGTTCTTGAGATACACAACACTGTGACTTGTTTTTGTCAGTAAATAATATTTATGCAAAGACCCCCATTCGCTCCTCTTCCACTCCAGATTCCAAATTTGTCACGATAACTAAACCAGATGATCTAACAACAAAAGATTTAACATTGCAAGGTAGTGAACTAACTATTGCTGATCAAAAAAATTGTGAGTCACAGCCTTCTTGTGAATGAGAAAATTCAGAATGAGAAGATAAATTTTTAAATCCCACAACTATACTGAGACGTGTGGATGTAAACATTTCAATGAAGGGAAAATATTGTCACGCCTTTCAACACCCAATTAGCAGGGAAGTAAACTCGTACAACAACAATAATTTCGCAAATCATGCTTACTCAAAGGACGAATGAAGCCGTGTTAATCCACTGAATGGACACCAGTGCACCCCAAAAGACTGCAAGACCATGAAGAAAATACTGTGGTTAACAAAAGTACAATTAAATTATTTTCTTGCACACACACACACACACACATATATATTACACCAATTTGAACATGGATCTAGAACTTAATGATCTTAGCTGAACAACATGTTTTAGCTGACGTCATGAAAGCAAATAAACTGATAATACACTTTTAAGTACAACTGCCACAAATAGCAGGAGTGGGAAAACGAGATAAAGAAAGAAACCAAAAAAAATTAAGAGATGGCCATTTTAACTACTGTGGATGCGACAAATAAGACATTTCCAATGGAAGTGTCTCTCTCAAGACTAAACTTTAATTAGAAAGAGCGAGATGGCATAGCAGGGTACCCGGTTTCATATAGTTAACTTTTTGCTTTCCGAAATCATCCATACAAATGACTACGAATGCTTTCTGAGCATCAAGGGCAATGTTGGATTAACGCCTTTAAACATGAATCTGAATGCAGTTATAACATGTCTCCTTAATGAGTTAACAAAAGGACAGCATAAGTAGGAAGGATTACTAGTTATTAAATATTTTACTTACATGGAAAACAAGTTATGCAACTCCAAATTCACAGGCTATGGTCATGAAATAAGTAGGGTGGGAAGGGCTTAGGAGAGAAATGGGGTGGCAGGATACTTTTGAGGCACCTTATCCTGCAAATTGTGCTCTTGCAAGCAAGTTGCAGCAGAGCGTTACTTTAGGGGGATATTGGGAGAAGGTGCATTGGGGAAATAGGAAAAATGAGCGTCCAAGATTTGAAGATGGACTAACTAGTGCATCCTCAGGGATTTCTTCATCAACTACAAGGAGTTTGCAGGGGGGAAGGATGCCTTTGGTGTTGGACTGTAGAGAATGAGAGCTTTAAGATTAAGTCCTTGACGACTTTAACAAGAACCAGAGGTGGGAATTTCACTTGGAAGGGCATTAGGAGTGTGGGGGCTCTGTCAAAAATTTTTTTGTTTAGTAGAACAAACCATTTGGCGGATCCCTTGGGTAGCTAATTTTTTGGCACATTGCGCAGCATAGGCATTTTGCAAAACCAAAAGAATCACAAAAGAATTAGGTCTCATGTTTTTTTCATTAAGTTATTACTAGTACCTAACTCTGCAGAGGGCCGAGGGTTTCTGATTACTACAGACACATCCCCTACTGTTTATCAAATGATATTGACTTCCTTGTTAGAGTTGTAGAATCGATTGATATCAACGATAGTCATTTAACTCCTTTACCTCTTTACAAATAATTATTGGCATTCCCCTCCATTTAAGCTCATCTTCTTAGCCAAACAAGACTCTATCATCTTCTAGTACCCTATCCCAGTTGACACACCACCGTCTTCCACACCACTACAGCCACTCTACTATGCACCACTATCTTCCACCCCATTCTCCCATTATCACCACTGCCACTCCTTTCATAACACATGCACAAGATACACCACTGCATCCCATCAACACCTAGAACTGCTTTCTACAGTAACCTATCCACACCCATTGCCATTCTCTGATCTCTCTCTTCAATTCTCCGTCGAAATCCAAGATGACAAAGTTAGGTTTTGGGCATTTCAGGTACACACGAACGACAAAAGTCATGCCTTTGCAACACTCCACCAACAACCACCATATGTTCAGACACAAATGGAGTGGATCAGACTCAATCAAAATATCGGGTGGGCGAAGGGAAAATCCAAAACCTGCCCAATCCGACAGATCACAGATCCAATTAGATCAGAGTTGCAACAGTCAGATTTCAGACAATGAATGGTCGGTAGCGGTGTCGTAAAACTTGAAAATTTTGGATCTCATCTTACACGCCTAACCTGATCTGACCGAATATGATTCAGAACTTACTATTCCAACAGAAAGATAAATTTTCGAAGACCACCTACGACCTCATCTGCAAAGGATGGTGAAACCCTTTTCAAAATACTTACACAGGTACATATGTCAAGGAAGTTGGGGGTCCCAGATATCCTTATCACTCCATGAATACTCTCAGACTCTCTCTCAAGCTCACAGCTCATTTATCTCCCTCCTCATGAAACCCCTCCTTCCCCCAGTTAGTACTCAGCGTCAACTAACTATGGTAGAATAAAGGCGTGGGCACTGCATGCTTTGTCTTCCACTCTCTTTCATTTGTCTCCTGCACTCTCTCAGATCAATGTTCATATACGAGATTTGAAGTCCAACATAAGATTTGTGTTTGAAATTTCAATCTTGCATACACTTGTGAATCAAAACTGACCAGGCTGACCAAGTCCTATCATGTCAAGTTGGTCGGTTTAAACCTGAAGAACAGTCGAAGATGGGTAAGCACTTTTCTGACCCAATGCATGATGGGACAGGGCTATACATGACCCGGACTGACCTGGATTCATCCCTAGTACTATCAAGGCATTTGACGAGGTGGTGACGTGGATTCAGCATCCACCTAAAAGTAGGAATTATCGATCGCTTTATAGTCATAATAAGTAAACATTGCGTAGGTGAAGAGGTAAAGAGAAGTATGAAACCAATGTTTACGTAAGTATAAACATTTTATGGGTACTTATAGAGAGAGGAAAGAGGTGAGAATACCAGTAGTGGGATGTTGCTGACCGGCCAGCTCTCGAGTCCTGATTTTTCTTAATTGACGAGTTTGACTAGTTGATTGTGCATTAGGAGTTTGAAATGTTTTTGTTCTTATTTCTCAAGTACAAATGGCCCAATTAGTAAGAGGAAATAAGAGAAGGTTGCGGTGGCCTATGGTGGTTCCAGGGTGGTGGTCTATCTTAGTGATCAGAGAAAATAGAAACGTATGTTTATCAGTAAGTTTGATAATAAGTGTGAGGTATGAGGTTGCAGGAATAGATTAGGCTAGTTTTGCCATTGCACAAAGCATAAAGGACTTTCTTCTAGAGGCTCTAGTGCTGACTCTATGGGAGCGGGTGAGTAAAGGCATTTCTAGTATTTCGAGCCTCGAAATTGCAGATATCAGTATTTTTCTTCAACAGCTCAAACAGTGACTTGACAGAGGGAAAGAGGGCTTGGTCACTTGCAGCCAAATGGCTTCATTTAAGAAGGTTCATGTTCCACCCTGGACACTTGTAGCTACTAGCCTTACTAATTTCACCATCAAGCAATGTGACTTAAATCCTTCCCAAGTTCATCTGATATGAGCTAGGCCACAAGGTGTTTTCATATGTATAACATAGCAAAAAGCGTCAGGGAAAAATACGCCACTGCAAAAACGGAAAGCATGAAAAGGGAAACAAAGAACTGTCATAAATCATGACTCTCACCAAGAGAAAGCATGTGCTTGACAGTGCCTAATTGAGCAATTGTAAGAAGTAAATGAGCCAGAAACGAGACCTTGTCATTAAGCCCATGAACAACAGGGTAGGAACTCATGTAGGCAAAAACGGAAAAACCCATGACACGGTCTTATAAGATATGTCACCTAAGAAATATCGTATAAGAAATGTCACGTTACACATAGAGATGAACCTTTAGTTAAGAACTTCCACTAAGTTTAACACTCATACAACAGAAATAGAAAGGAAAAACACTTCCATTAGGAAGGCTTGTGTACAAGAATGAGTGTGAAGCCAAAGGATACACCTTATAGCCAGAGTTGAATGAGCCAATTCTCAAAATAGTTCAGCAGCAGCTCAATTCCACAGAATCCATACAAAATTCTTCCCAGAAATATAATCCATTCAGAAACTCAATTACAAACAAGATAACATAGTCAATCAATGCCTGGCATATCAGCACTTAATCAATTTACTCAATCCTTTTCAACCGAGTCCAAGAATAGCAGTTAATTGCTCCTTTCAGATCAGGCACACAGTAAAAAGACTAATGCGCTCATACAATATAATAACCAATAAGTGAACTCAACTGCCGGAAAAGCCTAATATAACCACCAAAAATTCTGAATTGAACGTCAAATAAGATTCAGTCTTTACCATCTCAGAGTAGCCGCTTATATCAATAAGATCCTCATCATGGGCCCAGTCATCCATGTTAAACTCGGGCAATGGACGGTAACCACCCGCATATAGCCATTGACCTTTCTCAATTTTTCGACAATTGGGGCATTGCATTGCTCCTTTTGAATTGAAGGCTGAACCAATGCAATCTGAAAGTTATAACAATAAGGACATACAAACATAAGAATGCTAAACACAGGAGCAAAGACGTCTCAATGAAAGTAATGTATTCAGAAACGGGAAAATGAAGAAGAAAATATTAAGCAAAAATCAAACCAGACCATCAAATTTGATATATTTAAGATAACATTGAACCTAGAAACCATGCCATGCTGCAAGCAATGGCATTTCTTGTGCATAACTACAGAAGGGAATGTTCAGTGAAGGATAGTAATTTAGTTCGCACTGTTAGAATAGTTTATGTGGATCTGTCCCACGTCGCTTAATTATGTCATGTAATATATTCAGTGATGATATAAATAAACCTCTCACGTGTTAGGGTTAATAAACACCCTATACACTTTCTCGTCTCTAATAACATGGTATTAGAGTTTCCGATCCATCAACGCCATAAGCCGCCATTATCCTACACCCTAATCATCCAGCTATAATCTCAACCACTATCGTCTACCTCCATCCAAGCAACCAAACCCTAAAACGAGATACAGTATCCTCATAACCCTGTCATACGACCATACAGCCTCCACAAAGCTCTCTCGAACCCTACCGTACACCCATACAACCACCATACGGCCATACGATCCCTATACGACCCCTAAATTCTTCTATTGAACAGTTATACGACTAACCCAATTTGATCCAACCCCAAAATCGATCCCACAACCCTAAATCGACTCTGAAATCCTCGATTTAGCACTCAAAAATCCCTCTTTTACTCACTTCGAACCTTAGAAGTACTTACCCAGTGATCGATAGCTTGTTCTCCTACTCGAAGCCCAGTGTAGAATGTTCGAAACCCCAGTCTGGAACGTGAACAGTGCTCGACATCCAGTTTACAGTGCTCGACATCTTCTTATGGTGTTCGAAAATCAGATTGCAGTGCTCCATCGCATTGATTTCAGGTTTTTTGTCTGATTTGGGTCTTCTTTAGATTACTGCCCTCATGTGGTAAGCCGAGATCCAATTTATGTTGACCTTCTGTGCTGTTACTGCCCCTTTATGGCTGGTACTTTGCATTTGGATGCTTATTGTCGGGTCAGTCGTTGTTGATGGTTACTTCAGATGTCAGATTATAGCACTAGTATATTGGGTTGTTGAAGATATTAGTTTTGAGCAGTAACAGGTTCAGTGTAGTTTACTGCCAGTTGTGTTGACAGTTCATTGGCGAGTTATTATTTATGGCGCTTGTTTATTGAGTTGGATTTCAGTTGTTGGTTATCTGATTAATTCAGAGATGCTTTATTTATAATGACATCTGAGTCTAGTTCTGTTACTAGTTCTACACCTGCTATGGTTAGTTCGTCTTCTCAATACTGTGACAGGAGGCCTATATTTCTATCATTTTGAATGATAAGAATTATGCTATTTGGGCCAAGGCTATTGAAGTCTATCTTGAGGGTGAGTCAACCGCACAGTGGCTCACTAATGATCCTCCTGCGGTGACTAATTCAACGTACGCCGCATGGAATCTGAGGATGCTCACATTTGCTCTGACTTATGGAATGTTATGGAGCCCCATATCAGTGGTCCTTTGATATTTTTTACCCACAGCCAAGCTTGTATGGAGACAGGCTCAGGAGCTGTTTTCTGGGGTCAACAATCTTCGTCGGACGCATGATCTTCATCAGGAATTTTCCTCTTTGTCCATGGGTGAGCAATCTTTGGAAACTCATTATGTTAAGTTTTGTGGTCTTTGTGAGGAGATCAAGATTGCTCAGCCTATCTCTGATGATATTCAAGTTATGGAGCGCCAGCAACAGTCTTCGTTTGTTGCTCGATTTCTATCCAGTTTGTCTTCCCCTACCTATGATTCAGTGCGGTCGCAAATTTTGGGAGAACAGACATTACCATCTCTTGGTGAGGCTTTCAGTTTTATTCGCCAGGCTACTATTTTTGATATTGGTTCTGTGACTGCTTCTCAGTTGCCATCTAACAGTTCAACTTTAGTCACTACAGTTTCTCCTGGTGGTTATCCTCGTGGTGGCCCAACATCAGGGGGAGTTGGTCGTAGTGGTTCCAGCCGTGTTGGTTTTTGTCGTGGTGGTTCTAGTCGTGATACTAGTCGTGGAGGTCGTATACCAGGAGGAGGTGGTCAAGGTCGTGGGAGAGTGCCTCGACACTGTAGTTGCTGATACTCATACTATTGACTATTGTTGGGATCTCCATGGTCGCCCATCTGCCCACCAGGTCAGTTTCAGAGGATGATGGTTCACAGGTTTCTTCCAGCAGCGCCCCTCGTGTAGTTACCATTCCAGAGGATGAGTATCAACAATTTCAGCACTACCGTTCTACTCAGACTTCTCATATGACATCTGCCTCCACTGCTACACTTGCTTAGAATGGTCCACCTTCTGCTTACCTTGCTTCTCATACCCCTTGGGTCATTGATTCTGTGCTTCCGATCATATGACCGGTGTCTCTACTGTGATTTTTGATTGTCGTCCTTCTGGGACATCTTCTCGTGTTACATTGGCTGATGGTTCTACAACACAAATTGCTGGCTTGGGTTCTGTTACTTTAAATCCATCTTTGCCTTTAGATACTGTTTTACATGTTCCTCGCTTTCCCTTTAGCCTTATGTTCGTTAGTAAGATTACTAAAGCTTTAAACTGTTCAGTGACCTTTTTACCTGATTCTTGCGTCTTTCAGGATCTTAAAACGGGGAGGAAGATTGGTGGTGTAGTTTAGTCCTTAGCATATGAGTCCCTATATATCTGTGTAAAGCTCAGTTTATTTTCATTAAGAGAAAAAAATGTTTGAGCCCTATTTCTCTCTCTACAATTGAACAAGGTATCAGAGCAACGATCCGTATTGTTTCTTGTGTTCTATTTTATCAGTCAACAAATTCACGTTAATTGAGTTACCTCTGTCAATCACATGATTATTGAGTCGACTGGTTGTGATTTGTTCACTTTTTTTTATCAACTGTGTCGATCGAGCTGGTTGTAGTCTGAGGTACCTTCGTCTACCATTGCCGACGTCTGTAGGAGCTCCGACAGGTTGCGGCGACCACCAACGACCGTCGTACGGCCTCTGACTAGCTTCAATGATCACTGACAAGTATCATCCAGCCTCGATCTATGACCGAACGACATCCACACCTGCCGGCGACCTTCGAATCCACTCCGGCGACTTTCGAAACTACTTTACTATGCTCGTTTGACTGTTCAGCACTGTTCCAGCAGTCGAAACAGTGATACGAGCTCTCTGTGTTGTCGATTGAAGAAGGAATCTTCATGTTCATGGCTATAGCGTTGTCGCCTAGGATGCACGGGTACTGGTACGAGGGCGGTACGGGATACGGCAACAACCAAAAAAAGTAGGGTACGGGTACGGCGGGGGTACAGCGATTTTTTATGTATATTTTTTACAATTTTGGCATGCTTCATTAGATATAACAAGTATAACATATTTTATAGATAGAAACAAGATAACAAAAGCCAAAAGCAATTGAACTTTTACCCATACTCCTTGATGGACTCATCTTCCTACGAAATAAAGTGCAATAGCCTAATTTTTGTGCATGCAATGGAGAGCAAAAGATATTTCAAGGCCTTTCTAAAAAATTTAAAAAAAGGAATAGATTTTGACATAATAACGAGAGAGAAGGGTGCACATAAATAATGAGAGAGAGAGAGAGAGAGAGAGAGAGAGAGAGAGAAGCCGCAGTCGCTAGAGAAAGATTGACAAAAAAGATTAGTCAGCCCAGCTCTTATTTTCCCTAAATCAAGCTCTAGATCTGAGTCACGGTCTCGAGTTTATGACTTTATCGGACTGAGATCTTGCCCATTAAGGCCATTTGTTAGGAGTTTTTTTTTTTTTTTTCCATAGAGAATCCCTAAAGTTTTGTATACTTTATGAATAGGCCCAAAAGTACCCAATGAACTACCCATAAACTTAGAAGTACCTGATACGTTTTTGGAGTACCCGGTACGTATTTTGAAGTACCCATGAAGTACCGGTACGGGTACGGTACGGGTACTTTGGGGTTTTAGAAGTACCCATGCTTCATAGGTTGTCGCTGTAGCCTTCAGTCACCTATCAGCTATTTGTCGAGCACTACTACTGCTCGATACCCACTGGGTTTCCACCGATAGCTCTTGCCAACCACTTTCGAGCTCGACCCAATGGTTATTCCCTGCTGCGAACCACAGTAACAGTGCAAATCAGTGTTTTCAGGTTTTTAGGTGCTGATTTGTGAAGTTGGGATTGTGAGTGGGTAAAACGTGATTGCCCTAAGTGAAGGACATAGCACGCGCCATAATTAATCACCACGAGAGGGTGAATAGCTCGGCGCCACATAGGGAGTCCTTAAACCCTGTGCCGAGCTGGTTTGGCCATGAATAAGGCCAGATTAATAAGAGTAAAACTAGTAAATAAGGATGCACTAGCTCGGCTTGAAATATAAAGGGATGCCCCTGATATGGCCGAGCTAGGTAGGCTATGTGTATGGCTTAAACAGCATTC
The DNA here is from genome assembly GCA_020921065.1 of Vaccinium darrowii. Classification (NCBI taxonomy): domain Eukaryota; kingdom Viridiplantae; phylum Streptophyta; class Magnoliopsida; order Ericales; family Ericaceae; genus Vaccinium; species Vaccinium darrowii. Next base: position 21,224,599 of record CM037159.1, read on the forward strand.
TGGAATACATAAATTAGCTCGGCGTAATGAGTTGAACTATGTACGGGTTATTCCGAGCTACGTGGAAGCACGGCACCACCACATGTAGGGCGGTGAGTCATTCCAGAATGATCTAAGGCGGTTCCTTAAGGGATAAGGAGCAATCCTGTAGCATAAGGGATCAATTTGGGAAGTCCTAACGTGATTAGGAATGCACCCCATGTACGAAAGTCTTATATGGAAAGAGAGACTACTGCTAGATGAGACCTAGCAGGATATGGAAGTCTGCTCTTAAAAGGAAAGTCCTATTAAGAGATGGATTCCTAAGGCAAGAAGGAAACTGAGGCACGAGATGCCTAAACTCACAAGTTATCTTCACCTATAAATACAAGACAATGACCATGACAAAAGGTACGGTGTGAAACCCATTCACACGCATTGTTCTTTGCTTAATTAGTACCCTAGTACTAACTTAAGCATCGGAGGGCCTTTGCCGACGAGAGACAAAGGTGCTCTAACCCTTGTTTGTCTTGCAAATTTAGGGTTCCCACGAAGAAAGCACGTGATCGAGACCCTACGTGGATTTTATCCTCGTACAGTCTAGTTGCTTTGTTAGCCTTCTTGAAGCATTTTAGCAGTCTATTATTGCTTTTCTACTGTCGGTATGGCGGAGATTTCCAAAACTGCCCAAGTTGGTGCCCTTTCCAAAGGAGAGTTAGAAACTCTCAGGCGCCTAATGGCTAGGCTTGACGCTCCATCTACTATTGCTTCAAGTTCCACTTCCGCTACTTCTGATTTCTTTGCCTCTGATTTCTTTGCTCAAGGCATACATGCTAGTGCTTTCAGTGCATCTAGCTCCCCTTCTTGGATTATAGATTCCGGTGCCACGGATCATCTGACGGGTTGTTCATCGTTCTTTGATTCCTACTCTACGTGTTTTGGTAAGGATAAGGTTAAAGTAGCTGATGGTTCTTTATCTGCTATTTCGGGGAAAGGTTCTATTCGTTGTTCTCCAACCATTTCTCTTTCCTCGGTTCTTCATATTCCAAATTTTTCTACTAACCTCCTATCTGTTAGTAGTCTTACCCAATCCTTAAATTGCTCCGTAACATTTTTTCCTACACATTGTGTCTTTCAGGAACTGGATACGGGGAGGACGATTGGCAATGGTAAAGTTCATGGGGGCCTTTATTTTTAAGAGTCTGCACCCAATCCAGTTTGTCCACCTTTGTCATGTGGTCAAGCTCTTGCGGCAGATACGGGTTCAGCTCTTCCCTTGTTATATCAATGGCATCGTAGATTGGGTCATCCATCTTTTGGAATTCTAGAAAAATTATTCCCTAGTTTGGCTAAGCAATGTCCTCAGAGTCAGTTCCTTTGTGAAGCTTGTGAGCTTGCGAAACATAAGCGCTCATTTTTTGCTCCTGTCAATCAAAGAAGTGATTCACCATTTATGGTTATTCATTCTGATGTTTGGGGTCCTTCTCCTGTCACATCTCTGTCTGGTTATCGCTGGTTTGTCACCTTTATTGATTGGTATTCTTGTGTCACTTTGGTGTATTTACTAAAGGCTAAAAATGAGGTTTTTTTGTGCTTTTAATCTTTGCACCAAATGGTGTGTACTCAATTTGATGCTAATGTTAAAGTGCTCCGTAGTTATAATGGGACTGAGTATATAGATGGAACTTTTCGGGCATATCTTAATGACTGCGGTATTCTTTTTCAGACTTCCTGTGTTGGCACTCCACAACAAAATGGAGTTGCCGAACGCAAGAATCGTCATCTTTCTGAGGTAGCCCGCTCTCTATTGTTTACCATGAATGTCCCTAAACATTTTTGGGCCGAAGTTGTCCTTACTGCAGCTTTTCTTATAAATCGCATGCCATCTAGTGTTCTTCAGCTGCAAACTCCTATTAAGGTTCTCCTAGGTTGTTCTTGGGTCTCGTCTCTTCCACCAAAGATCTTTGGATGTGTGTGTGTTTTGTCCATGCTCCTAAGCATCCTTGTGATAAGTTAAATCCCAAAGCCCGCAAGTGCATTTTCCTTGACTATTCTCCTACTCAGAAGGGTTATAAATGCTATGACCCACACTCTTGCAAAACATATGTTTCTATGGATGTCGCTTTTTGGGAAACAGAATCCTTTTATCCTCTATCCAATTCATCTCTTCAGGGGGAGAATGATAGACAAGAAGAGATGAGGGAGGAAGAGATGTTGACATATTATACCCCTGAGTCGTGGTCTTACCCTTTACCTTGTCATGGTGAGGGGGAGAAAGAGAACTCAAGGCAAGAACCTTTATCTATAGAAAGAGTGGAACATGATGTTCGGGAAAGACTGGACAGGCCAAATTTGCAGACTTTCTCGAAAGAAAAAAGGCAAGTCTACATGTGCGGTACCACTTTGCCAATTTCTATCACCTACTCCAGTTCCTGACTCTTCAGCTGACTCCTCTAGTAATGATCTTTTCCCTACTGTTGTTGTTGATGATCTTGATGCTCCTATTGCTCATAGAAAAGGAGTTAGAACGTGTACCCAACATCCTATTTCTCAGTTTGTTTCATATTCTCGTTTATCTCCTTCGCATCGTGCATTTGTCTCTTCTCTTTCTTCTATATCTATCCCACAGGGTTGGAAAGAAGCTATCACAATTCCAGAGTGGAAAGAAGCTATGATAGAGGAGATGACTGCATTGAAAAAGAATGGCACCTGGGAATTAGTAACTTTTTCAGAGAAAAAAAAACCAGTGGGATGCAAATGGGTGTTCACTGTAAAGCACAAGGCAAATGGGACAGTTGAGAGATATAAAGCCAGGCTTGTTGCCAAAGGCTTTACTCAAACATATGGTATTGATTATGAGGAGACCTTTGCTCATGTGGCCAAGATGAATTCTGTTCGGACCTTGCTTTCTTGTGCGGCTATTTTGGATTGGTCTCTTCAACAATTTGATGTGAAGAATGCATTCCTTCATGGTGACTTAGAGGAAGAAGTGTACATGAACATACCACCAGGTTTTTCCTCTCTTGCAACAGAAGGAAAGGTGTGTAGGTTGAAAAAGGCCCTCTATGGATTGAAGCAATCTCCTAGAGCATGGTTTGACAGATTTCTCAAAGCCATGTTGAGATTTGGACAGAAGCAGAGTCATGCTGACCATACTATGTTCATCAAGAGGAGTAATGGTAAGATTCTCATTATTATTGTTTATGTGGATGACATAATCATGACAGGTGATGATGTGAATGAGATTGTTAGCCTTAAAGCTCTTCTTGCTCGAGTTTAAGATTAAGCATTTGGGGTCTATGAAGTACTTTCTTGGAATGAAAATGGCTAGATCTGACAAAGGAATTTTTATCTCTCAAAGGAAGTACATCCTTGATCTCTTGGAAGAAACTGGTATGCTGGGATGCAAGCCAGCAGACTCTCCTATTGAAGCCAATCATCATCTCTGTAGCAATGTGGGGGAGCATACAGATAAGGAGAGATATCAGAGACTTGTAGGTCGTCTGATATACCTGTCTCACACTAGACCAGATATTTCTTATGTTGTGGGAGTTGTCAGCCAGTTCATGCATGACCCTCGTACTGTGCATCTTGATGCAGTTTATCGTATCTTGAGTTATCTCAAATCTGCCCCAGGTAAAGGAATTTTGTTCTCCAATCATGGTCACTTGAAATTGAAAGCCTTCACTGATGCAGACTGGGCAAGTTCTGTTGATGATAGGCGATCTACTTCTGGGTATTGCACCTTCCTCAGTGGAAATTTGATTACTTGGAGGAGTAAGAAAAAATCAGTGGTAGCTAGATCCAATGCAGAGGCTGAGTATAGAGCTATGGCTCATGGTGTTTGCGAGCTTGTATGGCTCCAAACCTTTTTGCACGATTTGGGATTTCCTGACAGTGGTCCTATGAAGCTTTATTGTGATAATAAAGCTGCCATCAACATTGCTCATAACCCTGTTCAACATGATCGAACAAAGCATATAGAGATTGATAGGCATTTTATAAAGGAGAAGCTGAGCAACAGTCTGATATGCATGCCTTTTGTGAGATCTGAAGACTAATTAGCTGATGTATTTACAAAGGGTCTTAGTAGTAAAAATTTTCACCCCATTGTGTTCAAGTTGGGCTTGATAGATATCTTTGCACCAACTTGAGGGGGAGTGTTAAGTTATGTTGGGTTAAGGGTTTATTTGTCATGTATATAGTTCCTGGGGTAGTTTAGTCCTTAGCATATGAGTCCCTGTATATCTTCTGTGTAAAGCTCAGTTTATTTTCATTAAGAGAAAAAATGTTTGAGCCCTATTTCTGTCTCTACAATTGAACAGAGTTGAACGTGGTGGCCTATCCTATTTTCTGGATGGCGAGCAGTCAAACTCTGTTACATTTCAATCCACAGTTTCCCCTTACCAATATCATTGTCGTCTCGGTCATCCGTCCCTTCAAAACCTTAAACGGATGGTCCCATCGTGTCGTGATGTTGAGTCACTTTCATGTGAAGTGTGTGAGATTAGTAAACATCGACGTGTGTCTTTTTCTCCTAGGGAAGAACGTCGTGTGTCAAATCCTTTTCACTTACGCCCTTATTGGCTGGGGGTTAAGGAGGGGGTATAACTTATACCCCCTATTTTTATCCCGGTCCCACCGATATATCCATGGTTTGGGAACCAAAATACAACCCGGATAAAATTATACCCCTATCGAAATAATACCCCTCCCCCTCACAAATTTATAACACCCCCCCCCCCCCCCCCCCAGTTATAAAATTATACTGGTTTATGCCCCCTGTCTATTTACGCAATTAACCCTCCTTATACCCCCTCGTCTTTTTACTGGGAAACCCTACCACTTTCGACTGCTGTGTTTACTCTCTCTCTGGTGTGGCGATTTGTGCGATCGTTGCTCTCTCTCTCTCTCGACCGACCGACGAACTCCGGCAACGTGCGATCGTTGCTGTCCATCGGCGGCTCAGGTAACTGCTCCTACTACGTTCGCGTTTCTGTGGCCTCTCTCGCTCTCTCTCTCTCTCTCTCGCTCTCTCTCTCTCTCCCTATTATTATCGATTAGTCTGTGGTTGGATCTCGTGATGTTCGATTTCCTTGTTTTGAGGAAGTGACTGTTGGGAGGTTCGTCTGTGTTGGATCCTGTGATTTTTGATTTCGTTGTTTTGAGGAAGTGACTGTTGAATAATCAGTTCGTCCGTGTTGGATCTTGTTATCTTCGATATTCATTTGTGTTTATGGTTGAATAATCAGTGTTGTATGTGTTTGTGGCAATGATGTATACCATGAGCCGATACACTGTGGTAATAATCAGGGTGTTGTTTGTGGCAATAATCACTGTGTCTCCTTATCTTCAATATTCATTTCTGTTTGTAGCAATAAACTAACCCAGTTGTTTGTGTTTCTGGCAATGATGTATACCTGAGCCCATACACTGTGGTAACAATCAGTGTGTTGTTTGTGTTTGTGGCAATAATCACTGTGATCTCCTTATGTTCGATATTCATTTCTGTTTGTAGCAATAAACTGACCCACTTGTTTGTGTTTGTGGCAATGATGCATACCCTGAGCCCATACACTGTCGTAATAATCAGTGTGTTGTTTGTGTTTGTGGCAATAATCAGTGTGATCTCCTTATCTACGATATTCATTTCTGTTTGAGCCTGTTACATGATGAAATATGTGCACATTCTTTGAACAACCGTACCTATTCTTGTCAATGTGGGTGTCTCTTGTTATAACAAAATTATGATTGAGTGAAGTTCTGAGTTATGCATCAAAATTTCTATTTTCCAAACACATTTTAGGATGGCAAGACTAAATCGAACACAATTGAGGAGGATAGAAGATGAAGAGGCATTTCTGGCTTTACATGCATTTATTACAACTGCTTTGAGTGTGTTTCGGTTGTACTTCTTCCTTGCAAATCTGATTGTGGAGCCCCGTCCACAATTGGCCCCTAATCCGAACCTTTACCAGCGTCAAGTGGATAGAATCAATAGGCTTGTTAAAGGCAATGACTTAGATTGCCACGAACAACTGAGGGTAAATAGGCATACGTTTCTGAGGCTGTGTTGTTTAGTCCGAGGTGTTGGGTTAGGGGACTCACGAAGCGTATGCCTTGAGGAGAGAGTAGCCATTTTCTTGTGGATCCTCTCGCACCATACAAAGCAAAGGCGTACGAAGTTTGAGTTTTGGAGATCAGGTGAAACCATTAGCAGGCATTTCAATGCTGTACTAGTAGCTGTGTTACGCCTTTACAGGATGCTCCTTGTAAGGCCTGAGCCTGTACCTGCCGACTACCACGATAGTAGGTGGAATTGGTTTCAGGTAAACGTATGTTGTCTTATATTTAATATTCACAATTGCACCACTATTAATAATTTCCAATACTAAATCACCTGAATTTGTAGAATTGCCTTGGGGCTTTGGATGGGACATATGTACCAGTTTACCCCCCCGCAGCAGATAGGGCGCGCTATAGAACCAGGAAGGGGGAAATTTCTACAAATGTCCTAGGTGTATGTAATCGAGATCAGCAATTTGTTTATGTACTGTCCGGTTGGGAAGGGTCTGCTACTGATTCTCGAATCCTGCGAGATGCCCTTGCAAGACCACATGGATTGAAAGTCCCCCATGGTATGTCACATAAATAGAATAACTCAGTTTCCCCTTCGCATTTTGTCACATCACACGACTAATATCCGTTCTAAATAAGGTTACCATTGCTTCCCGGACAATATTACCTTGTCGATGGTGGTTATCCAAATGGGGAGGGATTTCTTTCACCCTATCGTGGCCAGCGGTATCACCTTAACATATGGAGGCAAGGCCATACTCCTAATAGCAAAGAGGAGTATTTCAACATGAAGCACTCTGCTGCTAGGAATGTGATTGAGAGAACCTTCGGTGTACTGTAATTATAATACCTTACAATTTTTTACATTTAATAAATTATTTAATTCGTCTTTTATTTATATATATAATTAAATTAATGTTTAATCTACAAATAACCATGAACAAGGGTAATTAGGTCATTTGACTGGTTTTTATAATATCCACCCAACCTTATACCCCCATATAAACATCAAAACAAACCAAGTACTATTTTATCCACCTTTCATCCAAACCACATATTATTTAGTACCCCCTTCATAAATGTCACATCACTGTGGGTCCCCCCTTACTAAATAATACCCCTTACTATCTTATACCCCCTTACTATTTAATCCCACCAAAACCTATCCCGCATCCAATCGGGGCCTTAGTGCATTCAGATGTTTGGGGTCTTATGCGTGTTCTGTCACGGTCTCACTTTCAGTATTTTGTGATATTTGTGGATGATTACTCCCGGGCTACTTATATTTATCTTATGCAAAGAAATTCTGAATTACACTCTATTTTTAAATCTTTTTACGAGGAAATAAAAACACAATTTGGGGTGGCTATTCGCGTTTTTCATTCTGATAATGCTCGTGAATATTTTCGTAATGCTCTATCACAGTTTTTGGATGCACATGGGATTTTACATCAGTCCTCTTGTGCTCGAACTCCACGACAAAATGGAGTTGCTGAACGTAAATTGGGACACATATTGACAGTCACTCGTGCTCTCTTGTTTCAAATGAATGTTCCAAAAGCTTATTGGAGTGATGCAGTTCTTATTGCTAGATACCTTATTAATAGAATGCCTTCTACTGTCTTAGGGGGTCAAATACCATATGCTTTATTGTGTCCTGATCACCCACTTTATTCCGTTCCTCCTAAGGTTTTCGTGTGCACGTGTTATGTTCATGAACTAGACCTTGCTCGGGATAAACTTGATCCACGGTCCATCAAGTGTGTGTTTTGGGGTTATTCCCGTACTCAAAAGGCATAAGTGTTATTCTCCAACCTTTTGTCGTCAGTTTGTGTGTGCTGATGTTACTTTTCATGAGTCTATACCATATTTTGCTAGCAACACCCCCCCTACTCCTCCCTTTGAGGAACTCAGGGAACCCTTACCCCCCCCCCCACCCCCCCCCCCCCCTCCCCCTCCTCTTACTCCCGCACCACCTCCTCCACCATTGTAGGTATAGGTTCACCGTCCTAGAGATGCACTGGTTCCGCTTTCGCTCACCGCTCCCTCTTCTCCTCCGTTACGAGATCCGCTTTCTTCCCCAAATTCTTCGTCTGTTGATTCGATTTCAACTCTTAATTCTTTACTTATTGTCTTCCGTAAAGGTAAACGTACTTGTGCTACTTATCATCCTATTGCTAAATTTGTTTCTTATGATCATCTTTCTCCATCTCTTCGTGCTTTTGCTACTTCTGTGTCTTCTGTTTTTATCTGTAACACTGTCCAGGAAGTTGTCTATTTCTGAGTGGCGGACAGCTATGGAGAAGATGTGTGCTCTTCATAGCAGTAATACGTGGACGTTAGTTCCTCATCCTCTTGGAAAAACTACTGTTGGGTGTCGCTGGGTGTTCACTGTGAAATCCTATCCTGATGGGACTGTTGAGCGTTACAAAGCTCATCTTATGGTGTCGATTATGCCGAGACGTTTTCTCTGGTTGCCAAGCTTGGCTCCGTTGGGCTCCTTATCTCTCTTGCTGCCAATCTTGGCTGACCCTTATTCCAGTTGGATGTCAAGAATTCTTTCTGCATGGGGACATCGTTGAGGAGGTTTATATCATAGTTGTCAAAGGCGAAAGACGCACCGAGGTGCGAAAGTCCTGTAGGGCCTTAGGCAAGAGGCGCAAGGCGAGACGCGCGCCTTTTTGAACCAAGGCGCACCTATGCGGAAAAATTGGAAAAATAGCATACACCAATACTTTAAATAATAACACTAAGCCGATGAGTTTAAGACAACATACCATCATTTACAATTGCTTTTTCAATGATTTCTTATTTCCCATAAACTCTTGAATCTCTTGTTTTACGTTGGGTGGGACTCTTTTACAAGCTGTCACATCTCTATAACCTCCTACAAGGTATTTCTTAGCCCGATTAACCCCTCCATTGGTTATTTTGCCACAAAAAAAATACATTTAAATTGGTTAGTGTTCGCGGGATCCGGCAAATGATGATACTTCCGTGCAGGATCCGTTCTATTAGCTCCGCTTGACATCTAAAAACAAACAAGCAAATATAATTTACTTTAGCTAATAGCCTAATATACTCTTTGGAAACCCCAACGTGTATGAAGGAAGAAAAAAAAAAAAAAAGAACCTTAATTTCAGTAAAAAAATAAAAGAGTGGTCGATTTGAAAGAGGCGCGCCTTTTTGCACCTCGTCGCCTCTCGCCTAGGCTGCGCCTTTTTCAAGTCGCCTCGCCTGGGATCACCCCAGGCGCAATAGGTGCGCCTCTCGCCTAGGTGCGCCTTTGACAACTATGGTTTATATGGAGCAACCACGCAGGTTTGTTACTCAGGGGGAGTCCTCTCCCGTATGTCGCCTTCGGAAAGCTCTTTATGGGCTTAAATAGTCTCCGAGGGCTTGGTTTGGGAAGCTTAGTGATGTTGTCTTGCGATTTGGCATGAAGCGCTGCCATTCTGATCATTTTGTTTTTTCTCTCACATCTGACCAAGGAAAAATATCATTGATTGTTTATGTGGACGATATTATTATTACCGGTGATAATAAAAAAGGTATTGATGATTTGACGCTTTTTCCAGTGTTCTAAAAGTTGGACTACTCGGCTGAGTACTCACTGAGTAGTCACTGCTCGGAGGGTCACCGAGGCGAGAAGGGTGTAGTCGTTTGGTAAAGTCGGTCGGAGGAGTACTCGGGAAGAAGTCGGGAAAAGTCGCCAACTAGCCGGCGAGTCGGGAGAAGTTGGCGAGTTGTCGAGTCGAAAAAGTCGCAAAAAGTCGGGGTATGGAGAGAATTTTGCAAGTTTTAGGGGGCCTTAGGTTATAAATAAAACTAACCTGAAAGGTTTTGTTCGATCGACCTGTTTCTTCATCGTTATTTCTTCAATCGTCTGGCTTCAATCTCTCTCTCTCTCTCTCTCTCTCTCTCTCTCTCTCGGTTTGATCGTCTCTTTGGGTAACAATAAAAAGAAAAAGCTCAGGGCACTGTTTTTACTGTTTTTACGGGGTGCAACAGTAAAGGTAAAGGTAAGCATTTAGTGTTGTACAGTTGTTCACTCCTACTCCTGTACAGCTGTGAATTGCAGTAATTACACTTTACCCCAATATTTTTGTTACACTTTACCCCAATATTTTTTAAGAAATATCATATTTACCCTAGAAAAATCTTAAAAATTACAAATAGACCCCTAGCCGAGTAATTGCTGGTCGCCCGAGTACTCGGCCTGGAAGCTAGAAGGTGCCCAACCGCCCTGGGAGCGCCTAGCGAGTTTTAGAACCTTGGTTTTTCCTACAACGTAAGTTTCATACCAAAGACTTAGGCAAATTGAGATATTTGTTGGGTATTGAGGTAGCGCGGTTTGAGGATGGTGTTAATCTATCGCAGCGGAAATATGTGTTGGATATTTTAGATAAGACTGTTTTACTGGGGTCAAAGCCTGTTGAGACTCCTATGGACCCTAACGTCAAACTGTGTGTTGATCAGGGGGAGTTGCTTACTAGTCCTGATCAGTATCGTTTCTTGGTTGGAAAGCTCTTACCGTTACCCATCCAGATATCTCATTTGCAGTTAGTTTGGTTAGCCAATTTATTTAGGTTCCACGACTTCCGCACTGGGAAGTTGTCCTAAGAATTGTGAAGTATCTCAAAGCCCATCCAGGATGCGGTCTATTTTATAGAGCTAGTGGACACATGCGTGTTGAGGCCTTCACTGACTCTGATTGGGCAGGAGGACCATCTGACAGGAGATCTACTACAGGATATTGCATTTTTCTTCGTGGAAATCTTGTTAATTGGAAAAGTAAGAAGTAGACAGTAGTTGCACAATCTAGTGCAGAGGCGAGGTATAGAGCTATGACTCATACAACATGAGAGGTTGTGTGGATACATTCCTTTCTCGAAGAGATAGGGTTCCCTATGCAAGTGCCTATGAATCTGTACTGTGATAACCAAGCTACAATCCATATAGCATCCAACCCAGTGTTTCATGAGAGGACTAAACACATTGAAGCAGATTGTCATCTGGTACAAGAAAAGTTGATTGGTGGAGTGATTGCTACTCCGTTTGTGTCCACCAGTGCTCAGTTAGCTGATATGTTTACTAAGCCGTTGTTCAAGCGACAATTGGAGTTACTTTGCAACAAGCTGGGACTTATTGATATTTACTCTCCAGCTTGAGGGGGAGTGTTAGAATAGTTTATGTGGGTTTGTCCCACATCGCTTAATTATGTCATGTAATATATTGAGTGATAATATAAATAAACCTCTCACGTGTTAGGGTTAATAAACACCCTATACACTTTCTCGTCTCTAATAACACACACCATTGACATTAACGCTTTCAATTAAACCGTTCCTCACAGCCGGACATGAATCAACTGAAGCTAATGGCTTCATGGTTCCCACACAGGATCCTAAGTTTGAAATATTAACGAGCCTAATGAATAACTCATTCCACAACATATTATCAACTAGAATAGAAACATATGTCGTCAACCAAATACTAAAACAGCTAGATTGTTCTTAACAAAACAATGAGAAGGAGGAGTCGGACACGATGAAGGAGAAGAAGACTAGGGTGTTTATACTTCTTGAAGTTGTTTCAGATGAGACGACAACATGCGATGCAAAGGCGGCAAACAAGGACAGTGTCGAAGTCAGGCTATCTGATGCCAATCGCTGAATATCATGCTTTCATAGCAAATCATATTTTCCAGTAGAAGAAAGAATATTTCTCTATATAATTGCCTAAAACAATAAATGTACATCATAACCTAAGGAACTATGTTACATAGACTCGGGTGCGGGTGTAAGTCCAAGCGTCGTACCTTCCAAAACTTAAATCTTAGGATACTGGATGTGTCCCCAAATTTCGTATGAATACGGAGACATGTCCTGAACACTTGTTGGTAGTATATATTGCATAATTTTTTTCAGATTATGTATCGACAGTATCATAAATTATACTCATAAATGTATTTAAACAAAAAGGGATTAAAAAATATGTTTTTGCTATTTCCTGTCCATGTGAGACTAGAAATATCGCTTTTCTAGCTAATTTGATATTTTTTCCTGTAAATATCGTAGCAATTACAGGATCTGAGTGTCAAAATGGATAAGGGTGTTGGATACATCGACACAGGTACTTCAGCCAATATGAAGGATCCATGTAACCTAGCTAATGACACTCATCCATACCACGTATTAATCCAAAGGGTCTCTTTACTAAGAGAGCTATGGAAGCTCCAAGAGTCACCAATTGATTGGTTCATTATTAAAAATAAAAAAGTAATACATTGGAGAGAATTGACTAATATTGAATGCATCCCATAACTCTTATTCAAATGTTTTTTTTATTTTTTATTTTGTTTTATCATCTCTATCTTACTCATTCCAATAATGAAGTGATTCTTTGTGATTGTCACCCTGCTTTCTCTCTCAAGCTAGATTCCAAATTCCCTATATAGATAGATGTAAATTTAAAAACAATTGTAAGCAACAATGCTTTGAAAAAGAATACATAGGATTGGCATCAATGCTTCTCTTCATGTTAGATTCTGTATCAGATAATATACTTTTTCCGTTTTTGTACTTCAGTCCTTGTGGCTGTTGCAAGGGTTAAATTTTATCATTTGCATCTGCCGTATGCTACATCAGCCAAATACATGTCTTATTTTTAGTGTCATTTCACACAGCCTATTTGATTTATAACTTTGTCAATGTCTTTATCTGTTAAGCAAATTGATGATGGATTACGAGTTGAGGGGATGTAGAAAACAAAAAAAGTACAGAGATAGATCTGAGCTCTCATGACGCATGTCATCCTTACTTTTTTCATTTTTTCTTTCTTTGGTTAACACTTTGAATCCAATTCACTAATATCTATTTTTGGTTTTCTATTTCTGTAAAATTTATATTCAGATCAAGGTTATTCAAATTAGGGTTGTTCAAAAAAAACAGTGAACCGTGAATCTTGTTGGGACCGAACCGATCTGCACGTTTTGGATTTCAACCGTGGATTAATGGTCCAGACACATACTCAAAAAATAAAAAACCGTGACTCGCGGTCCGGACATGGATTTTGATTTTGAAACCGTGAATTAACCGATCCGGACCGTGAGATTTTTATTATATATAATTTTTTTTTTATACTATTATCTCCTATACTGAATTCAGTAGTTGTTTTTTGCCAGTAGTTTTTTTTTGGTTTTTTTTTTTTTTTGGATTGGACTTTGATGTACCACTGAAGTATTTGTATTCTTCTATATAACTGAACTAAACAGTCTTTGTTTAGGACACTACATCATCCTTGAAATTGTTGAAATTGTTAGGACACTACATCATCCTTCATGTCAGCACTATCATTGCCATTATGAAGGATCATGTTGCCCAATCTTCCTGAAGCATCTACCTCTAGTGGTCTTTCTTGTACACATACCAACCCATCTTAGTAGGTTATTTTGTAACTTATCTTCAATTGGTGCCACTCTATCCTAACCTGAATGTTTTTAGTCCCAATTTGATTTTTGTTACCCTTAATACATTCTTCCAACATTGGTGGTATTTGTCAATTAAATAATATGCCAAAAGCACCTCTTAAGTCTACCTATTTCAATGCTCGTATCATTCCCAACCCCTCCCTCGTCATAAAAACCAAGCCTAAAAAAAACACATTGTGCAGTTTCCAATACCAGATATTCTCCACCGTATACTTCTGCAAGAACAAAATCTAGGGTGTTGGTTCCGAATATTTAAACACGATTTTACATAGACTGGATTTCAAAATTTTATAACATTTTCCAGACCGCAATGGCTTGCAGGGATCAAACCGCTGGATTGAATTCACACACTATTCTATCTTTTTTAATAACTAATTCAACCAAACAAGTTTCCATAACAAACCTCAGCATTCAGTCTGTTTGCCATTACCAGTTTTAATTTTAGTACCACCTTAGTGAAAGGTACAAAAAGTAACAGAACACTATGGAAGAAAGACGGGAATGAGAAGTGCAAAGTAAACATGAACGAGATAAGATTGCCTAGACAATTGTAGATAACCTTGAAGACTGGTTGGCAAGTGAAACTTAACTGGTGGACCCTAAATTGCTGATAGAGAACATGTCACACTAAAAGCCTCTTAACTAAATTTCAAGCAATTGTCTCCTTGAGATTTCTTAACTACCAAACACTTGTCAAATTCTACTCTCTAGCAGTCCATTCTGAGTAACAAACACAGATCAGTGATCCTTCATGTCACCACTAACTTTTTCATTACAGCACATCCCGTCAGCAATCTTCCTGAAGCATCTAGCTCTAATGGCCTTCGTTGTATGGCTTATGAGTATGTTAACTTATCTTGAACTGTAGTTACTCTACCATTTCCCAAATGTTTTCATTTCCAAATCAATCTTTTGTAGCCTTGCTACATGCATCTAAGCATCCTCATCTTTATGGCCAATATCGTCTTGTTAAGCATTAATGGCCGTAAAAGTCTATAGAAAAGTGACATCGGTGAGTTAGAAAAGAAGTATTTGGTATATAAGTAAAGACCTACTAGCTACATAGTACATCTAAGAAATATCTTTTGAGACCGCATGGTTTAGCCGGAAGATGTCCATGGGGGTCAGGTCATTACAAAACCTCTTTCAATTTTGGCGCTGTTTGTCAAATTTGACAATCAATAATAATATGCCAATCAAACCCTTCCACTTCAGTCAACCTATTTCAATTGCACAATCACATCGTCTCCAACCACCCCCTCATTATAAAATCCAACCCTAGAAGAAATTTTGCACTTCCCAATACCATTGATCTTTTCCACTATTTTCACTTCTACAAGTACGAAATTTTGGGGGTAATTCACAAATACTTGTATACATTATCATGGAGACTCTTGCCAAATTTCTACTTACTTTAGGGTAATCTCATTTTCTCCATGTACAATTTGATATTGACGATGAGATTTAGATCTCTACGAACTAAATCTCGATGGCCCTGTTCGTTTCCCAATTTAGTTTTAGTTTTAGTTTTAGTTTTGATGACATCATCATTTTTCTCATTTTCTCTCTCTCTCCACTCATTACACCTGATAAAATCATCAAAACTAAACTAAACTATCAAACCAAACACAGCCGATAATTTTACATCAGCCCCTTTAAAACTGAATTATTTTAAACAAAATCTCTCCAAACTCAAAATAGTATTGAATTTGAGCCCCAATTTCAACTTAAACTACCAAAGTTATAACATATCAATTGCTTCACAGGTTTTTTATGACTGAGGTGTCCACTAACGGGTCCAAATCAACGCCAGAGCAAAACTCTAATGGACTAAGCCAGAGGAATTGATAGCATCCGAGAGGTTTCAAAACTGAGACAAAGGACACGGGCCTTCACCACCAAATCAATTGATATACAGATACCAATATCATTTCATAGAACTTTGCCATCATCAAGAAGTAAAAAGCAATCGGATCTTAACCACTTCAACATAAACACACAAAAAAAATTAAATGAAATGTTAAAATTTTCAGTTACCCAGATGAAATTCGTGTCCGCATTGAAGCTTTGCCCAGGATCTAATCCCATTATCCGTCACAGCCTCCAGACAAATCGAGCACGACACCGACGAGGCTTTCCCTCCGTCGTCTAGAAGATCGGAATCTTCCAAACCCATTTCAACAAACTCTAAATCACTCTATAAACATGTATGAATTACAAATACGTCGTCACAATCTTAGGGTATCAATATTTTGGATTAGTCCGATGAAGCTTTGTAGATCGTTCTTAATATCTGCGGAATAGATGCGATTCGGGGTTGGTCGTTTCGCGATGTGGGTATTGTGCGGAGAAACTGACTCTCTCTCTCTCTCTCTCTCTCTCTCTCTCTACCCACTACTTTCTCTCTCCTCACCGCCTGATTTACGGTCGTGGGATAGATTGTTTGTAATAACGCTTCGTTAACTACTGTCCAAATGAACGGAAGTTTGATGGACGGTTGGGATTATAACGGTGTTGATTTGATATTTGGTTGGAAATTGGAATTTAGGCCACCCTTTCCATTTGATTTTAGCAACTGAGTTCAGCAAGTGTTAAAATTATAATTTTAGAATCAAAAATTAAAGTGGTTCCGTGTATTGTTTTTCGATTTTTTTTCGCATCAAATTAAAATATTCCTCGTGTACTTTACTTCAGTGTAAAAATATTCAAAAAATAATACACGAAAACACTTAATTTTTTTATTTGAATGGAAAACTTAACCTTAATTGAAAAGTACGGATTGGGTGTGGAAGTTTATACTCTGCATCTGGTACGCTGTCTTCAACCGTTCTTCAAAATCCTTTCAACGATTTTTGCATGGGTGAGCCTATTTGCAATCCTTTTTGGACTTCTTACAGACCGTTTGCTAAATACAACCCTGCTAAAGTGGCAAATCTATTACTTCATATAACTCGACAAATTTCCAAAACTGCCCCTTCCACTCAAAACTCTTTACTCTCACTCAAAACCCTTTACTCTCTCTTCCCTCATCACACACCCTAATCGATACAGACCTCCATCTCACCACAACCGACTCATCTCCTCACCGATCGACCCACCTACCGGTGATAGCCACGGTCACGGCGACCACCCCTCCGACCGATCTACTCTGGTACTATTCCTCTCTCTCTCTCTCTCTCTCTCTCTCTCTCTCTCTCTCTCACAAACTCCAAAAACCCTTATACTTGTATTGGTACGTTTGATGTGCATTCTTCATCTTCGATCCTTTCTAATTTTTCTCTATGGCATATGTGCCAGTTTATTGTGTTGTGGCCCTAGTTAATGCGATTTGGTACGTTTGATTCACATGGCTGTAATTTTTTCGACTGATTATTTTACGCTATGAGCATTTGTTCGAGAAAATAGCAGTGAATGTACTGGGGAGATATTGTTAACACATTTACTCCAATGCAAACATGAACTTAGGGCCTATGTGTTCTGTTTACTCTGTACTTTAGTTTCTTCAGCTAACTTGATATCATTTTCAGAATAGAAAATTAGTTACCAAAAATTGTTCTTCCAAATGGTTGTAAACTAGTAAACTGATTATTGTGCACACCATATGTTTGACAAAATGGTAGTAACTTAGATGGGCTTTTTGTGTACCAAGTATAATTTTTTTTCTTGTGCATTTAGTAAACTTGTGGAAAGTTTTACTTCATTCATGATTTTAGTAACTTAGATGGGCATTTTGTGTACCAAGTATGATTTTACTTCACACATTACATGAATTGGGTATGGTGAGACTATTTACAACTTTTTAGAGTTGGAATTAAGGGTGGCAATTTCCCCATATCCAATGGATACCCGCCCTGCCCTAGCCATATAGAGGTAGAGAGCCCCCACCCATATAGAGGCAGAGATAACCCAGAATTTTCCCCAATAGTAGCGGGCAAGGTAGGATATGAAGAAAACCCGCTCGGGTATGAAGGGGGTATGATTTTGTAATCTTCATCCCCAAATACCCGTACCCACCCCCTACCCTCCCCGTACCCGGTTATACATACTACATATACCACATAATATATGTACATATAAATAGGAACATACGTATAAATCTTGAGTATAGTTTACACAAGGAAACAATTACCTTTTTAATTAGCAAATCTTATAAATTACTACATATCCTAGACTACTTAATATTCAAAAACATCAATTAAGATTATATTTTTAAAATATAAATATCAATTTATTTCATTCTTCACTTATTTATTTATTTTTTTGTTTGGATATGGGTATGTTCGGGGAAACCCCAATCTCCATCGAGAGGTGGGTTTGGTTTTTCATCTAATATCCCCAATGGGGATGGAGGCGGGGATGGTGAAAGATCCTCCAATCGGAGATCGAGTATGGAATAGGGTCCCCCGATCCATACCTTACCAGTTGCCATCCCTAGTTGGAATTTTGCTTGTACCATTTTGGAGTTGCAGTTTACTTAATTAGGGACAACATGAAATATTCTTTGCTTTAGAGTTGGAATTTTATTTCCTTTGTTATTTTACTTTACTTTACTTGACTGAAGTTTTATATTTCTAACAAACAAATATGGCCCACAAACGGCAAACAGCTTCTTTTCGGTGGCGCAAAGCCTCAGAGACTAGTCAGGCTACAGGCAAAAAGTCCAAGCGTGCTCATGGTTGGCCTGCCCTCCCTCGACAGTAGCCCCCTCATGTGAAGGATGCCGAGGAGGGCCAATTTGAGGAAGAGGAGAAGGAGTTTGAGGAGCAGGCCGAGCAGGGCCAATTTGAGGAGAAGGCCGAGGAGGAGGTTGAGAAGCAGCCCGAAGAAGAGGTTCATCTAGCGGCGGTGTCTAGCGGAGAAGATGTGCCTCCCGGGGGGGGGGGGGGGGGGGGGGGGGGGGGGGGGGCCCACTGGACCGGGGTTTGTTAAAGAACGTTGATACACATGTGGCAGTGGTAATTTGGAATAAGGAGGAGCGCGGCACGTTGAGATTACACTCTCACACTCGCCATTTGAGTAAATGGAGAGTCACGAGCCGCAGGGTGCAACAAAAAATTAATTACTCTGGATTGGGGCCCTTGTGCAACGACCTCACATACCCATACTGCAATGTTGTTTTGGTTTCTGCTTTCATTGAGAGGTGGCATTCAGAGACGAACACATTTCACTTTAAATTTGGAGAAATGTGGATGACACTTGACGATACAGAGCAGCTACTTGGGCTTTCCGTTATAGGTAAGGCTGTGCACACAGAGGAAGAGTATAGGGATCCTGTGACTCTACTCAAAGACTGCCTTAGCGTTTCTGAGACGGATGCACATAAAGCGCTTAATGGAGGAAAGAGTGTTGCTTTGAGTTAGTTGAAGAAGAATTTCACGACGGTGAGCAAGACAGACAGTGTGCAGAGGGTTGACTACGTGCTTACTTGTTATTCATGCTTAGGTGCACCCTTTTCATTGACAAGTCGCGAGGGGGGGGGGGGGGGGGGGGGAAGGTTGATGTGTCTCTCCTATCTCTTTTGTCAAACTTGGACGAAGTTAGTACGTACGAGTGGGGTACTGGATGTCTAGCGTACTTGTACAAGCAGCTTGGTACAGCAAGTAGGAAGGGTGTGAGGCAGTTGTGTGGCTACACGACACTGTTGGAGGTATTTTTAATTAATTATTGTCCTTTGAATACACTTCATTTCAATGTTAGTAATTAACAATAGAACAAGATAGTTTATTTGTTTTTATTATGCATAACTTTGGTTAGTAATTATTCGTTTACTATGTTCAAATTCCGCAGGCATGGATCCACGAGCACTTTCCTATGCTTCAGCAACTAGAAAATCCAAGTTACATTGAGGAGCTTCCACGTGCACATAGGTTGTTGCCTCGTCGCCAGGCTAGCAATGTCTCTGTCTCCCACTACCGGCGGATGTTAGATGACTTACGTGCTGATCAGGTAAGGGTCTCATAATTTCATCCATAATTGTATATGAACTATCAACGTGTTATGAAAAGTCACTTATTTTAATGTAATTATTGTAGGTTAAATTTGATCCATACAAGGATCGCCGGGGAGATGTATGACCTATTGCCTTTTACACCGGTCCCATTCGCGGGATGAGTGTTGTGGAGCCCTACCTCCCTGATAGAGTCTTGCGGTAATTTGGACTAATGCAGATTATACCCGGGGATCCAATAGCATCGGCCTGAGTTGAAAGAGGAGACAAAAAATATAATGTGGTTTACACTTGGACTGACGCAAATTAGACAAGTTGGGAATACCACGTGGTGCCTAAGGCGAAGCGAGTGCGCACGAGAGCAGGTGTCCTGTGGGAGTGTCATCCGGATTATGCAGAGTGGCTTAGTAGGTACTCCCACTTTAGGGTGTCTCCTGATGCGGGTGCAGGTGAGGTGAACATTGATGGTAGCGCTACCGATGGTCTCAAGTTAGCAGCTATAACACAAGAAGTTGACAAGGTATTCGCTAAGGGACTATCACCATTTAACATGCGCGAGGCTTTGCGACACATATGAGCATCTTACAACCTACGATTTGGGGAGAGCTTGGGAAACCACATACGATAGAGGGTGTCACCTATGGTAGACGCACAGATGCTACTTGAGCACTGTGTTTTATTTCTTTGACTATGTGGTTGACTATATGTGTATGGATAGACTTATGGATATTTTTTGACTTTGGTTATCTATGGTTAGACTTATTTATATTTTTGTGGT
Organism: Vaccinium darrowii; assembly: GCA_020921065.1. Taxonomy (NCBI): domain Eukaryota; kingdom Viridiplantae; phylum Streptophyta; class Magnoliopsida; order Ericales; family Ericaceae; genus Vaccinium; species Vaccinium darrowii. Next base: position 21,244,873 of record CM037159.1, read on the forward strand.
TGGTTATGTATGTTGACACCAATATGGTTAGACTATGAAAATTTTATAACTTTGGTTACGTTTGTATAATTTATGGTTGGTGGATGGGCACATTCGGATAATTTCAGGTCTCTGGTTTTAGCACATTCGGATATTTACTACCGACACTAAACACAACATATCGGATACAAACTCCCGAATATATCGGATATTAACTACCGTCAACAATGCCTATGACTCTGGTTTTGGCACATTCGGATATTAACTCCCGAAAATAAACATATAATTCGAATACAAACTACTGAATTATGACCAATATTACAGATTTTAACTACCATCACCAATTTCTGCTCTCTGGATCTGGATTGGAAAGCTTCAGATATTAACTACCGAAATTTTACACAAAGTTCGGATATAAACGTCCTGTTGTATGAGTAAATTTCAGGTATTAACTCCCGTTTGCAACTTCTGTGCAAAATTGGTCACTGAAATTAAAGTGCATGTCATGAGACCTGTGCGCACGAGACTTGTATGAATTAAGTACTAAAATTACTAACAAAATAAGTCAAATTACAAAGTTCATCAACATAGTACATCGAAAGACAAAGTCCATGAATTAAGTACTCAGTAAAGTCCATGAATTAAGTACTAAAATTACAATTTCCATCATCATAATACATCCATCAATTAGTGGTGTTACTCAACAATGTCAAAACTCTCTACAGTTGCTACGTCGGAGCCAATTATCCTTCCAAACTGTTCGATTCAACTACGAAATGGTGCTTCCCATCCAATTGCATACGTTTCCTGGTATCTTTGTCAATTCAACGCTATTGGTGGCATGGGGAAACCCGACCTCATGTATAGCTGGCCAATACAAGACAGAAAACCTTCATCAACCAATAAACATGTTTTTCAAAAAATAATTACATTTTAATCAACAAAATAGCCAACATGTTTCGCAAATATACCTATATGAAGTGATTATTGTTAACATATCCCATAGAAGATACGTTATTTTTCAACAAACGCTTGGGAGGAAGGGGGGTACAATGGAGGGGGAGAAAAGTAAGGCATTGCTTCTCGGATAGGAAGACAAGCACCACTTTGAAAGCAGAAGCTACGATGTGACCCATATTAGGCATGGTGAGCCACTTATCATTTGGGGCAGGGCCAATACCAAAGTAATCAAGTCTGTGGCGTAGTTCATCAAGCCTTTCTTTTCCACCCGACACCTTCTCATAAAGGGAAGCATATGATGTCAACTCTAGGAGCATGATTTGTCTTATTGCTTTCCAGTCATTCTCGTCATACCCAGTCAAGGCCGCAATTGCACGAAAATCACAATTCCTATCCGCTTCTACATCCTTAACTCCGGAAATGTACATCCTCATTCCTTCTAGCAATTGCATAATGTACTGGAAATCAATTACTGGGCATTGAAGTTGAGACTTCTTGTGGTGCGGTGTTTGCTTCACAACCTTAGGTTTTTGGATTGTGGGAGAGGCTTTTGGCTTTTGCTTCACAACTTCAGATTTTGGAGTGCTTTTGGGTATTTTCTCCACAACCTAAGTTTTCAATTCAGATTCAACATACTCAAACAATGAGGGGTCCCTACGAGTCGAATTTTCAAACTTAGCAGTTTTATTCTTCAACATGGACATGGCAATGCTTTGTGCTACATTATTGCTTTTGGGTCGACCTAGTACCCTGGCCTTTACTTTCGGTTCCGTGAGGGAAGTGGAATGTGGATAAATAACCTCCGTCATCTTCCTCATTAAATGGTGTTGGTGGTCCTTGTCATATGTGGAAAACCTCTCCAAAAAAATATCAAAGTTTGCCTTCATAGTCTCCACAATTATAGGATCTTTTTTTGGTTTATCGAAAGAGAGTTTCTTCCAATGTTCATGGATCAAAGATAGCAGTAGTTGTTCTTCTTTGTTCTTAAATGGCGCAATCTCATGAGCACATGGTAAACCATGAATATGTCGAAGAGGACACATGCACGGAGTGGTACATTCCATGTTGATAGAATCTACCTTCTTTAACTCTATTTCCATCTATCGCATGGCATCCTGTGAAACCACTCCCACTAGGTTGTTGAAAATGCAATCTTGTAAGAATGCTGCAAAGTTAATAGACTCCTCTCGAATGAACGTTTGATGGCAGTAATAGTTGCCTCAACCAAGCCGTGAGCCTTCTCCCATGCACTTTGAAAGTTACATTGCGATGATGCAAGATAGTTCTTTAGCTTATTATGATGTCCCTCTGCCCTGTATGTGAAATGTGAAATAGTAAGGAATTAGTCATTTTGTGTGACATATATGCTTAAACTTGAAGTAAATAGCAAAAACAACCATATACCTATTGGTAGTGTAATTCCTAGGTGCATGACGGAGTCGGTTCAAGCACAAACAAACCTCTCCTTATGCGGAACAAGCCATGTCTTGTCAACGTATTCGAGAACCATTGGATACATCATAAAATCCCTTTTTAGTTCACGAACCCGCTCGTCATACACTTCTATGGTCGGTGCATACATAATCACAGCAAACGTAGCCAAGAATTTTTGCCAATGTGCGCCATAAAAGTGCTTTTACTGTTGGCCAACACATTCTTCTGAATATGCCACTGACATAAAATATTCTTACCACAAGGGAAAACTTTTGCAATTGCATTCATGAGAGATAACTCCTTGTCTATGACTATTACCTCTGGAAGGGACTCAGGATCCATCATACCTTTCAACTTTTCCAACGCCCAGATGTAGTTATCTTCCTTCTTCGACTGAATGAAAACGAATGCCGCATAGTACGTTATCTCCGTCGATGTGACGCCAACAATCTGTAGCAAAGGAAACCTGTAATTGTTTGTTTTGTACGTGCAGTCCATCATCAACACTTTAGGGAAAACACATAACATGTCACCGGCAATTGGATGAGACCAAAACAATTCTGTCACATCACCCATCACCTTACAAGCATGAGGCCACTCAACATAGTTATGTTCTCGTAACTGCCGCATTAGATGTTGCATTTGAGATCTACCCGCTTGTTCCATCACCCAGTACTTTTTCCGTGCATTATATATAGTTTTAATTGTCGTGCAGTTGGAAGGATCCCAGTTCTTGATTGCCATTAGAATGTCCCTTGGTTTTACAAGCGTCTTTGAGGACTCCATGACCATCTGTATTTGTTCTTTTTTTAACCTCCCGGCTTATGCGTTAGGGCTGAAACCAGTTTGGTTCGGTCCGGTTCAGGAGGGATTTTAACTGAACCGAGTAAAACCGGTTCGGAGAGAACAAAGAACCGAAACCGGTTCTAGAATGGTCGGTTCGGTTCCGGTTCGGTTCGTCCGGTTCTGGTCGGTTCCATGTTCGGTTTGGTTCTTGTGAGAGAGAGAAGAACACATCAACAAACAAACACAAAAAAATACAGATCAACAAACACAAACGAACAGATCTACACAAAATACAAAATGAACAGATCTACACAACAAACACATCAACAGTGTCCTTGAGTTCAAAGAAGGAAAAAAAAATACAGATTCACAGAAATTAACAATGGACCTACATATATATACACACATAATCAGTTTTTTTTGTACACTCAATCGCCGGCGACAAGACTTTCGGCTTCAAATTTTGCAATCTATCCAAACAATGGTGTGTGGACGGACTGGCTTCTTGATCGATCGACGGATGGTCTGCTATCTCATACGACGAAATGGACTATGGCGAGAGGAAGACGGGGACAGATCTAGACGACGGACGACTACTTGAGTCACTTGACGGTGAGAGGTATGGACGGAGCGAGAGAGAGAGAGATAGAGGAGAGGGGAGAGAGAGAGAGAGAGAGAGAGAGAGAGAGAGATGAGTCTGGAAACTTTGAGAAGTGTGTGGAAATAATTCTCGTGGGCTGTAGATACATACTATATATGTAAGGGAACCAATAATCCTAATAAATATAATTAGTTGCTTCTTTATTACCAACAACTTGTCCAGCCAAGATGGTAAATGGGGCTATTTCCACACGTGAGGGCGGTGTTCGACTCCCAGCCCCTTCAATTTTTTGAGTAAGATTGTTATATAGTATAGATTGTTATATATAATTTATAAAACCGGCTTGGTTCGGTTCGAACCGGTAATAAAATTACATGAACCGAGAACCGAACCGGTCCCTAAATTTTCAAATATTTGAGAACCGAACCGGCTAAGTTTAAAAACCGAAAATTAAAACCGATTCGGTCCGGTTCTCCAGTTCAATTCGGTTCCTCCGGTTTCTTTGTTCAGCCCTAGTATGCGTGCCCTTCAAATTGACTTGCAGGAGGATGGTTGTGGTTACCGTTGTAGACTTCCACACACCAACCATTATATGCCTTAACACACCACAATTGGAATGGGCATTCACATTTTTTGGTCCCTGTGTTATGCTTTCTTTTCTTCTCTTTTGGAATTGGGTTTTTTGGTATAAACGGTCTGAACTTACCGCTCCATTCGCATTGAAATCTTATCCTTGGCCACCTAGTCTTTGCCACAATTTCAGAAGACTTAACGTTAATGACAAATCCATGCTTCAAACCTGTCGAAAAAATCCAGTCTTTCTACTCTTGTTCATTTGGAAACACCTACGAACACATAGTTCAAGAAAATTTTACCCTAAATAGCCCGTATGGAGTAAAATGTGTTTAAAGTAAATAACTTTATCCAAAGTACTAACCTGTTGAGTTGTGAAGTGCTCTGTATAGTAATGAACACCTAATGCACCTAATGACCCTGTTGTGCGACTCCCATGTGTGGAAGCAACACCCTAAATAAAGACCAGAGCAGAACAACATTAGTGTTGACATTAGTTCTTGCACTTCGGATTTAAACTCCCGAAATTTGGTATATTTTCGGTACATAACTACCGAATTGTGCCAATAATGTCGGACATAAATTGTCAAAAAAACTAGAACCATTTCGGTAATTAAAAACCGAATTGACTACTTAGTTTTCATATTAGTTTTTACACTTCGGATTTAAAATCCCGAAATTAGGTCTAATATTCGGTACATAACTACCGACAATTGTGAAAATTATTTCGGACATAAATTTCTCAAAAAAATAGAACAATTTTGGGAATTAACTACCGAAATGTAGTGAGATTTTCGGGACTGTGGTACCGTTTCGAACGAACAGCGATTGAGAAATCAAAAAACCAATGGGTTACCTCTTGGGTCATTTTTTGCTCGAAAATCTTCATCTCCGGGATACCAGGCTCCCTCTCCACCTCCATGTTTTCCTCTAACTCCTCCGTGGTTTGTATTTGTGCATCCATTGGTGGATTTGGAGTTGTAAATTGCTTCAATACTCTTTGGAGCTCTTCTCCCAAATCTAGTGAGGGAGAAGATCTCTCCATTGATTCAACAAGGTTCTCCATTGAGAGAGAGGAGAGATGAGGGGCAGGGGAGGACAATGGGGGTTCATGGCTGGAGGAGGAGGAGGAGGGATTTTTTCGACTGTGGGAGTGAGAAAACGATGGAGCTGAAAGAAGAAGAAAATAGGAAAATGCCCTGGGTTGGTATGTAACAATTGGGAAAAAATGGGGTGGGTTGGCATGAAGTAATTTGAGGGGCTAAATTGTCTTTTCGCGAGGAAGGTTTTGGTATTTATTTTGCAAGGGCTGTATTGAGCCAAAAAAGGGTTGTAAATAGACTCACCCTTTTTGCATTCTATTTTCTTGTCTGTGCACAGACCGTGCCCAGATCAGCACATGTGACACATTTACGGGTCACAAAAAAGATTCAAATCGATGATTGATTTTAAAGTAATTGTGGACGCCCCTCCCGAGATCGATTCGGAGTCACCACCCGGGTTTTAGCGGACTGTCCCCAAGGAACCGAACTCGATTGACTCATACCTCATTCAATGGATAAGGATTACTGGCCCGTCATCACCATACTATCTTAGGTTCGAGAGCTCAGTTACAAGAGGGGAAGGGTTTTACGGCACCCCCCTCGCCCGGTTCGAAGACTGGTCTCTACTTGACTTTTGTGGGATTACGTGAAATGAATGCAATTCAACCATGAACAAATACGGGGGATGGGAGATGGGAAGCCAAATAACGATGATAAATATAGCAACAAACTATAGTGCATGCATGTGAAATGTGATCTACATGAGTGATGATAGAATGCAAGTACGAACTAACAAAGTCACAAAATAACAAACATCAATGTTAGAACATGATTAACAGAGACTAAAAACTAGAAATAGCATGAACAGTACGTAAAACAAGCTAAACCAATCTAATCCACTTTCAGTGGTTTGAGCGCTCAAACTGGGAGGTTTGAGCGCTCAAACTCATGCTCACTTACACATGCTTGTGATATTTTTGATGATTCTGGTTTGATGAAAACATGACTTGATCACCATTATTTACTCAAAAATAGCATTTAAATTGCTAAACAAAATTATAGAATCACATAATCATGGGTTTAAAACTTATTCATGAACCAAATAAGGCAAACAGTATAGAATGAATGAAGACTCAATGTTTCAAAGCCTTCCAGAATACTCAAAGTGCCATGAACAAGCTGAAATGAGAGAAAGATTTGATTGGACCAGAAGACAGTTTGAGCGCTCAAAGAGGTACATTGAGCGCTCAAACCATCTACTGGATTTGAGTGATTCTGTACCATTCTGCCCCCATCTGGGTCATAAACAAGTTTGCAATGATGTATGATGATGCACAAGAGATTAAAACTTCATGAACATGAATAAAATAAACTTGAGGTGTCCACACAAGTGAGAAAATGAGTATTGGGCTATGTATAAGCATGATTGGAGTGAGAGGGAGAGAGAATCAGGTTGGCTTAGTCAAACATCAACACACACACACACACACACACATACAATATCAAGCTTGAAACAAAGGATAAGACAGTAATAAACTGATTATCAAGCATAAGCAAAAACAGGGTTTGAGCGCTCAAACTCCATTCTAAGAGCATGGATTCGAGTAGCTTTTGACCTTTTCTTGGTGTTGGTATGCACTGGAATCATTTCATTAATGTATAAAAGCATGTGATACTTTTGTTTATCTTACAAAATTATACCAACATGGATTTAGTGATGATCAACACCTTTATTATGGCTCCTGGGGTCTTTGATCAACGATCAAAAGCAAAGCAGATAGATTTGAGAGCACATTGATCCATGAGAAACCATAAGAAAGAAAGTAACATCATTAAAAGTGATCAGAAACCACAAAAACATGGAAGAAGTTTAGACAGGTTGAGCGCTCAATGTACGGACATTGAGCGCTTAAGCCATCTCAAGCTGAGATTTTTGAAAGTTGTTTTCTTGATTATTTAGGACCTTGTGGGCTCATTAGAGGTATAGAGAACCTCCACAAACCCACTGGTCTCTCTCGGGAGTACCAACCCGTCACTATTTACATGGTATTTCTACCTTTTGGCCTTGATTTAAGCTTGAGCTTGGATGGTTGATGAATGGATGAGTGTTGGCAGGGTTTGTGGGTACAATGTGAGTAGTTTAGGACAAAATATGAGGATTGTGGGTTGGATTGAGTTGATTTTGAGTAGATGATGGCGTACTCTAGTGAGAGAACATGAGAATCAAATGGCTTTAGGTGATTGAAAGTGGTTGATCTTTGGTTGAAGGGCAAAGTTGGTGTGTAAGCTCTAGAAATGGAGTTTTAGAGAGAGAGCGAGTGAAAGATCAGTGTATGATAGAGTGTGATAGAGTGTAACCTCTGTCATAGAGGTGAATGGGTTGGTTTTATAGAGGAAAATGGGGAGAAAAGTAGGTTTAATTGAAGTGGAGGGCCTAATAGGACAATTTAGGCTCACCCTGGGGTCTATTGTACTCATGCAAGCAACAATATTTTAGCTGAGTGCATGCCATGTAGAAGAATCTCATCATTAGATACTTTGTCAGTGACAAACTGGACAGAGTTTGAGCTCTCAAATAGTGGGTTTGAGCGCTCAAAGCCCTTTGAGCTTAGGGGTTGATTTTGGGTTATTTTAGGATTTTGAGGGGTATTTTGGTCATTCAGGTTGGTTTAGGTTATTTAGGAATGGTTTGGGGTAGTTTATGATGATTTAGGGCAAGTTCAAGCCTCATTCGTAGCCTCATTCACAGGAGGTTTTCTCATCATCGGGAGTGCTTGGCAAGTATCCCGGGTCAGAATCGGGGTGTCTATCGTAATTTTTTAAGTGTCTTAGCAGAATTTCAGCTCAATCAGATAATCATAAGTGCTTGATCTAATCATTCAATTTTTCTTCAACATAATTAAGAGTTTAGAATCTTGGATTCTGAATGAAAAATTGAAGGATTGGATCGAGAACTTATAGATATTCGATTGATCTAAAATGTTTCAAAGACACTAGAAAAGTATATTCTAAAATTAATTAATAGTTTGGATCATTTGTGTGAGACCTGGATATGGGTCTAACGCGCCGACCTGTACACAATTTGTTCAAAGGATTTAGTCTCCGTGTTGACGGAGCTTGGAAAGAAGGAAATGCTTTGAGTGGTGTAGATTTTACTACTAGCCTCCTGAATGGCTTTCTAGTTGAATAAATCGCTTGCTAGCCTTTTGGATGGCTCTCTGATTGAACAAATCACTCTCTTTTTATAGCAACAGTCCTATATAAACAAAAAAGGAAGCTATTAAAGTAGTCTTTAAAACACATTTACACTGCAACCAATATTTTTACTTATTGTTTTAATATCGTCATGCAGGATTTGAGTGACACCACACTAATATCTATTTGTTATGCAACCTCAAGATGGAGATTTCAAAAAGTTACTTATTTTTGTAGAATCTCGAAGGTTTTGCATAAAGACGTACAACATGCTCACATATTAGCCAAGAGGACTATGGACTCTTTTTTGTATCATCCAGAAAGTGGCGAACAACATTCTTTTGCCATAGCTAGGATTAATTTATCCATTAATTTGTAGATATATTGTTGTTTTGTACAAGTAAACTTCATTTATTTATTAAAGTTCCTTCTCTTTCTAAAAAAAAAAGAAAAGCATAATACAATTTGTGAAGCAAACTAAGGCTAAGTTTCTACTAAAGATACCATCTTCCTACTGTAGTCAAAAGTATATGTTATTTACGCTAAATATCAAATCAATTGATATATGTGAGGAGGAGGACTTCTGGGAGAACACAAAAAATTCCGCTAAAAATACCGAAATTACCATAGTGGAAACTTAGCCTAAAACAAATGTTGAAGTTTATTTTGTGAAAAAGTGAAGCAAACAAAATCATTTCCCTTCTAACAATCGTCAAAGTCGAGGTATCGAGAGAATAGAACCAATGGTACATAGATGGGTTCGTGGAGCCCACTCTGAAGTCCACATGAATAAGCTAAGCTATTAAATAATTTTCTGAGTTGCAACATAAAAAATCAACTCAATCTGATAAGTGTAGGTGCTCAATATAGACCAAACCAAACCGAGCCTTATGTCCCAATTACTTGGAGTCGGCTACATGAATCTTTTTTCTCCAATAAGCTTTGTCAAGGGCTACTTGTTCACTCAAACCATTATATTGCATCTAATGTCAATTTAGGCCTTCCCCTCCCCGTTGCGTTACTACCCAAAACTATCATATCAGCTCTCTTAACTATTGCATCTACAGGTCTACGGTAGACATACCCAAACCACCTTAGCCTATTTTCCCTCAACTTCTCCTCTGTAGGTGATATCTGCCATCTCACGAACCGTTTCATTTCTAATCATGTCTCGTCTAGTCTTACCACGTCCACCTCAACATTCTCATTTCCGCTACACTCATCTTGCTCACATGTTGTTTCTTAACAGACCGGCATGCTATTCCGTAAAAGCATCGCTGATCTTATGCCAGTTCTATATAACTTTCCCTTCAATTTTGTTGGTACTCTCTTTTCATATAGTATACCAATAGCGCTTCTCCACTTGAGCCATCCCACTTGGATCTAATGGGTCACATCATCTCCATTCTCTCCATCTTTACTTATAATTGAGCCTAAATACCTAAATTAATCACTCTTTGGTATCTCCTAGTCTTGGATCATCACTCTTTCTTCACGCACACTGCTGGTACTATTAAACTTACACACCATATACTCGGTTTTACTCCTACTTATTTGAAAGCCCTTTGACTCTAACGCTTCCTTTCAAATTTCTAAATTAGTAGTAATACCTTTAGCAATCTCATCTACAAGGACAATATCATCTAAAAATAGCATACACCATGGGATATCCTGCTGAAGCTGTCTAGTCAACTCATCCATAACTAAGGCAAAAAGGCACGGGCTCAAGGCTGACCTTTGGTGCAACCCTACTGCGATTGGAAATTCAATCGTTTCCCCTACTGGTGATCTAATAGTTGTGACGGCGCATTCATACATGTCTCTAATCACGTCAATATACCCTTTGGTCACCTCCTTTTCTCTAGAATCCACCATATGATGTCTCTAGGCACCCTATCATAAGCTTTTTCTAAGTCTATGAAAATCATATGGAGATCCTTTTCCTTTGCCTTGTGCTTTTCTACCAATCTCCTTAATAGATAGATAGCTTCCATGGTTGATCTCTCAGGCATGAACCCAAACTGGTTCTCCGACATAGTAATCACAATCCTTAGTCAATGCTCAATAACTCTTTCCCACAACTTCATTGTATGACTCATCAACTTAATATCTCTATAGTTGCCGCAACTTTGAATATCCCCTTTATTCTTATAGATAGGTATTAAGGTGCTCCTTCTCCATTCATCGGGCATCTTCCTAGTCATAATAAGCAGGTGGTTATAGTATCCATAGTTTGAATGAAAAATTGAAAGCATCAAGTGCCTACACTTATCCGATTAAGCTGATCTTTTATTGGACAACGTGAAAAATTTTTATTGACCAACTTAAATTATTTGTGTGGGAGCTTGAAATGAGTTCCACGGTTCTGTGCCACAACATTTCACTTCTAACGAAGTAAATACTTTAAATGAACATATAATATCAAAATTGTTATTTTGCTACTTATACAACTTGAAGGTATTTTTTTGTACAAGGTAAATTATACTGGCCTCCTTTGAGACGGTCCGACTGTGATGCCCCAAAGTGGTATTGGGGAATCCATGCCCTTGTTTTTTCTAGGCCATTGGATCTCCTAATTTAATCTCAACCATCAATTAGCTAACCCCCTCTCTCTCTATTTACCTACTGAACAGTTGAACCAATTTGAAAGCCCTAAAAAAATTGGCAGTCTCTTAATCGGCTCTCAACTCTCTATAGCTCCCTCTCTTGCTTCAGCCCCAATGCCGCCATCATTGACTCCAACTCCTTCGCCACAATAAACCCGTCTTCGTTCTTATCAAGCACATTAAAAGCCTCCTTCATGTCCTCTTCTTCCCCCTCGTTCCGACTGTCCAATATCGAGTTATGAATCGCCTCAAACTCTTCAATGTCAACACAACCGTCTCCAGGTCTAGTCGAGGTACCTCTGTAGCTGTTTTATTGTTATATTTTTTGTTTTTCTTTTGCTGGAAATTACATCTTGAATTTGGACCTTCCAAAAATCATTTTTAACATCATTTTTTTAATTCCTCCTAACTCCTTCAAAAAAATTAGAATCTATTTTTTGAATATGAAAGTGCAGTGTCATATAATTTAGGTTTGATTTAGTACAAAACTGCCTTGCAGGTTATTTGTAGTGAATTTGCTTTGATTTTGTGTTGCTTAAGTAAGTTTTTTAGTTCAATTTACATTTGTGAATGTGATTATTATTTTTTGTGTGTTTATATCTATTGTGTGTTTGTGTGTATACAATCTAAACATGTGTTGCCTTCATGACTGCATTAGTACCGTGTGAATTGGTTTATGTGCTTCATGTTTAAAATGGTTTTAGGCTACAAATTATCCCAAGAGCATTATAAAAATAGGTTCTAATTAGTTTGTTTGCAACCACCAATGGAAGAAATATTCTTAAGTAATCTCACCGGAGTATGTTAGACTATGTAGAACTGAAGGGCCATATAGTCGTGGTAAGAAGGTCCAATTTTTAGTAAACACGTCATATAGTTGTGGTAAGTAGGTTCAATTTTTAGCAAACACATCCCCAGTTCTTAGTAAGTATGTTTTAGTGAATATCTCCTCTATTTTCTCGTAATTCCTTGTAACACGTTCATTTTAAAAATTGAAACATGGTTGAAGAAGTTGCTGCGAAGAAACACCCTTCTAATGGATACATATTTTTCTAGTATGTCTTTTTGAGGATTTGTGTATCTTTTAATGGCCGCAGATACATGGTACTCAACAAAGTTCCTAGGAGTACAAAGAGCCAAAAAAAAAAAAGATGATCCTCCAAAGGCTCCTAAGGTGCTAATATTTGGTTTTTGAGTATTTATGCTTTTGCATATGCTTTTCAATTTTCTCTTGAATTGTAAATTTGATTGGAGTTTTTAATATTGTACTTAAATCATCTTTGTTTCAAGAACTCAATTAACGATGATGTGATGCATTGCCTTCAACCTCTGCAACGAGAGTGTTAAAGCTATGGGGCTTGGCAATCTATTACGATTGCAATGTACCAAGTTAAATCGGAAGCTTGTTAGTGGTTAATAGAACATTTCAATCCAGTATCTTTATGTTTGCATGTTTTTAGTAAAAATAAAAAAACTCATGATTACACCCCAAGATATGAACCATATACTAGGATTGCCTTGTGGAGGAGAAAGGGTGACTCTTCAAGGGCCATTAACTGAAATTTACGGCTTGTGTGAGAAGCATAATGTATGTGTTCAAGATTCTTTTTGTTTGAAGGAATTGAAAGCGTCTTTGGAAGGAACGAAAGACAATGACAATGACTTTAAGGTTGCGTTTGTTTTGTACATGGTGGGGACAGTTCTATATCCAACATCAAAATTTGGAGTCAATCAACGCTTTTTTCATACTTTAAAGGACATGTTGAGTGTAAATAAGTTTGACCAGAGCCAATTTGTTCTGGAGTTCTTAGCCGATAGCATAAAAAACTATAAAGAAAAAGGACGGATTGCGATTTGTGGTTGTCTATTGTTCCTAATGGTACATCCCTTAACTTAGTTTATTATGTCAAAGTAGTTATTGAATAGTTGAATTAATTATTTATACCATTATTTGTTTCTCCTATAGTTATTCTACTTAGAGAATTGCACATTGGCTAAAGATTTCACTTCCCCTAGTGCTAGCCGACTTTCACCTCGGCTTTCAACCTGGGGAGACAAAGAGATTAGGAACAGGATTTGTGGCTCAATCAAAAAGTTGAACATCCAATAATAATGTGTTATGATCATACAATTATGTTCATCTTTTAAGCGCATAATAGTTTTGTTTTGATGTAACCCTACTTAACAACTTTTCCCATAGCTCAAGGTCATTGTGGAGGGTGGAGTCAGTAAGAGAGAGAGAGAGAGAGAGAGAGAGAGAGAGAGAGAGAGAGAGAGAGAGAGAGAGATGCATAATCATTTAAAGGAGATTGGCCAAAAGGAATCAATACAAGAGCTAGCTGATATAGTTCGTGAATTGACGAGTGTAGTAGGAGAGGTAGTGGCTGTTATTCGTGAGAAAGATCATAAGCACAAGGCATTTCATGGCTGTAGAAAGAACCAGAGTACTATTCTCACTTTCGACTTGTGGGTTAGCCTTGTTATGCTAAAGTCTTGCTAGAGCCCTATCATGTGCTTGTACAAATTCAACAAGCCTTAGATGTAGTTTCAGGAATCAATTCAAGAATGCTTACATTCCCTGAAAATGTTTTGTATTTTTTGTTCGTGCAAAAAAATACCTCACAAGTGCCCCTCTACCCATTGGAACCGCTTATTGTAAACTTCTATCAACCAATTGTTTTCATGAAGACTACAGTTGTCCATAAGATCTGTCCATGCAACTTCAAACTCTTCTACTGTTGGCATTGACATGCATTTCTCAAAGTCACCTAAGATATGGGAACATGGACATTACTCACAGCATTTTTTTTAAGAAGTCATTTGCATAAATGATGACTCGCATTAGGTAGCACGGTTTGTATAGATATCTGCATGGCCTTATCCCCATCTGTCATTACCGATACTGGCTTCTTGTCATTGCCCATGGAATCAAGAAACTTTTTCAACACTCGGTTATACGCCTCAACAATCTCAGCAGTAAACAATGCACACCCAAAATTGTTGTTTATAAGTAACTATCGACTCCAGCTAGTACCACCAATGGCTTCCCATACACATTCGTCTGATAAGTGGTATCAAATAGTAACACATCTCCACAACACATGTAATCCATTAAAGATGTTGAATCTCTCCAAACTAGATTATTAACCAATTTTGCTCATCCACATCATATTTCTAATAGAACAATCGGCTTTCACACAGAAGTAAGCTAAGGCACCTTTCGTGTCACCATCCACAACCTTTAGGTCATTGAGCTGTAAATGCTTGTACAGAACTTTTTGCATTATCCGACTTTGTCATATCCACCGGATTGTTGTGCGGCAAAATCCACAATGTGACTTGTTCTCATACCAACTTTATGCATAATATTAGTTGAGGTTTTGTCAGGACTTTTTAACCTTCCTGTGGAAGCGGAGAAAGGAAACACCACGAGGCCTTATCAAGGGATGGTTATGGAAGCGTACAAAGTTAGCCACCACGTACTTGTTTGACTTTCTTTCAAATTTGCGATGAAATATAGCAGGACATCCAACACTAATTAGTGCCATCAGCTCTCTACTTCAATCTTCTCTCTCCGTGTATTTAGCTTCTCTATGTCCTTCTTTTGAGCAAACTCACTTCCTTGATGTTACTATACCCTCATTATTATTGTGAATATTATCCTTTTGGACACTAAAGCCTTTCACTTTGGCAAAAGCAGAGATGCATTTTGCTAAAAGAATAGAGTTGCTCGAGCTAGTGGTTGAGCGACTGCCTCTGCCTACAAGTTTTGGTCTGCTCGAGCGAGTTTAAGAGTCGCTCGAGCGTAAGTGGCGTTTCTTATCTTCTTTATAAATACGAAGACGTTCGAGTTCAGAAAAAGATAATGAGAGAAGCCAACATTTCCTGAGGTCATTTTTACACTCTTGAATATTTTTGAAGGCTGTATGCTATTATATCTTGAAGTATTTGGAGGATCATGAAATCCCGGTGCTATTCATTCAACTTCAAAAGGTCAACTTTACAACTTTCATCTTCAAGTTAAAACCCTTTCATGGAGTTCGAAAGGTATTTCTGGAAGGCTCGAGGATTCAAGAATCGGTGATCATGCAAGGATACAATGTGCATGGATTCGGCAGGTAGTTCGTAGGACTCGTAGTGAGGATACACGGTCAGGTGATAAGAATACTTGTAATCGTACAATAATTTTAGTGCATGATTCCTTCTCATGGTTTTTTCCCATTTGGGGTTTCCACATAATTTTTTTGTTCCGTGTAGTCGTTCTTAGTTGTGTGTGATTGATTAATTTAGTTCGCGCTAATACTTAATCCTTGCAGTAGTTTGAAAATTTAATTTGGTATCAAAGCAAGTTGCTATATATTGAAACTTAGTTTATAAGCGGATCTGGGGTTGTTTTTTGCAATGGAATTGAGTTCCAATCATCCCCCGATACTAGATGGACAAACTTCGATAATTGGAAAGCCAAGATGGAAGCATATTTGAAGGCCATTGACAAAGATGTTTGGAATGCATGCCAGGTAAAATACACACCTCCAACTATAACTGTTGAAGGAAAAGTTGTTCCGAAGGAAAGTGCAGATTACTCACAACCTGAAAAAGTAATATGTGCTACAAATAACCAGGTACTGAATGTTCTGTTTACTTACGTCAACACTAAGGAATTTCATCGCATCTCAACGTGCAAAATTGCAAAGGAAGCATGGGATATCCTTGTAATCACTCATGAGGGGACTAATGCAGTGAAGCAAGGAAAATTACAGCGAGTGACAACAGAGTTTGAGATGATACGCATGAAGGAGGACAAGAGTTTTGATGAGTTCTATGCAAAACTGAATCATATTGTCAACACCAGCTATACTCTCGGTGAGCCTATCTCTCCTTTTCGAGTTGTTAAGAAAATTTTAAGATCTTTACTGAGCGATTCCAAACCAAAGTTGATATACTTGAAAGTAAGAAAAAAAACTTCCCAAAATGTCAGTTGAAGAGATTGTAGGTCTATTTCAGGATTATGAAATTACTCACTTTAGACATGATAAGTACCCCTCAAAATAAGTTTCTAAATCGATTGAAAAAAATATTGCTTTCTCTAGCGCTCGTAATGAAAGTAATTATTCTGATAGTGATGACATGTATGACATGGAAGCTATTGCTTTGTTCAAAAACTTGAAATGTTTTTTTTTTTTAAATGAAGTCTACGGAGAATGATAACACTGTCAAAGGAATAAGGGTAAGTTTGACTCCACTAATTTTAAAGAACGGAAAGGAGTAAAGGAGCCACCTTCGGGGCCTAAGGGTTATGAGTGTCATGGTTACAGACATCTTGCTCAAGACTATGCTAATAAAAAAAATGAAGCAAAAGGTTTACAATGTGAAAACTTGGGATGATGACACTGGTGAAGAAAAGTCTAGTAGTGATGAGGACGATACTAGTAATGAAAAGAACTTCTTGGCTTTTGCTTCTAGACGCCAAGAAAAATCTAATTTGAAGTCAAAATGTGATCAATCAGTAGATGGTGATAATATAGAGGAAATGGTGGATCTTGTTTGTGCGAAGCTTAAAATCACGAAGCAAAACTCTAAATTGGTTAGCAAAAGTGAAGTTGTTGAGTCTGGGTTGGTCAAAGCCTTAGCTTTGGCAAAAGAATTATCAGAGTCTTTGGAATATATTACTCAAGAGAGAAATCAACTAAAAGATGAAGTGGATCATCTTTGTGAAAAAGTTAAAGAACTCGAGCGTCTAAATGCAGTAAATGGGGTGAGATAAATGAGTTAATTAATGAATTGAAAAATGGTAATGGTGTTTTTGAGCGTCTTAATGCAGGTTCAAGGGTTCTAGATGAGATTCTTGAAAATCAAAGACCACCTAGTAATGGGTCAGGTCTAGGGTTTCATGCTTCAACATTCAATTTGATGGATGGAAAGAAGACAGGTATGACCACTCAAACCAAGCAAAAGAAGATCTCTATGAAAAATCTTGGGAGGCCTATAGCTTTCCTAAATCAAAATAGGGAGGTAAAGACAAAAACCATCTTATCTTGTCACCCCAAAAAAATTTGGTAAAATGGATGGGCATACTCAGAAAACTATTGTCAAAAAATTTATTCCTGTCTGTCATTACTGTGATGTGAAGGGCCATATACTCCCAAATTGCTTTCAATTATATGGTTATCATGTGTATATTTGTGCTCATCAAGATAGGTATACTTATAAGAAGCATTTTCATAAATATGTCAACAATATGAAACATGTGCCTATGGTCCAAATGAAAACTGATAGTCATAAAACTAGGTCTGTTTGGATTAGGAGTGACGGTTTACGCGGCATGGTTGTTCACACGGCTCTTAAGGCACGCAACACGCATATGTGGTATCTAGATAGTGGATGTTCTAGACGCTTGTTAGGAGAAAAAACCTTGTTTATGAATCTTGAAAAATATGATGGAGGTTTTGTTACTTTTGGAGATGGCAGTAAATCAAAGGTGGTAGGTAGAGGATCCATTCAAGCCCCGGCATCACCTCTTTAGAAAACGTTCTTTATGTTGAAAGGCTAAAAGCAAACTTAATTAGTATTAGCCAGATGTGTGATTCTACTATGAAGTTAGATTTTTTAAGAATGATTGTCATGTTCTTGATATGGATGGATTGATTGTCATGCATGGTACTAGAACGAATGATAGTTGCTATGGTGTTGCTCCATTAGAAAGTATTTCTTGTCATTCGTCTAAGTTTGAAGAAATTAACCTATGGCACCTACGTTTAGGTCATATTAACTATAAGGATCTTGTTACCTTAACGAAAAAAGAATTTATTCAAGGTTTGCCAAAGTTGAGTAAACCATCTACCAAATAGGAAAGCAAACCAAGGCCATTCATAAAAAGATGAATGGTCTTGCCACTACGAGACCATTAGAACTGCTTCATATGGACTTGATGGGTCCATCCAAAGTTGAAAGTATAGGAGAGAGTAAATATATTTTAGTTATTGTTGATAATTTTTCTTGTTATTCTTGAAGGTTTTGTTAATTACCCTTTAGTTCGAGAGTCTTATTGCAATATCCCTAGTGTCGATCTCGAGCGCGAGCTTATTATTAGTTGGGTGCGTGGTATTGAGGTTAATATCACCTCGGCCATACTCGGTAACTTGATTCACCTTGTCCCTCGAGAGCTCTATACTTATCTGCTGCCCCCTTATCTTGGTAAGACTTTGACTTCTGACGAGTGGTATAATGTTGCTATGTCTATCACTAGTGCCCCACGTAATTGGGATGACAATAAGGTTAATCAAGGGGAATTGTCTCATAACTACCGCATCTTTAACCTATTGTCTCATAAGGTCATTTGTCTGTGCAAATGTTAAACCAATTGCCCAACGGTCTGCCATTAATGCTATGCATGGACTCTTGCTTCAAAAAATTTGTCTTGATCAACCAGTGGATTGGTGTCGTGTGGCCTTCCGTCAAATTGCCTGTTACACTTCTGATGGTTTCCGCGTCATGGGAACCTTCCCTTTTGTGTCCTTCTCACCAATCTCTTGATCACAGAGCTTCATGTCCACTCTCTCCCTAATGACAATCCTGTCTACTCTACTACTATCGTTCATCCTATTAATGGCTTATCACATATCTTTAGTGATGCACATGTTGCTGTGGCTAGTGATGATGGTGAGGATTCTGAGAACACCAAAGAGTGTGATGTTGTGGTTCCAACGAGCGCTAACGGAGAACCTTTTGTTTCCCATCATCGTCATCCGTTTAATCAACTTTTTGAGGATTTTGACGATTTACATGCGGAGCATCATCGCCTTGAAATGGAGTTTGAACGTTCGGGTGAGCGACTTGATACTTTGGATGCTCATCAAGCCGTTCAAGATGCTCTCCTTAATCAGATTCAAGACGCTCAGATTACAATCGATGAGAAGCTTTCACAGTGGCAGGCCACTCAAATCCTTCAAGCCGGTGAACTTAAGGCTTTTATCTCTTCAGTGGAAACTTTCTCCGAACAGTTTCCCGGCATTCCAGCACTGGATTCCCCTCCTAAGTAACTCAATGGTTTGTTTTGGCTTCATATTCTCTTTTTGGTCAAGGATAATTTGATCGCACTACTCTTCCTTCTTTTGTTGTGTTAGTACTGGTTAGTAACTCCGGCTAGTATAAGACTTTCTCACTTATCTTTATGCTCATGTTTTCAGTTGGACATTTGTATGGTTTGATCAATACTCTAATGGCTGCCATTAATGCTAATTGGCGTGTAGGTTATATTAGTGCTCTTTGATTACTATGTTGGTTAACTCCTTTGTTCTTGCAAAGTTTATGTTGATTCTTATTATTAGTTCATTCATGTTATTGAATTTCATACTGTCCCTTTGTCCTTCCGTGACAAAAAGAGGGAGTACTTGCTTCACTTACTACTAAACCGTTTGTGAGTGATTTGATGGTGTAGCTTTCTCGCGTTTTCTCTCACATTCGGTTGTTTAAGGGAAATAAATTTTTTAGTGTGTTTTGTCATGGAAGTGCCAAAGGGGGAGATAATAATGAAATTTTCAAACTAATACAAGGATTAAGTATTACCCTGAACTAAATTAATCAATCACTAAGAATGACTGCACGAAACAAAAAAAAATTACATGGAAACCCTAAATGGGAAAAACCACGCGCATCGTACCTTAAATGGGAAAAAATTACATGTAATCGAACAATAATTTAAGTGCATGATTCCTTCCCATGGTTTTTCCCATTTAGGGTTTCCATGTAATTTTTTTGTTCCACGAAAGGGTTTTAACTTGAAGATGAAAGTTGATCAAGTAGACCTCTTGAAGTTGAATAATTAACACCGAGATTTCATGATCCTCCAAATACTTCAAGATACAATAGAACACAACCTTCAGAAATATTCAAGAGTGTAAAAATGACCTCAGGAAATGTTAGCTTCTCTCACTATCTTTTTCTGAACTCGAACGTATTCGTATTTATAAAGAAGATGAGAAACGTCACTTACGCTTGAGCGACTCTTAAACTTGCTCGAGCAGACCAAAACTTGTAGGCAGAGGTAGTTGCTTAACCACTCACTCGAGCAACTCTGTTCTTTTAGCGAAATGCATCTTTGATTATTTCTTTCCTTTTCATCAGTTTCCTTTCCCCCATGATCCAGCTTTTCTAAAAAGCAATATGTCCATATTTGACAGAGATAAAATCTTTCCATGTAAAATTTTCACAATCTTTTTAATCTTCTCAATATTCCTTAGAAACAAAATCTTCCTACATACAATCTTCTCAAACTTCCTTAGGGGACTACCGCACTATACAAACATTCTAGAATAAATGAAAAATAAAAGTGCAATGTGATAAAAAAGAAATACATATAGATGTGTGTTTGGTCATAAATGTGCCAACCAAAAAAGAAAGCTCGGCCGATGGAGCTTATATATGTATTATAAAATCTTCCTCCATCCTCTTACAAACCAAGTTTCATTTTATACACATCTTCTTCTGTTAATTCATCCAACCGACTAATGTCATATCCATCATCATCTTTTGTTAATTCATCCAACTGACTAAAATCATCTGCATTATCATTGCTAGAGTCGTCACAAATTTCTATCACTACGTTATCATCCATCTCTTGAAATATGGTAAAGAAGGACCATAGTTAGTGGTAAATATGATCTTGAATAGGGGATAAAAGTCCATACAATTTGGTAACAAGACTGTTACTGGTAACTATCTTCATGTATAATGGTTGAAATTGCCATATTTTATGATAAGTATGACCTTAACAAATTGAAAACGTATCATTTGCAAAAGATGCATCTCATATTTGCCAAACTTAAAAAATGCCTACATTAAAATTTCAAACGTATCATTTGTGATCAAGATCCAAGATCTAAGCTTTCTTATTGTAGAGAAACTTACTTGAAGAAACTCTTCAATTTGTTGTTCTTTAAAGTTTCATGACTTCCTTACTATTCATTTAGTAAGACAAGAATGAAATGTATGGAATAATAAAAAAAACTTTTGCTACAATTTGATTGAGCATTTGTTTGAGTAGTTTAAGGTAGGTAGGAGAAATTTAGTTCCATTACTATCACAATGTGTGGTAGGTAAGCAAGACTTCAGACTTGTTGCGTCTTGTAAGTTAGAAAAAAGTCTGAATATGCAAGTAACTATATCATTTCCAAAAGGTTAGAAACCGTAGTATGTTCACATCAACATACGAATGTTATGGTGGTAAAAATGATCAGATGTTGGGTATTTGTAACATTATTCTATGGTAAGGTATAATATTAATGACAGGTAGGTATGCATTTATGTAACATAGTTAATGCACCATAATAAGGGTAGTTAAGAATATAACTAGCACAATATAATGAATGTCTCTTAGTTGTACTTAATTTGTATATTCTTGCATTTGAAATATATTTACCTTTAATAATTAATAAAACTAAATAATATATTGAATGAGGCATTATGGATCAATAGTTAGTAGTTACTCTTACATTCACCAATTGTATCAATCACTCATTGATCGTTGTCAACCAACACTAGTATTTACTATTACATTTAGTAATAGAAATGATAATATCAACCTACATTAACCAATTTGTTTTAGTCAATTGTAAAAATGCTCGCTCAGTCATCACTATTAGTCATTGACTCTTAGTTGTTATCTTTGCAAATTATATTATATTGATCAATTTAAAATTGTTTCATCAATCACTTAAGCTCTTAGTCGAATGACTCTGGCTGCAATCGATAATTGAGATTAACCGTCAATCAAGCACTACCCTAATGTCAACTACAACTATTAATCATTACAATATCATGTCAATTGATTGTAGAAATTAATTTAATTAGTTGTTCAATATCTAAATATGATTGAATAATCTAATTGTATTAAATATTTTATCTTAATTCAGTGGAAGGTCCTACTAATTCAATGGAAGGTCCTACTAAATCATTTAATATTTATTACTTATTGATTTAGTATTTTTCATTCAACATTATTATTACAATTATTGTGGTGTGTGTTTCCGTTAAAAAATAAATGTGTGCGCTTAAATAAAAATTACATTTGCAAGTTATGAAAAATAATAAATGAATATTGTAACGCCCCATGTAGACCACTAGCCAGTACCTTGATTTGATCCACAAGCCACACCACATGGCCCAAAATGCTTAAGCCCAAGGTACTAGTAGTAGCCCACATGGTTTGTTATATACCCAAGATCACTCATATAAACAACCAATGTGGGACTAAACACCATCTACCCTCAAACCTGGGGTATTACAATCTTCCCCCCTTAGGGATGCAACGTCCCCGTTGCATAGTCCCAGCAACCTCCCCTGGTGTCCGTGATGGCAGAGCGCATCCTACCCACCACTTGGACCAGGGCGGGGCTCTATTCACCCCACAGCTGCTTACCAGGCTATTCAGACATTAGTGGGATTGTTCACCGGACAGCAGGCACAAACAGGAAATTCTATGACTTTCGATAAGGGTACAGTTTTGGATAGATTTTTGAAGACAACCCCTCCATCATTCATTGGGTCTGATAAACCATCTGACGCTAAAGCTTGGTTGCTAAGAATGGAAAAGATTTTTGACATTTTGGGCTGTTCTGAGACACAAAAGGTATCATTGGCGGCATATAAGCTAGAAGGGGATGCAGAACATTGGTGGCGTATGGCTAAGCAGAAATTTAAGGGAAAAGAGAATGAGTTAGTTTGGAGTGCTTTCAAGAAGGATTTTGAAGACAAATACATTCCACCAGCAGTTAAGAATCAAAAGCGCATTGAGTTTCTTAATTTGGAACAAGGGAGTCTAACAGTGGCTGAATATCAAAAGAAATTTGATGAGTTGTCAAGGTATGCAGGGAAACAAGTGGAAAAGGAAGAAGATAAAGTGTGGTATTTTCTAAATGGGCTTCGATCGGATATCCGTGGACGGGTTTCTTTACTTGATGTTAAGACATTAGCTGAACTTGTGACTAAGGCCCTAACAGCAGAGAATGATATAAAAGAGGAAAATATGAGCAAAGAGCATCAATTTAAGAGAACTTGGGAATGGTGGCAAGCAGGGCAAAACAGTGAGGGTGGTAACACTAATAAGAAGATATTTAATGAGGGTCATCAAGGTCAGCGTTTGTGTGATCGTTGTGGGAAATCTCATTTTGGTTATTCTTGTGATGGCACCCTAAAGTTATGTTATAGTTGTGGTCAGCCAGGACATATAGCTGCACGTTGCAGGGGAAAAGGGAAAGATGTTGATCCGTCTCAGGGGCAAGGTGTTATCTCATTTTATTGTATCTACTATGCATATTATGGTTTAATTTACTTGTGCGACGTGTTTAGTTTCACCCTTTTTTTAAATTTCGAGGACGAAATTTCTTTTAAGGGGGGAATGATGTGACATCTCGACTTTTTCATTTAAAAAAAAAATTTATATAACTAAATAATTCTTCCATTTGCTGTTTCAAACTTCTTTTTAATTAATAAAAAAAATACAAATTATTATGTACTACATTTATTTTTGGTGTTCTTAAAAATCAAATAACTTATATCTTGTTTTTATAAATATAGTTGCGTTAAATTAAACATGGTTACACGGGCGTATATACATTGGACCGCTTATTTTTAGTATAGGGCCGACTATCATTTTGGTAGGTTAGACTTCTGTTCGGCATTATAAGTTGGGCCTAATTTAGGGATTTCCTAACGGGCCGATTAGTAAGAGTAGTATTTAATTAGAGAGTCCCTAATTAGAGCTAGGGTTCTTTTTTTTTCTCCAGCCGAGAGAGAGAGAGAGAGCTGCGGCAAGTGGAGAGAGGAGTAGTCTCATCTCAAGAGGTATAATCCCTCATTATTTTATAGTTTCTAGGGTCTATTACTTATAGAATTAATTGGTGCGTGTCTACATATGAAGGATTTGATTGGCTTTTGTGAGAGAGATGCATACATGCTTGTTGACTGTGTGTGTCGTGGTGTGCATGTGAAGAGGTCCAAAGCAAATGGTGGTCTTTTAATTGGGCAATCAAGGCCCTGTGTGTTAACAGGTTAGCCGTCCATGGAGTTTAGTTTAGGAGACCTCATACTAGCATTAATTGTTATTAGTTCTAGCACTATTTAAGTTAGTATTTTGTCATTATATTGATCTAAGTATACGGATCCTTTTTATTCAAACTAGCGCAAAGTATTCGAGCATCACATTTTGGGGTCTATCGTTTCAATCGAGGTGAGTGGTTAAGCATGTGATCCCTTCAATTGGAATCCTCTTGAGCCTATCAATTTCTTGACAAATTCCTTTGTTTGTTGTGATGGATAAATGTTACCTTATTCGTGGAATATTTATTGACAATTGACGTACCCTTCGGCATACAAGGTTAATTGATAACATTTTTGAATGTTTGAGTGCTCTCATTTCACTTGTTTATTTGTTGATTCCATGATATCTCGAAATGCCATTCTTCCGTGTTGGGACCATGTATATATTTGTGAAAGTCCAAGGGAAAGTCCCAGGCGCCATCCTGCGGTGACTTTGGCCACTAGGGAAAAGACTTGTGAAATACCCTGTGACTCTAGTGCTCAACGGATAGGGAAAAGACTTGTGAAATACCCTGTGACCCTACTCCGGATCGGCTTAGGGAAAAGACTCAGGCGCCATCCTGAGGTGACTCTATGTACGGTATTGGATCCAACGGGCTAAGCCTTGAGAAAATAATTGGCGTTTGGCAATGGTTATTGTGGTTATGGTTCCCACATAATTTGGTTGAAACTCCTACTATTGTTGTTTGTCATTTTGGTATTCTTGGACAAGCTGATTGGTGTAAATGTATATTTTTGGGAATTCGATAAATTAAATATTCATCTCATTGACACTACTTGTTGAGCCACCGACCTTTGTTATTTGAAACCATTTCTTTGAAGCTCTCGCTATCGTCTTTTATATGTATGCCACATTGTGCTCTTAACCCATAGCATGCTTAACTATTCACTGAGCTGTGAGCTGACGGATTTATTCCACATTCTTTTCAGGTTAGTTCGGGGAGCATCATAGTGGACTCTGAGACAGTGTCAGGACCCACCGTTTGGACCTCTAGGACATTTGCATTTTTATTTTCTCTTAGTCGTGTCAATCAGCTTCCGCACTTTTATTTATTTAGTTTTTTATTAATAAATTTGAAGTTGGAATATTTGGGATGTTTGTACCCAAGTTGCTATAAAAAATGTTGGTTTGGTTCACATTTTGAATTATATTCAGATTTTAGTTTAATTAATTTGGGTTGTGAAAAATTATTATTTTTATTTTTATTTTTGTTTAGGCTTCGTGTTCCAAGAATTATCTCTTGGTTCACGGCCGGTCATGTCTCTCGGATTTGGGGCGTGACAAATATCCTTTTTCACATGGGCATCATTTATTTAGTAGTTTTTAAAGACAAATTATTTAACATTATTTTAATATAATTCGGAGATTATTGTAATTATATGGTTCATATTTTTTGTTTTCAAAAAATTGTTCTATGAAATATAACTACACAAATTAAAAAAGTGTGATTTTCTAAAACCACAAAAGTAAGGTATTTCCTGCTCAAAATTGGTGATCTACTACCAGATTAACCACTCTGCCTTATTTTGTGGTAGGTATTCTCTTATTTGTGGTAAGAACTCCCTTATTCTGTCGTAAGTATTTGCTTATTTGGTGGTAAGTATTTTAAGTGTTCATTGGTAATTAAAGTACAATTTTTTAGAGCGAAAATCGCAAAACCACCCTAGTTTTTGTGTGTAGTTTTGAAAATGGCTCATATTCATCTAATTTTTTATCTAATGACTTAGAATTAGTGAGGCATCAATGCCCCAAACCACATTGGGGGAATCTCTGGTAATTTTTTTAAGAGAAAAGAAAGATGCGCCAACACTTTTGCTAATAATTGCATTGACTCTCGCATAGGATATGTGAGATATCCTATCGCCTCATGCAGTGGCGGACTCAGGAATTCAAGCCAATGGAGAAAATATATTAATTATAATCGTGCAAATTTTTTTTTTAGTCAACGATCTTGCTAAATTAAGACATTTATTATGGATTATAAGGTTTATAATGCATATTTTTATAAAAAAAAAAAATAAATAAATAAATGAGAACAGAATTAATTCTACATTTATATTTTTGAGATATATGTAAGTATGTATGCTAAATAAAGCGTTATATTACATAATTGTGCTAAATATATTAAAAAAAAAAAATTGAGTTTTGAGCTGGTTCAGTGGGGGCACGTGCCCCTGCGTGACCTCCCTGGATCTGCCCCTGGCCTCATGTGTGGGTTCCACATGTCCGATGTGATAGAGTTTGTGTAATTGTTAATACAAGAATTAGTACATGTAGCAAACCTGTTTTTTTTTTTTTTCAATGTCGGTGCCCACTTTTATTGATATTGACATTATCAGGGGAACAGTTTGAAAACAAAAATTAATTATCTCAATAATTTGATTTCAAAATCCCCCCATTCAGTACTCCCACAGCCAAAGTACTCCTTTTCACCCGATTACCTAACTTCCTCACCCGATTACCAAAACATGGCCACCCTACTACCAAAACGTCCCCTCCCTATCACTTACGCTTATCACTTGATCATAATTTTCACCCGTAAAACAAATATTGTTTTAAAAAAATATTTATTTATGTTATATGATACTATTAACCAACTTTTTATTTTTTTGTTTTTTTTTAAAGTTAAATGGGGACGTGGCCGACCCTAAATCAGCTCCACCGATATCACCATGTAAAATATATAGCTCTTTAATTTGCTCGAAAATTTATTGCTTGTACATAGAGAAATGAGCTTATATATATATATATATATATATATATATATATATATATATATATATATATATATATATATATATATATATATATTTATGTCGCTATACAGCTCGATTACTGATAGTACCCAAATCCAAAAGCAAACAAATTTCTCAATGAGTTTAGTAATCAAATAACTTGACTTATTGATCGATCACGAAATTATTAGTTTCCTTCTGTCGCAATTATAGATAATATGATTTTAATTTTTAAGTGTGTTTCAGTTGAATGGGATAATTGTGGCAGGAGTTTAGGAGAAATAAATTAGAACAATATTGGGTGGGGGAGAGAGAAATTAAGGTCTGAAAGAAGGAGTGTTAAGTTGAAGTAATAAAACGGGAAAAATGGTGGTGGTAGGGCCTAATAAGGTGACCAATAGTGAAGCATGAGCAAAGATGGTATCCGTGGGTGAATGAGGCGATGGTGGTGGACGCATAAAAGAAGAAAACAAGTTTAATCTCAAAAAAAAAAAATTTAAAAAAAAAAAAATAATAATAATAATAAATAAATAAATAAGAGCCCTTCATGTTGGGTGTGAAGCCAATTTCAGATCGCAGCAGTTTCCATCCAGACGGGCCTGGAAGCCGTCCGGATGGTCGCGACAAAGATTGCAAGTTTGAGGTTTTAGTATATTTCATTTCAACGGTCATGCACGGGACAAAACGTAATACAAAGCCTGGACTCAGTTTTTAGGATTAAATTGTTGCCAAATCTCGTATATCTTGTATTTTGTTTCTCTTTCTCTCCCTCTTTTTTTTATATTTTATTTTATGTAATTTATAGCATCCAAGATCATGAGTACTTGTGTTCGTGAGTTGTTTGATTAATATCCTAAAACTTTGTCGGACCACTTTTTCACCAACTCTCCTAAAACCAATTGGTGTTAGAAAGGGTTTCAATTAAGTCTTTTATGGCACTCGACATCGCACCCGCAAGTCTGTTTTTAGAGCGGTCGCAGGAAGGGGCATTGTGTAAACCAAATCCATGGGGGCACTCTGGGCCCAACAATCCCTCTCTCACGATGACGCTCCTACAACTCGAACCCATGACCTCCTGGCTCTGATACCACTTGTCAGACCGCTTTTTCACCAACTCTCCTAAAACCAATTGGTGTTAGAAAGGGTTTCAATTAAGTCTTTTATGGCATTCGACATCGCACCCGCAAGTCTGTTTTTAGAGCGGTCACGGGGAGTGGCATTGTGTAAACCAAATCCATGGGGGCACTCTGGACCCAACAAACTTGATGCATTTTTATAGAAAAACTAAACCCACTTTAAAGCAAGATATAACTCAAATTTCATCACAATTTAGTGTTCAACAGCGAATTTGAAAGGACAACAAAGCGCAAAATGTATCCTAATTGTCAAAAGATCCCCACTAAAGCTCGAACTGCACTTTTCTTAGTCACATAATTTTGGCTTTAATTAACACAAATTTTATTTACGTAGGTCTCTGTATTTTATTTTCTTGATTATTTTACATAAGAAAACCCAAGAAAGCAAAAGTATTTGGCAAAAAAATGAAACATGGAAACCAGACTTGTTTGTCTGGGATAGCATTTAAGTGTATTCCGTTCCCAAAATAGTGTGACAAACCTAGCTGATACCCTTAATTTATGTACTTTTTTTATTATTAGTTTACAAGGTTGTTTTGGTCATTCGCTCACCAAAGTTAATAACATCCATGGAAAACTAACTCAGGGGAATGTCTTGATAATGTAAGCAAAAGTGAGGATAGATAGTGACATTCCAGAAATCTCAAAAAAAGCTTGCATTTATGAGAAACCATCGAAGAGGTCACTAAATTTACTCATTTTAAAGTGTGCTCCAAATACGACCCTTGAATTATTATTTTATCATATAAAATTATTCTATTTATACAAGATAAAATTTCAACTGCAAAACAAAAGAAAGGTAATAATGAGTGAATAAAGAGATACTTTTGACATTTGGAAGATGCTAGCAAACCTTCATATTTGAAGAGAATTTTGGAAGATGAGATAGTGTTCGAGGTACACTTTTACTAAACTAATCACAAAAATATATGTTTTGACGCTTGAGGATTTTTTGGGGATGCTTAGGTCATTTTATATACATTGTATAGATTATGCGTTTAATTTAAGACCTCGCACAACACAAACGTCAAGCCGCTAATACCCCGAACCTTGCGGTATTTAATAATCCATTGACCATTGTTTACAAGTATGGTTGGGTATAGACAAATTCATCAACCAAGCTTTATGTCTCTGCAATGAATACATCAATAATAGTTGGGATAATTTAAAAGAAATGTTAACGAGCTCTACTCATCATTGAGATAAGTGCGATGTGGAGGTGTGTTCATGCATGCAACTGCGTATCTTCTAAATTTAGTGATCTATTTGCAAAAATGATTGACAAATATAGAGAGGTTAGTAGAAACTAAATGTAGCAGGGTTAGATAGTGCAAAAAAATAAGGATAAGAAGAGAGAGAGGAAAAGGTGGCTACATAATTGGTACATGATCAATTTCTTGCCATTTATATTATAAAAAAACCATGTCGTTTGAATTATAAACGATACTCATATTTCCTTCAATTTTAGGATAAATTGCACTTTGTGCTCTCGAAGTATTATTAATTACGACTGTAGCTCTTAATATTCAAACATTTTAATCTTAGTTTGCAGCTGTGATTTTTGTTAATTGATCTTGCTAGTCTGGCTAATGTAGACACCCCAATTTGAACTCATGAAAATCCTTAGCATTTCCAATGATGAAGAGATACTAATGACATCGCGATAAGGCTTGAACAAGGTCCCGAAAGGCTCACAATCCCTCGAATCCTTCCAAAACCCACCCAAAAGACCAAAATAACCCCCAAAACCTTCAAGGAGATCAAAAACCCTCAGAAACACTTGAGCACTCAAGTAGCAACCTGATGAGTACCTTTCCATCCCCAAAACTCATATTCAAAGCCATTCCTTCCATTGATCACCTCAAATCTACCTTAAGCTCACCAAAACTCTTCAAAAATCCTGTTTTTCCCTTAAAAAAACCCAAAAAACACCATCAAAACTCATCATCCAGCCACGTCTTAGCCCATCCAGTCCATATCTAGTCTCATACCATCACTCAAATTCCTATCCAAGGTCATACTCTTCATTGATCATTCAAAAACCACTCAAAACCCTAGGTCTCTCCGCATAAAGCCCAACAAAAGTGTCAAAAACCCACTTTCAAGTCAAGAACCCACTCATACAGTCCTAAATCGGTCCTAAATCAATCCCTAAATCCCAACTCAAGCCTAATCCTCCAAACATCAAGCTTAAAGCCCTTGTTTCAAGCTTTAAAGGTAGAAATACCTTGAAATCATGTCATTTTTGCACTCCTGAGGGAGTCAATAGACTCATACTGGTCCCTTACAACAGTTGTGGGTCTATTTTGGTGTTAAATAATAAAGAAACAGGCTTTGAGCATCAAGCTTGGTTAGTGACTTGAGTGCTCAAGTCAGTAACTTGAGTGCTCAAGTGCTTTTAGCACATCTCTTCATTATCTTATTTTCATTTTTGAATCGTGTTTATTATCTCTCTTAATGGCTATATTCATCATAGTTCACATGTCCATGGTCTGATCAGTCCAAATAAAGGGGTTTATGATGCTTTTAAAGCATAAAAACACTAAAAAGATGATTCTAAACCTCTTTATTGGTCTTGATATCTGTGATCTTGCTTAAAACATGATAAAAAGAGGTCACCAAACCTATTTTCAACTAAACAAGGCAAAAGGGAAGTCATTGAGGGAAAAATGAAGCATGATCTAGAAACAACTTCAGTGATCAAGTTCACTACTTGAGTGCTCAAGTATCTACTTGAGCACTCAAGTACCCAACTTGAGTGCCCAGGTCCTTTCGCTTATAATCAACCTTTTTAGCGTTTAATTAGTATGATCTCATTTATAATCACATATATCAGTTGTTTACATCAAAGGTTATCTGTTCACATTCTAATCAACTCATGTCTTGAGCTAAAATGCATTTTTGTGGCTTGTTTACCATTCAAATAGAGTTTTTGGCATTCATTGACCTTCTTAAAAGGGTTTCTTAGATCTGAAAGTATGATGAAAAGGAAGGAAAAGAAGTGTTTTGGGGAAGAGGAGGCAAGAACAAAAGCAAAAAGGGGTGATGGCATGAGGGCTTAAGTCTATGACTTGAGCACTCAAATACCTGACTTGAGCACTCATGTAGTTACTTGAGTACTCAAGTCCCTTACTTGAGTGCTCAAGTCTAGAACAGTGAACAAATCTCTTTGATGTAAATAGCTTTCATTTAACTATTCTTATCCAATATAACTTCTATCCATTGTCATTTCATCGTATTTTAATTTGCTTTTTTGTAGAAGATCATCGCATGAATTTGTCCATTGGTTATGCATCTCATGTAATAGTTTATGTTCATTGTTGGTTTAAGTCTAATAATTTTACGTATTTTATGCATCCTATGCCATCTATTAAATCATGCATCATAAACTTACCATTTTGTACACATCGCACAGGCATCCACCTCTTCACGTGCATTTTCATTTGTGATCTTATTTCCTTGATACCCATTCCCGGTTCCCCTTTTTACGTGAATAAAGTTAGATAATAAATATTTTTCTAAATTCCACAAATGCTAAATAGAGACCGACTCTCGGGTCGGGCGAGAGGAGTGCCATAAAACCCTTCTCTTCTCATAACCAAGCTCCTGAACCTAAGATATTATGGTGAAGACGAATTGGTTTTAAACCTTATCCAAAAACAAGGCACGAGTCATTCGAGTTCGGTTCCTCGGGAACAATCCGCTAAAACCTGGGTGGCGACTCCGAATCGAATTCCTCGGAGGGGCGTTCACAACTAATCAACCATCGTTCAATTTTATAATAAGAATGTAGGGATGCTTAACTTTTTCTCACTTTGGCTCGTCAAGTACTTCACTTTTTCCGCCTTCCTTCTTGGTTGCAATTACCCACCGGACCCAAATTAGAAGAATATAATAGATCAAGGACCAAATGGAATAAATTTAAACCTTTCAGAGCCAAGGCTAATTTAGTAATTCTTTAGTTGTGTGAAGGGTAAGTTATCCTAACTTTTGAAAATATCCAAAATTAAGGTGGGGACATTTATGAAAACAAGGAAGAGTTGGCTGGTATCGAGAGAGGGAAAAAAAAACTTCAGACAGCCACAATAAGGTAGGGACATGAGAGAGATTGATTTGTGCTTCATTCTGGATTCCTGGTTAAATAGGTACGCCTACCTTTACCTGCTAACCCACTCCCTTCGTTTGCTTCAACGTGAAGCAAAAATGATTCCAACCATTGCAAACTAGCTTCTAGGAAGGAGTACTCAAGAACTCATATTATATATACAAGGTCAAGCATAACATTCCACCATGCTCCACAAGCAACGTCCAAAGTGACCCACATTATTGACACTAACTCAATAGTGGCCCTTCCTCTTTTTTGGCGTCTCCACTAGCCTACTAGTATTCAATTCTTTTTAAGTATTTTAACCCAGCCTATAGGTCAACAATCCACAGTCGAATTGCAATGTTGTGGCTAGCTTTGATACCAAATGTTACAAACTCATGTATAAAAATCTCCCTTGAAAACCAGCTTACAAGGAAAGCATGCGCTAGAACTTATGAACCCAATGCCAAGCTCATACTTTAGTCGATGTGAGACATTAGAATAGTGACAACATTCATATTTTGGTTATTAACCGGGAAGAGAGGATTAAAAGAGAAAGCTGAGGAAAAAGGCAAAGCGAGGGTAATAAAAATGAGGATCAGTACATCCCAAGAGAGAGAACCCCGAAAACTTCTCCGAAAAGGAAATCTGCGGATGTGATTCACTTGGTGTACTATTCACAGTACAAGGGTGAATCACACCAATAGATTTTCTTTTCGGGGAGGTTTTCGGGGTTTCCTTTCCTGTCACTTAACTTTTCTCAATAAAAATTAAAAAGATAGAATTAGAGGGGAAGCAAACAATATTCAGTTTTCCCGCGCGACGAGAACAATAGTACCATAATCCTAAATAAGAGTTCCACTGCTTCTATAACAGACAGAAATACAAAACCAAACAAAGCAAATCTGTCGCTTGAGAACTTTTCAAACATCATATTCCAACATCAAATACAACAAAATGTAGTTTTGGCAACCTAATTAGCGAGGAATAAAACTGTATCGCAACATATCTATGCCTACAGCATGCCAACGCACAGTTGCTTGTCGGTAAAACCCTTTACCGGCCCAAATACACTTTCGCCGATATATTAGGTTGCATCGGCAAAACGCAATTTTGTTGTAGTTGAAGTACACAGTGGCTTCATCATTTGGACAATGTTTCTCAATAAGTCAACCTATGCATAGTAATTTAGGCTTGCTTTCTTCTTAGCCTGAACTTGTATGATACCTTCATTGAAGTCTTCATGGTTCACCTGGGAAAGAAAAGAAGTTAAGCCATATCTTTTATCGGTGGTTGATCCTAACATGGAAATACAAACGTGTAAATGCATAAATCACTTGTTACTGTTATTCTCTTGAAAAAAAACTTGTTACTCTTGTATTTAAATTCCGCAAAAAGTAAATAAATAAATAAAGAAATAAATCTTATTTGTTTTTCTACTGAGAACAGTTTTAGCCTCCATATATATCTTCAACTATATTTTCATCTTTTGGTAAAAGTATCAGAATGGCGAAATAAAAAGAATTTCAACCCGGCTACAGCCTATGAATTCGGCTTTATAGAGGCCAACTACTAGGCATACCCACACCAGATAATTACACCCAATTCTATGATAGAAAGCAGAATACAATCGTTTTCAAATTGGTATCCCATGTAAGAGCCTCCGACCACAGAATCTAGTTGACATAGGATAAACCACTGCGGCATTATTCTTCGACATAAAAGGTGCTAAGGTGGTGCAGGTGCCACAGAAACAGCCCCTCTCCACCAAGGGGGGGTATGGTTCCAGACATCTTCCCCCCAAGAACTCATACTAGCCTATGTCGCACCGACACCGACATGAACATGGACACGCCAACATGCAAATTTTTTTTAAAAAGGTGGGACACCTCTCTCTATATATATAAAGTAGCACCACCGGAAGTAACATATATGACACTTAATTTCAAAGTGTCCTGCTTTTTCCCCAATATTTGGGGGTTGGACATTCTCCCGACATTCTCTAACACTTTAAGGACACTCATAGGACATTTTAGGGACACTTTAATGATTGTACCTAAAGTGTCCCGAAGTTGTCCATTAAGTGTCCTTTGAATCTCGGAGAATGTCAGTGCTCGTGGGAGTGTCCAACCCCCAAATATTAGGAAAAAACGAAGACACTTTGAGATCAAGTGTCAAACATGTGTTCGGAGCATGTCCGTGTCCAACACGTGTCTGACAGTGTCGGTGCTACATAGGTTGGAACAGCGATTTCATCAGTTTAATTAACACCCTAGACATCAAAGCTATCATTTAACTTTCACCAATTGAGCCTTCTACGGTTCTACTCAATTGTCAATACGCTTGCTCGAGTCCGCATACACATGCACCAACAAAAAATTATAGAGAGAGAGAGAGAGAGAGAGAGAGGACCTCAGTGGCATCGCGCCGAAGAGCTAGCATGCCCGCCTCTACACAAACAGCTTTCAGCTGTGCCCCGTTGAAATCATCAGTAGACCGAGCTAGCTCTTCAAAGTTGACATCTGGGTGAACATTCATCTTTCGGGAGTGGATCTATAGTTCCAATGCAAATGATTCAGCTGGAATTCCCCCATATGAAACTCA
Organism: Vaccinium darrowii; assembly: GCA_020921065.1. NCBI lineage: Eukaryota > Viridiplantae > Streptophyta > Magnoliopsida > Ericales > Ericaceae > Vaccinium > Vaccinium darrowii. The sequence continues at coordinate 21,279,708 of CM037159.1, forward strand.
GAATATAATGTTTAGACATTGATGTTAAGAAAGGAAGGATTGTCAAAACCTGCAAGATTCTGGCTCTGGCTTCTTCGGTGGGATGTGGAAACTCAATTTTACGATCCAATCGACCAGAGCGCATCAGCGCAGGATCTAAAATATCAGCTCTATTGGTCGCTGCTATCACCTGCAGTTTTAACAAGTACCCAAAGCAAGGAAGGAAAAAATATTGGAATTAATGACTAACATAACCACAATAAGAACAGACCTGTCAATATAATGTATAAAAAGACACTTTTGGCCGAAGAGAAAAATCGCAAAAGCCAGAAGCAAACAGTTGCCTCAGAATGACCATGAAACAGAAACTGTAATCAATTGAACGAAAGAGATGTAAAAACCTTTATGCTGTCATCACTGCTGAAACCATCGAGCTGATTAAGCAACTCCAACATTGTTCGTTGAACTTCCCTATCCCCACTAACTTCACTGCATTACGATTTAACAAAGAAGGGGAAAATGTGAGACTGTCTACAAGTTCCGACTATAACCTGAGATTCCATAATTGCAAACACAAAATAAATTCGTGTAAGCTACGATTGAGACAAAAATATAGTCTACCTGTCAAACCGCTTTGTGCCAATGGCATCAATTTCATCTATGAAGATGATGCAAGGAGATTTCTCTTTTGCAAGTTGAAAAGCATCACGGACAAGTTTTGCTCCATCACCAATAAACATCTACATGCATAATAACTTTAGTTACTAAATTACCAGTGAGTCAGAGACTTTGACAGATGGCGCTAGCTGAACTGCATTGCTTATGTGCCATTAAACTACATAATCATTGCATATTAATTGGAAAATACCTCAAGGACAAGCTTGCTCAAGTCAAACGATACGGGGGGAAAATAGAAATCATTTATTGTCAAAGCAAGAAAAATGCAACTGGAGAAAGGGAGTTGATCGTGATAATACTATGACATACAGTAAGGAACCATTACATATACTTACAAAAAGTATCTTCCTTTATAATGCACAAGTAATCACTGGATTTCAAAGGACCCAAGAAAGAAAATACTTGATGCATCAACTTACGAAGAAAAGAAGGCAAAGAGCTAATCAAACCTGCCAAAGGACAAATATTGTGACAGGAAAATCTCCAGGAATTGGAGTATCATACTTCCAACACATATTGAGTGGGAAACTAAGTCTGAGCAATAAACCACAGAAATAGCAACCAACATTTTCTTCTTAGTGCATCAACACCAAAGAGGCAAATAATATATTTGAAGTGCAGACAAGGACACACAATATGACACCAGCACTCCCGAGATGCAAATTTCAAACAAAATGGATGACATGTGAGTGATGTCACGGTAGTGACACATTAAAAAATACATATTCAGATAGATATATTACAATTTTCCAAAAAAAAAGAAGATAGTCATATTACCCACTGGACGTACAAAAGACTTGTGGAAGGAAACAAGTCCCGAGATATGAAAGTTCCATAGTCCATATATGCCTTCTTTCCCAAGCCAATACATCAGTCCCAAAACTGTCCCAGCGAAAACCATAATGACTACCCGAAACCTAATCAAGAGCCTACTATTCAAACACCAAGAGTATCCTTGGGTGTACTAGGATGTTCAAGAGTATCTGTCTTAATTCGCCGACTGTATCAATGCCTTGATACAGGAGTAAGACTGTTACTCTGGGAGAAAGGCCCAATTCCGTGATAAATCGGAAAACGGAATCCTTTCCTTTGCGTACAAGTCTATATCACCATTCGACTTATGTAAAGATCTCTACGAAATCAACATCGGAAAAATCTTTTATTTCTAGAAGAGCCTTGCGAGAAATAAATTCCGTTACGGTTGCTTTTAGTCGGCTGATGGTATCAATGCCTTGATGCAGGAGTAAGATCGTTACTCTTGGACAAAGGCCAAATTTGGTGTAAATTGGAAAACGGAATCCTTTCTTTTGCGTACGAGTCTATACCACCATTCGACTTTTCTAAAGATCTCTACAAAATCCTCATTGCAAAAATCTTCTATTTCTGGAAGTGCCTTGCAACTCTTAGACTTCCTTATGGTTTTTTTTTAGACGGTCAATGGTGTAAGGGTCTTCATACAGGAGTAAGATGGTTAGTCTTTCTAATAGTTTTAACTGGGTAATAAATTTTAAAACGGGGTCTTTTCTTTTGCGTACCATCCCATACCATGATTCAAACTTTGTAAATCTCCAAAAAAATCTTCGTACTGAAAATCTTCTATACTATCAAGAAGGTACTGGCAACCCTGAGTGTTGCTTACAAGTGTCAGCAATTCCTCAATCATATATATGCCCTGATGCAGGAGTAAGATTGTCACTCTTGTCGATAACCCTAATTCGGTAATAAACCGGAATTGGGGGTCTTTTCGTGTCACAATCACAAATAGTATATACCACCACGCTTTGACTTTCAGTTTCTCGTGGTTAGAAAATAGAATAGCACCGTTAAAGCATAAGAAGTATGAATAAAATTGTAGGTTTTTAGGAAGATCTGATTTTTCGCTTGATCGTCCAAACCTTCTATTTCTCGAACAGATTCTGGAGTGACCAGTACGGTCATTATTAAGTTGTCGAGAGAAAGTCTCCCTTGTTTAATCAGTACAAACTCGACCCATTCTGATAGGTTTACTTCTTCAACACCTAGAGACCTTGGGTCACGATTTTCGAATGCCTTTTTTATTCTTTTTTATATTTGGGTTGGAATTGTTCTAATTTTAGAACTTAATACGATTGGCAAGGGTATTAAGCATCGTTAGGATGTTCTAGAGTATCTCTCGAGTGTCCCAAGTCAAAATTTGCGAAAAATAGGAATTCTGATATGAGCATAACATCCGATACCTGTATGTGACCTCCGGTGAGGTGTTCGTACTTAGCAGAGTAACATAAATTGTCCTTTCTACTTAATAATGCAATAATGATTGAAAAACTGGAAGAAGCCACAAATTTCACATGGTGTAAGCGGTTCACTGATGGTAAAAACCATATCAAAACCAGCGGAATCAAAAAGTAATATGTCTTCTAGTAGCAGATAAGAATGAGCTAAGCTAAAAAAGAACATACCTGAACGAGCTGGGGGCCTGCTAGCTTCAAGAAAGTAGCATTCGTTTGGGCTGCACATGCACGAGCCATTAGAGTTTTCCCAGTTCCAGGAGGACCATACAAAAGCACTCCTTTGGGTGGGCGAACCCCTAATTTCTGAAACCGTTCTTTGTGTGTCATGGGTAAAACAATAGCCTCAACTAGTTCTTGGATCTGTTGCAATTGCACATGAGTCCAAGTGAGAAGCCCATGTATAGCTATCTAAGATCTGAGGAAAAAGTGTCTAAATAAAATCTTGCCTGCTTCTCAAGCCCTCCAATGTCGTTGTAGTCTTCAGTTGGTTTTTCATCAACCTCCATGGCCTTAACCCGAGAATCATACTCAGAAGGAAGGGTATCCAAGATCAAGTAACTATCTTTATTCACCCCAACCAAATCCCCAGGCTTTAGCTTATCAGGGTCAACAAGACCAACCACAGGCAGGAAGATAGTCTGCAGTCAAGACATGTTAAATAGTGCTTCAACTAGTATTTTGGTTTCCAAATAGGAGAAGATAAGCACATCAACAAGCTTAAAGAATAGCATAACATAATCGGCATTCTAACATTAAATAAAGGGGGGAAAATCGCACTTGGAATGATTTACAGATGGCATTACGTAATACTTCCTCCGTCCCAATTTGCTTGCCCTTGTTGGGGAAGCAAGTTTTTACGGAGAGAATGATGGAACAGGTATTGACTTTCACAATTTGTCCATATTTAATGCTTTGTTGACATGACACGTAAAATGTAAAAAGAAAGGGAAAAAGTAATGCTGCACAACTATTTACATTGACTTTTTAAAGTGGACATTCTTTTCGGACATTGAAAAAAGGAAAGAAGGACCAGCAATTTGGGACAGAGGGAGTTAAGTGTTTAGAAAATATGAATGATGTTTTTGTTGATACATAATTTATAAGGAAGGAATGGTCAAGCAGCAACCAATGCAAACAAAGTACACCAAAACACTACAATATCTTTACACAACTACGCATCCAAAATGCCATTAACATCCAGACTGAATCATGCAAATGGATAATCCTCCTCGAGAACCATTCAGTAAAACAATAGTAAAGATTGCTCAGCCTTACCCAGCTAACAACATCAAAGAATTCTCAGTACATTCAAACTGATTCTTTCCGGTTTCCTCCAATCACATCCGACCAAATGATGAGTTTCCAACACCACCTTCTGGTCCTTCTCTTTACTCAGCCTATACATCAACCAACTGTGATACACAACTCCCGCAAATCCCATGACTAGCCCAGAAACTCCAAAAACCAACAGATCTCCAGCCACTCAATGAAGGATGACAAGATCCCTAAACTTGGCCTATCGGAACACAGTACCGCTGATAAAGGATCTTCCTACTAGTTGCAGTCCCATGCAAAGATCCTCAGACTGAAAGGAACTCTAGCCCTAAAAGATTTTCCAAGGGAAAGAACCGCTTACCCTCACGCCTTACAGACCTGTGAGGCTATCCTGTATCCTAATCCTCACCTCAATAAGCATAAAGTACCTCAAAGAAACGAACACTAGCTCAATCTCCTACTCACACAACCACCTAAAATTTAATGTCCCACACCACCTTATACACATCACACATCTAAAATAGAGGTTCCCTTACCACCAGTCACATACCCAAAAAAAGATGGAAGAGAAGGAAATAGAACCGAGGAGTTTTTTTTTTAGAACAAAGGAAGAAAAAAGAGTGGAGGGACTGAAAAAAGGAATGAAGAGTCATATAGCCCAAACAAAACAAGAGAGAAAGATACAAGTTATATAAATAACACTCAACCACTGTAACCACTAAATCTGCCACCGCACGGACAATGTGATAGTTTACCTGGCGTGTAGATGTCTTCAAGACAACACATTTACCCTTCCTTTGGGAGTCAAGATCAATGTTTGCACCATCTTCCTCAGCCTCATCCTCTGGGTTCATCTCTAAAATCTACAAGAACACAATACGTGAACCTGAGCTCCCACCAAAATTTAAACAATAATAGCCTGACATAACCTTCTTCGCACACACACCCTTGGAGTTAGCATATGTGTCCTAGTCACAAAACATTTACAATTCATCCCTCATAAAGTGTAAGGTAAAATTCTCATCAGACCTATACTTAGATGCAGAATTATAAATTCTTAAAAACAAAAAAGAAGGGTAAATAAGGCACGACGTAGAAAGTGAATCAAGAATAGTTTAGCTGTCTTTTGGTATGCAATGTAAATATTTCTTTTAAAGCTTGCATCAAATCACAGCATTATTCTGACCCAAATATGCTCTTACTGTTGCTCATAAATTAATTCCGAAATTTGCAACGAAAGCTTGCACCCATGTGGAAAACACTTCAAGCTAAAAAGTATGCATTTCAACATCATTGCAGACACAGCTGATGGCACCCACTGTTAATAGTTTGCATACGCAATAAAAAAAGATATCTGCTAGGGTTTTCTTATCAAGATCATAAACAAAAATCAATCTTTATGCCAAATGCTCCTTTTTATTGCTAGAAAACTTGACAAACAAAATGAGCCAAGTAACGGGTAGGTCAAGCTGGAATTAGTTATCAAACAAATTTTAGTCGAGAAACTCTCGACCTCATTCGGATCTCGAGCCAAGTAGTGTATTGTTTAGATTTATTTCAAAATTTCCGAGCTTCAAAACTGTGTTCAAGTTGGTTTGTACATGTAATTTGTCAGTTTCGAACATGCTTTCACAAGTCGAGATCTGATTTTGTTCAACAGCCAGCCCTAACCAAAAAAAATTAAAAAAATTTTTTAAGTAAATAACAAACGATTATTACCTCAACAATGTTGCCAACCAAATAGGGAAGTTGCTTGTTGAGCTTGATCTTCTCCTGATTCTCCTTTATCTTTTCCTTGAACGACTCCAGTTCAAGGTTCGTTCTTTGCAACTCTTCCTTCACACCAAATCAAATTCACACAATATAGCGATATTCCAACACTAAAAACAATCAAGACCGATGAAATAAATATGGAGAGATCTTTACCTTGAGGATTCGAATTTCGTTGTCAAGGAGCCTCGAAGCCCTAACGACGTCATCGGTCGACATCGAAGCTAGTTGGTCTTCTTCGAAACTACTGTCCTCTACTACCATCGCTGTAGCCATGAGAGACGTGGGGGGAGTTTAGAGAGAGACGCAGAGAGTTTAGAGAGAGAGAGAGAGAGAGAGATCGACAGAGATCGACAGAGAGAAGGAAAGTATCAGAAGAGCAAATAGGGATGCCTTCTTGTTGTTCAAGCCAAGAGTGGTGGATGAAGCGTAGTAGGAGTACTATATATTAGTGGGCTGTGTTGCAGATGGCCCAGTTGGGATTGGGAATGAACATTTTTTTGTTTCTCAGTTTATGGGCTCCTTTGGCAAAAAAAGCAAAAATGGATTATTGGTTTTTTTATTTTGTCCTTATTTAATTTTGTTTTTGTGTTTATTAATTTTGCGTCAAGATTTTATAATTTTTGGATTCCTGTCGACGAGACGAATTTAACAAGTATAAATTTATGGTCAAACCAAATTTTTTTTGAATAAACCCAAAATGATTTACGATATGATTTACCTCAACATGTCCAATGGAACTTGGATTCGTAGATTGATCGAAGTCACTACACTCTAGTAGTGATTTCAATTGTAGGCCTTCTGAAATTTTTATTTGAGATCAAAATCGTTCATTTTTTTATAAATATTGAGCACATTATGGGTCTAAAAAATTATCATCATCGGAGATTGGTAGACATATAATTGAGAAAAATTTGTCCTACAATTTATTTTCTAATATATTTTATTGGTCATCCATTTTCTTAGAATAAATGGTATATGATTATATTATATGACTACAAATATCTAATTAATTTCATTTTTTACATGAATGATCTACTCAACATTCCCGACAAATTGAATGATTTCAATCTCAAATACAGATTTTAAAAGGGCCCACAATTGATGTTACTACGGCAGTGTAGTGACTTGGGTCATTATGGGAACCTCAAATCAATGCCAATGTGTGTGTTTATCTAAATCATTGTAGGTGGGGCAAAATACGGTGTCAACGATTCCGAATGTATTACTATCTCCATCCTAATTTGTTTGTTCAGTATTTCTTTTTGGGCTACCCTAAATTATTTGCTCACTTCCGTGAATTAGCTATAAAGATTTGACAAACTCCTCATTCTAACCTTTTCATTACTTTTGAAACCTTTTCACTTTTGCATTGAGGAAATTACTTTGAATTAGCACAACACATACAAAAAATAACTCATTGCATTGAATTCCCAACAATTTTACAAGGGTTGACAAATTCAACTGAGCATAAAAAAAGAAGAAGCATGAGGTTAAAAAAATTTCCTGTTCAAACAAAATATGGGAAAAAAAAACTCTATACTCTATTCTCTTTATGAGGGGAAAATTTCAAAAAAAAAAAAAACTTTGAACTATGACCGCATTGTCTCATAGACCTCCAAATTCATTAACAGGCCGTTTGGATGACGTATTAGTTTGAGAGGGATTAAATAGTAAGGGGGATAAAATAGTAGGGGTGATTAAATAAGAAGGGTGGGCCCACATTGATGTGACAGTTAAAGAGGGAGGATTAAATAGTCCATGGTTTGGATGAGGGATAAAAAAGGAGGGATGAGGAGGTAGATGATGTAAAAATCAATCAAATGACTATTTTGTCCTTGTGAATGCCCATATTAAAATTTACATTTAAATAATAATATAAATCCAAAAAATAATTATATAATACTTAATTTAATTATTTTATATAAATGAAGAATATTAAATATTACAAGTGTATATATATATATATATATATATATATATATATATATATATATATATATATATTTGTTGTTTCTAATAAATAAAAAAATAATTTCATTATAGCTACTAGTTTTTTTTTTTTTTTAAATGATATGGGTCATAGTTTTGGGCTTGAGGGGATTGCCTAATAAAATAAAGGGGTATAAAGTGTAATTTTGGAACTCAAATAAAGCCCCAAGCAGCAGGAGAGAGAGACACGTTGCTTTGTTTTCCTTTTTTCTTCTTCCTTTCTTCTCTTTTTCTTCCTTCTTTCTTCTTCGATCTGAAGAACCCAGAACAGTCGACGGCAATGGCGGCCACTCCGGCGTCCAGTCTGACGGCAACGGTTGTCAGCAAATCTAACCCAGATATGTTTTTTTTTTTTCCCTAATCATTTTTATTTTTCGAAATTCCTAGATCTTAAAATTTTGGGAATTTTTTTCTTCAAACTTGCTGAAAAATTATGGCTTGTGCTTGTTCTTGAACCAGAGGGGTATGTGGGTCATTTGGTCTGGGATGAGAGCCCAGATTAAACATAAGCACACCCCCCCCCCCCCTGTATTTAGTCGGGGGGAAGGGGGATGAGGGGAGTCCGGGTTATTTAGTCAGGGAGGGGTTTTGGTGCTCCCAAACCACGGATGAGGAGGGGGACCAGGATGAGGGGAGGCCGGATGATTTAATCCGGGGTCAAAACCCTCATCCAAACGACGCTTAAATGTTAATTAAACCTCAAAACTTTACAACTTTCTCCAATTAGGCCCACGTCGTCAGGGCCCGTCGGTTACTGGAGACCATTTCTCCCAAAAAATGAAGTCGTTTTGGGGGCAAGTCAAGGAGACCATTTCACATGGTCATTTGGGGCCCGCTGCAGGGCTCCACACAAGCGATCCAAACCGTCCAATAACTTTCAATTAATTAGTTGAGTGTTTTTGTGAAGTTTCAGCCCAATCGGTTACTGATACATAATTGATCTAAGTCGTTCAGTTTTCATTCAAAATTTATGCCCTATAATCAAAAAACAAATTAACAAAAGTTAGACAGTTGTGTGTTGTGTGCACGACTACAGGGTATCTAATTGATATGAGCCGCTAATATCGTAGAGCTTGTTAAAAAGAGCATTTATCAAAAAAATTATCTTAATCAAATGTCGATAGCTATCAAAACAATTCTTTTTTTTCAAAATAATGTTTGCATTTTGATAAAAATCGATGTTTGATCAAAATAATTATTTTATTAGATGTTCTTTGTAACAAGCCCTACTATATATGCAATTAGATCAAGATGATAGCGAGCACACAATTATTTAAATTTTCTTGAAAATTCTTTCAATTATAGGACCTGAATTCTGAATGAATAACTGAACAACTTAGATCAATTACTTATAAATAACGGATTGGGCTGAAATTACACAAAACTGCTCAAGTAATTAATTTAAAATTATTGGAGGTTCGGATCGCTTGTACGGGTCCCCGAAGTGACCCCACGGGACCATGTAAAGTGGCCTCCTTGAATTGCCTCCAAAACGATTTCGGTTTGGGGGAGATGATGGATTCTAATGGCGTGGGCCTAATTGAAAACATTTTGTAAAGTTTGGAGGTTTAATTAACATTTAATGAAGTTTGGAGGTCTATGGAACATTGCGGTCATATTTCAGAGGCTTTTTGGGAATTTTCCCCTACAAGCCATCAAAGAAGACTAAATTAGAGACCTTGCAAAAAAATCCCAAAACTTGTGGAGAATTCACCTGAATAAGAAGAAGAAAAAAAAATTGGAACTTTATTTTTTGTCTATTTGAAAAAAGGGGTGCTAAATTCATTTCTCATCCAAGTTTTGAAGGGTAAGATTAAAAAACTGTGTACTTTTAAAGCCTTTGACTCTGACCCAGTAAATTGGGGGATTCCTGGTACTGAGCAAACAAATTGGGACAGAGGAAGTACTAGCTACTTTGAACATGTAACAAGTGATGTCCTTAATGCACGTATTGAGGATTGTTATTTTAATGACAAAACGTTTCTACACTAGGGGGAAAAGTAACAGCCAAAAGCTCGACAGAAAATTACTTAGAATGCCTCAACATAGTCTTATTTTGATAATTGTACTAATCCATGTGAACGAGAAGTTGAAAAGATTGTTCATTTATAGAGTATTGCAAATGAAATGCCAGATGCATTTACTGGCACAAAGAAAGTAATAATGTTCCATATTCCAACTACTACGATGTCCCTGAAAGTATAACAAATAAAAATATACCACGCCAAAGGCGTGAGAGACATGGCTATGCAAAATAGAAACTGTGTGGGGTATTTTCCAATGAAGACAAAGGACGAACAAGTTAGCTCGTCCAGAGCCATCACGTGACATGCACAAGGGAAGAAGTACGGGACAGTACGCCAACGATAACCAAACCCATAGTTCAGCGAGTACCAAAGTCCACCTGCTCGTCGGACAACGCGAAAGGAATGGCCCGATATATGAGAAACCCTAATAGCAGCCTTACCTTGAAAAGATAAGGAAAGGAGGAAATATTCGAAGATATTCTCAGAATCAGTTGAGCTTGAGAAGATAAGCACGATCTTACTCAGAGATAGAAAGCTAGCCAACTTACTAAACAAGGAGCGAACTCCCATGTAGGGTAAAGCTCCAAACGAGCAATATGCGGCCATCTCGGCAAGAATCCTTATCGAATAAGGATTCAGAATCATGCAGGCTACGCTGCCCAATAAGGAAGAATCCTAAGCCAGGAAGGATTCCATACAGAGAAGAATTCCACAAGGAATGCAAATACAAACTAATCGCCTATATAAGAAGATGACTCATAAACGCTAAAGGTATGCTTTTACCTAATCTCGGACTTCTACACTCGTTCCATTGATCCTCCAGTTCGTCAATACTAACTTAGCCATCGGAGGGCCCTTGCCGCCTAGAGACAGGGGTGCTCTGACAGTTCGTTCGTGTTGCAGGATCGAGGTCGCTCCATACGAAGAGGATTTGATCTTATAAGAGCAAGGAAATAACTTCGTGAGTTTTTCCCCTCTTACAATTGGCGCCGTCTGTGGGAAAGCAAAAACCTCCACCGAGATCATCCATGGACGATCGCGATCTTCACACTCCGCAGAAAAGTGGGGCCGGGGGGAATCCCTCTCAGGAACCTCCTGGCGCCCCAAGGAAGCCCGCCCCCACCAGGTTGGCAAGCCAGGTGGAACGTGCGGTACGCTCTCAGCCGAACAGATCCCGAAGGGGAGATTCAGAAGTCCAGTCACGGAGGGATCAGCGGAGAAACACCCCGCCACGCCACACCTCGAAAAAGACGGACTCCAGGGCGAGGCGAGACAGGGAATATGCAGAGAGCTTCGTGCGAAGGGAGCAAGAAGTTTCAGACCTAGCGCGGCAAATTGCACAGGAAGAAGCCGCAATCCGAAATCTAAAAGACCGCTTGCGACAAGCGGAGGAAAATCTGAAATCCAAGTCTCAAGATGGAAGAAAAGACCAGAGGCGGTCGGGGAGGGAATCCCTACCAAAAAGGGCGGATTCCACGGCCAGGAAGGGACCACAGAGAAAAAGAAGAGCCGCAAGTGAATCCCCGGATAGTGGGGAAAGGAGGCGGCATGGAAGGGACCGGTATGAAAGATCCGGTTCGAATGAACGCTACGATGAGCGTGAAGTGGCCCGAGAAGCGGCTAGGAAGGCTCTAAACCATGTGGCTGCTTCCCCACTTGCAAAATGGATCCAACGGGCGGACCCACCCACCAGGATAAAGCACAATCCGTTCGTGCTGTACGAAACCACAGATGATCCAGTGACCCACATTCAGCACTACCAGCAGGCGATGTTTATGCACGCGAGGGACGACGCCCTGATGTGCAAGATGTTTCCGTCAAGCCTGGGTAAGGTGGCGCTGAGCTGGTATCATCATAAGTTGGCACCAAACTCGATCCATAGTTGGAAGCAGCTCTCCGAAGAGTTCACAGCCCGATTCTTGACAAGCCAGGCGGCACCAAAAACTTTTGACATCCTAACGGCCATGGGGCAGCGGGATGGGGAGAGTTTGAGGGAGTATTCAAAAAGGTACTGGGAAACCTTTAATGAGATTGAGGACTGTAGCGAGGAATACGCTATAGCAACTTTCAAGACAAGTCTGCCCGTTAGTTCAGATCTAAGGAAGTCACTGACTATGAACCCCGTCAGAACGGTGGCAAAGCTCATGCAACGTATCGAACAGCATGCACTCGTCGAGGACGACCGCATGCGAGAAAGCAAAAAAGTGGACGCAGCACGACCTTCCACTCCAGAGAAGAAGACGATTGACCAAAGAGGTTTTAGAAAGGACTATGCTGCCCGTAAGAGGGACAGTTCGTCAAGTCGAAGGGATAGGGCTGCTGTGGAGGCCCGCTCTTTCCACAGCATTTATACGGTTTTCAATGTGCCAATTTACAGAATGTTGTACAAACTAAGAGATAAGCCGTGGTTCCGCGACCCGCCTAAAATGACAGGGAACCCAGAAAGACGGAGAGCAACGAACAAGAAATGCAGCTACCACCGAGACTAGGGGCACATGACGGAAGACTGTTTCAAGTATAAGAAATTCCTGGATGAGAAGGCAGCAGAAGGCCTCCTCGATGAGTACGTGACTGAAGGAAAGAAGAATCAAGCAACCACAGTCGAAGAAGTGGATTATTTGGCAAAACCTAAGGGTCTGATCCAGATGATCCAGGGTCATGCAAGCCCATATACCGGAAATGAAATCAGATACGTACAAAGGCAGAACGAGCATGTGAAGCATGTGTACAAGTTGGGTATGAAGAGGCCCAGAGAGGAGGAAGTCGTGGCGCGTTCAATCACGTTCACAGATGAGGATCTGGAAGGAGTGACATTGCCACACAATGATGCTTTGGTCGTTACCCTACACCTGGGGGAATACGACGTCGAGAAAATACTGGTAGATCAGGGGAGTTGTACGGAGATCCTGTATTATGACGCTTTTAGGAAAATGGAATTGCCAAGGTCAAATTTGGAAAAGACTCAAACCCCTCTGATCGGGTTCGGGTCACAGCCAGTCTGGCCCATGGGTAAAGTGACGCTGCCCGTACGAGCAGGATCCGTCGTTTTAAAAACAGAATTCCTGGTCATCAATGTCCCATCCTCCTACAATGCCATCATCTGCAGGACGTGGTTACACAAGATGAAGGCAATTTCATCAACCTACCATCAGATGATAAAATTCCCGGGGGCAAAGGGTATCGAGCACATCAAAGGAAGCCAGAAAATGGCAAATCAATGTTTAGTCTCAACAATCAACAAAGCCCCCAAGGCACACCTCGTCCAGTCCGTCGAGGTATCCGATCAAACTACACTAGAGGATGTTGGAGGGAATCCAGCCCAAAGAACTGTGGAAAGATTGGAAAAGGTTCAACTCGATGACCAGGATCCGGAAAGGTGTTTTCTGATAGGAGAAAAGCTTGACAAGCAGGAGAAAGAAGAGCTTGTACACTTCCTCAAACAGCACGTCGATGTGTTTGCCTGGACGCCCCAGGAGATGTCGGGTATCGATCCCAACATAATTTGTCATCATTTAAACGTGGATCCCCAACACAAACCGGTAGTCCAGAAGTCCAGAAGGTCAGCCCCTCAGCATGCCGAAGCAGTCAACGAAGAGGTCGATCGCCTCCTAGAGGCCAAAGCAATTAGGGAGGTGAATTACCCTGAGTGGTTGTCCAACACGGTCGTCGTCAAAAAGAAGAATGGGAAATGGAGAGTATGCGTGGATTTCACAAGCCTAAACAAAGCTTGTCCCAAAGATAGCTTTCCTCTACCCAGAATCGATCAGCTCGTTGATGTAACCGCTGGGTACAAGCGAATGAGTTTCCTAGATGCTTACAGGGGATACCACCAGATAGCAATGTATGGACCAGACGAAGAAAAGACATCGTTTATCACTCCACGAGGGCTATATTGCTATAGGGTCATGCCTTTTGGCCTCAGAAACGCAGGGGCTACATACCAAAGACTCGCAACACTCATGTTCAGAGACCTGCTGGGGAAGACTATGGAAGTCTATATAGACGACATGGTGGTCAAAAGCAAGGAGAAAGCCAATCACATAGTCGATTTAAAGGTAACTTTCGACATCTTGCGTCAATTCCAATTAAAATTAAATGCTTCGAAATGTGCGTTTGGTGTGAGTTCTGGAAAGTTCCTGGGCCATTTGGTCACGGAGCGTGGCATAGAGGCCAATCCAGATCAAATTACAGCCCTCCAAAGACTCGAGAGCCCAAAGACCACTAAGGAAGTGCAGAAGCTGACGGGCATGGCGGCAGCACTGAACAGGTTCATCAGTTGCTCGTCAGACAGGTGCAGGCCTTTCTTCCAGCTTTTGAGGAAAAGAAAAGGGTATGAGTGGGGACCGGAGCAAGAGGAGGCTTTCAAAGACCTCAAGAAGTACCTCGGAACGCCCCCGTTGCTATCAAAACCAGAAAAAGGTGAACGGTTGATCCTGTACCTGGCCGTATCAGAACATGCAATCAGTGCGGCCTTACTCCGGACAGAGGGCACAGAGCAAAAACCAATCTACTTTGTAAGTGAAACCCTTCTGGACGCACACACCAGATATCTCCCCTTGGAAAAGCTCGTCAAAGCTTTAATCATGGCTTCCCGGAAACTGCCGCACTATTTTCTGGAGCACCCCATTACTGTATATACCGAGTTTCCAATAAAAGCACTGCTTCGAAATTCAGACTTCTCTGGGAGGATCTCAACCTGGTCGGTTGAACTCAGTCAGTACGACATTGATTTCCAGCCAAGAACAGCCATCAAGGGCCAGGTACTGGCAGATTTCGTAGCTGAGTTCACCCCGTCGAAGGCTGAATCTCCCACGGTTCGCGAACATGAACCAAGTCCACAGGGCGACGATCGAAATACAGGAAGCTGGCACTTGCTCATCGATGGATCAGCATGCAACAAAGGCTCAGGGGCAGGAATAGTGTTATTCGCTCCAGAGTGCCTGATGCTCGAACAATCCGTTCGTTTGGGCTTCAGCGCAACAAACAACGTGGCAGAATACGAGGCCCTCCTAATCGGGCTCAAGAGTGCGAGGACCCTCGGAGCCAAGAAGTTAAAAGTCTTCTGCGACTCACAGCTCGTCGTAAATCAGCTCAGTGGAGAATACGCTTTGAGGAATGACAAGATGACGGCTTATGCAAAGGCTGTACAAGGAGTAATAACAGATTTTGAAGAAGTAAAGATAGAACAAATCACCTCAGGACAGAACGCTCATGCAGATTCATTGGCATGCTTAGCCTCAGCGCTACCAACGGAGTACAAGCGCACAGTGGCCGTCGAGTACCTAGCCCAGCCCAGCATTGAACAGGAAACAGAAACCAACATGGATGCAAACCTAGGACCAAGTTGGATGGATCCAATCATAGCCTACCTGAGAGACGAAGCCCTTCCAGAGGATAAAAAGGAAGCTTACAAAGTTAAACTGAAGTCTGCACGTTTTTGGCTTTCACCACAGGGAAAGTTGTACAAGAAGTCGTACCACGGACCCTACCTACTTTGTGTGCATCCCACTCTGGTACAGAAGTTCCTACATGAAATACACGCCGGGACATGCGGCGGGCATGCAGGAGGGAGATCAATAGCGCATAGGGCGTTAACCCAGGGGTACTGGTGGCCATACATGCAGGAAGACGCAAAGGTGTTCGTCCGAAGCTGTGAGAAATGTCAGCAGTTTAAGCCAATAATCCGGACACCGGCAGAAGACTTGCAGCCCCTCACCAACCCGTGGCCATTTGCTCAATGGGGGCTCGACATCATAGGGCCCCTACCAATGGTAACGGGCAAGAGAAAGTTCCTGCTGATGGGAACAGACTACTTCACCAAGTGGATTAAAGCGGAACCGCTGGCCAAGATCACTGAGAGCAATGTGGTGAAGTTTGTCTGGCAGAACATCATAACAAGGTTTGGGGTGCCGTACTGCATAATCTCGGACAACGGGGCTCAATTCGGGCCAAAGTTCGAAGCTTTCTGTGCACAACATGGGATACAGAACTACTATTCAACACCGGCATACCCCCAGAGTAACGGACAGGCAGAAGCCTCTAACAAGACAATCCTCAAGGGAATCAAGCGAAGGTTGGAGAAAAAGAAGGGCAGCTGGCCCGACGAACTTCCGATAGTGTTGTGGGCGTTCAGGACCACCCCTAGGCGATCAACAGGAGAGACTCCTTACTCCTTGGCCTACGGTACAGAGGCCGTAATCCCCATCGAAGTGGGGCTACCAACGAACAGGACCGCGTTAGTAGAAGCTGGTGGGAACGATCAAGCACTAGCAACAAATCTGGATCTTGCAGAGGAGCGACGAGAACGAGCTCTGGTCACATTAGCAGCCTACCAGCAACAGCTTTGCAGGACTTACAACAAGAAGGTCCACCCTCGTGAATTTGGAGTAGGGGACCTCGTGATGAGGAAGGTGGTGGGGAACACCAAGAAAGCTTCAGACGGAAAGCTTGGGCCAAACTGGGAAGGGCCTTACAAAGTGGTTGGCTTGGCAGGCATCGGAGCTTACAGGCTTGCTGATCTAGATGGGAATCCGGTTCCCCGCCCTTGGAATATCCAAAATCTTATGAAGTTTTTTCCTTAAAGTTATTTTTTCCCTTTGAATAATGCCCTGAAAGGCAGAGTAAGTTTTTATTTATGAGATTTTCTTAGAATAATGCCCTGAAAGGCAAAATGCAAATTGTTTTACCTTTGTTTGGAAAAACACTATCATGATTGCGAATAAAATCATCCACTTGTTCTCCTGCAAATCTGTGCTTTTACTTTGAATTAAATATGGGCTTTGACCGAACGGGTAAAACCCCATATTGGAGGGCATGACATGTGCTTAATATTGCAGACATAAGCTCGTCCCTCGTCCATGACTAGGCGCGAATATGCCTAAGCTCGTCCATGGCCTCGTCCATGCCTAAGCTCGTCCATGGCCTCGTCCATGCCTAAGCTCGTCCATGGCCTCGTCCATGATTAGGCGCGAATATGCCTAAGCTCGTCCATGGCCTCGTCCATGACTAGGCGCGAATATGCCTAAGCTCGTCCGTGGCCTCGTCCGCGGTTAGGCGCGAATATGCCTATAAATTGTCCATGGTTAGGCGCGAACATGCCTAGACCTTGCAGCGAATATTGCACCCCGTGGCCTCGTCCACGGTTAGGCGCGAATATGCCTATAAATTGTCCATGGTTAGGCGCGAACATGCCTAGACCTCGCAGCGAATATTGCACCCCGTGGCCTCGTCCACGGTTAGGCGCGAATATGCCTATAAATTGTCCATGGTTAGGCGCGAACATGCCTAGACCTCGCAGCGAATATTGCACCCCGTGGCCTCGTCCACGGTTAGGCGCGAATATGCCTATAAATTGTCCATGGTTAGGCGCGAACATGCCTAGACCTTGCAGCGAATATTGCACCCCGTGGCCTCGTCCACGGTTAGGCGCGAATATGCCTATAGATTGTCCACGGTAAGGCGCGAATATGCCTTAAAAATCACTCATGGCCTTGTCCATGACTGGGCGCGAATATGCCTAAGCTCGCTTATGGTCTCGTCCATAATAGTCCAAAGTCAGATGCAGTTTATGTCGTTTGCTCCTTACAAATTTGACTAAATGCAGGAACACCTAGGTTCCAAACTCATTTATCTTATACCTAACTAAGTGCAGGAACACCCAGGTTCCAAGTTGTTTATCTTGTATCTAACTAAGTGCAGGAACACCTAGGTTCCAAGTTGTTTATCTTGTATCTAACCAAACGCAGGAACGCCTGGGTTCCAAGTTGTTTATCTTGTATCTAACTAAATACAGGAACGCCTGGGTTCCAAAATATTTGTCCTATGTAGTTTTGTCTACATGCAGGAACGTGAAATGCACATCTCAACGGTGCAAACTACCGGTCAAAACAATAGAAGGGTCAGAAGCAAGAACCAAACTTGCACCCCTCGTACCTATACACAGAATACTCAACCATTGCTGCATAAATAAGTGCAACCAGGACATGCAGAATTAGATAAAACAAATCACGACGACGGGCAACCTAGATTCCAGCCCACCTAACACCATGAAGGGTGTACTTACTGCAGTTCCAAAAAACAGGACCACGCAGGGTCAGCTCGTCCGATAAGCCACGCAGGGCATAGGACCAAAAAATTGTGTCAAAGTACTGATTGAAAATCAAGAAATGTCAAGGGTCATGATAAAAACGCATCAAACAGGCACAAGGCCTCTTCACTGGGCCTCATGGACCTCAGTGGCAGAAATGTTACCTGATTCTTCAACAGCACCAGAAGAGGGGAGCTCAACCCGTTGCTCGTTAGGGACGGATGTGTTGCCACCAGCTCCCTCCTGGTTGGGGTCAACAACTGCACTTTGGCTTGGCACAGCAGCATTCTGGGGAGCAACATCCCTGCGTCTGGGGTACTCGATCTCAGTCCAAATTGTATCCCGTCTGTCAAAGTCCTGCTTGGTCAAGCATGCCTTCCAACCTCTGGCAAAGAACAGCTCTTCAAATTGCGGCAGTTGGGCCTTAAACTTCATCTTCGTATCACTCACCCCCTGATTATAGGCCTGATCAGAAGACGCTTGAGCAACAGCCAATTCAGCCTCCAGATTTGCCTTGCTCCTCTGGGCGTTCGATAGCTCGGTCTCCAAAAGCCCAAGTCTGGCCATGGCATCGCTAAAATTACGGTCAGATTCACCTACTTGACGCTTCAACGAAGCCAGCTCCTCCTTCATCTTCTCATTTTCAGCCGTCATCAAATGGTTGGCATTGATCAGGCGATTGGCACTGACCTTCAGCTCGTCATTCTCGGTCCTCAGCTGTGCGTTGAGACCGGTGATTGTTCTGTTATCCTTAGTAGCACGATCACAAGCGACGTACATGAGTTGCATGGACTGCAGTTCGTCACAAACATTCAGCGAAACAGTATGTTAAAAAGAAAGGACTCCAAATCACAGGACGCCACGAAGAAATAAAGTCCATACCTTGATGTGATGCTGAAAGCCACTCTTCAAAAGCTTGAGGTAACTGGATCCGGTCTCTCTCTCAACATCCCCAGGAAGCAAGACAGCTCGACCAACGGCCAGAGCAACATCAGCATTGTCACAACTATCAGTAGCAAGGATAGGCTGAGTACCACGACGGAGAGGAGGGTTCCAAACACCCATTTCAGACTCAGGTTCAGGCTCAGGTGTTGGGGGAGGTGGCTGAGCAGAGGAACTCTTGGTAGTACGACGACGCTGCTGAGGAGGGTTTGGAACAGGGCCTGACTCTTCCCTGGGCCTCTTCTCCAGGGCAGCATCAGGCTCCCTCCGCTCTGGAGGGGGAAGAGAAGGAGAAGGGGGACGGGCAGAAGAAGAAGCTCCCAGTGGATCAAGAAACTGGACAGGGGACTCATCATCATCAAGGGTTATGAAGTCAGAAAAATCGGGCACAACCCTCGGCATGACAGAAACAGGGGATTGGTCTCTCACAGGAACACTACTAGTACTCTCTCCAGACAAATCACTCTGAATATTTTTACAA
Source organism: Vaccinium darrowii (assembly GCA_020921065.1). Classification (NCBI taxonomy): domain Eukaryota; kingdom Viridiplantae; phylum Streptophyta; class Magnoliopsida; order Ericales; family Ericaceae; genus Vaccinium; species Vaccinium darrowii. The sequence continues at coordinate 21,299,208 of CM037159.1, forward strand.
GACAAATTAATACCAAGATAGATGTTTGTACGAGAAGCACTGATAACTTGATTACGGAGAAAAAGCCTCTGAATAGGAGAACGCCTTACCCCAACGCGACCTCTTCCCCTACGAAGATTCCTGGCAGAAGAAGAAGCCTCACTTATACGGACACCACCACGGTAGGAGGGATTGTACTTCAGCAAGACGTGCGCAGCCCGACCTAGCCCTTCTGGATCAATTCCTCTAATGCCCGGAAACTTTAGGGCTCTCTCAATAGCGAGAAGGTGAACACCGTCGTGCACCACCAGATGACCCTCGTTGATGTTTGCCGCTGCATAGACAAAACGAAGGAGACGTAATGAATAACGGGACAAACAGAAGCCATTACAATAGGAAAACCAACAAAGGGCAAAAAGAGCAAAACCGACGTGTACGCCTAAAAGTGTGGGGGCACAGAGGGCCCACGATGTTGCCACCGTCGTCCCTTGGCAGAAAATTTCCAGTCACAATCAAAAAGTCATCATTCTCCCCACGACAGGCATTGGGAAGATCAGTCACTAAACGACGCTCTTTGTCCCGGATCTTGAGATAATAAGTCCCATGGGTGGTGGGGCAGACACTGTAAATTCGGCGGATATCGTACCAACCCAGGTTTGTGCCCAGAAGTCTGTTCAGGGCCACCACTCCCATGACTACGCGATAAAAGTTGGGACAAAGTTGGAGAGGGGTAAGGCGACAGATGCTGCAGATCTCGACTAGCAGAGGATGTAAGGGAAACCTAACACCCCCTTCTACAATGGCTAAAAGGGGAACATGAACCCTACTCTCAGTTTGGTCATGGGTATCGGCGTCCGGAGGAGCCAAGGCCAAAATAATATCATCAGGAACCTCGTAACGGCGGCGAAAAGCCTCCATATGAGCCTCGCTATCACAGAGGTTCCTAAACCTACCCATGGCGGAAAAGCAATGCAGGTACAAATAGACCCTACAAAACAACTGTGCAAGAAGAGCGGGAAGGGTTCCAAGAAACTTACAGGCAACCGACGACGGCCTGAGAAAGTCTTTTCCGGAGTAAGAAAAGTCTGTAAAGGGGGGAACTCAAAGGACACAGTAGCAACAAGGGCTCTCAACAACTCTCGCAGAGTATCACGAATAAGGAAAGAAGGAAGGTCTGGGAAACGTCTTATACCTTCTCAAATTCAAACTAGTGCCTGCTGACATCATCTAAAACGGCAGCGTTTTAGATTCCTCACACCTTTCCACGAAAAGGTGGGATAATGTCAAATCGGTAATTAAAAGGGTGTAATGATTCAAGCCACCCGGACAACGGAAAGGTGCCTCGGAATTTACGCTTGCGTCTGTAGGCACAGACTTATCGCTTGGGAAGTCTGCGCGATGACCGACACGTGGCAGGCAAGACGGAACGAAGCGTGACGACGGTACGAAGAGATAAGCATTGGAGCAACTGCTCGTCGAATAGCTTCTAGCTCGTCATGCGCGAACTTGCATGGACGAACAAAAGCTGGGGAGCAATTGTGTGGGGTATTTTCCAATGAAGACAAAGGACGAACAAGTTAGCTCATCCAGAGCCATCACGTGACATGCACAAGGGAAGAAGTACGGGACAGTACGCCAACGATCACCAAACCCATAGTTCAGCGAGTACCAAAGTCCACCTGCTCGTTGGACAACGCGGAAGGAATAGCCCGATACATGAGAAACCCTAGTAGCAGCCTTACCTTGAAAAGATAAGGAAAGGAGGAAATATTCGAAGATATTCTCAGAATCAGTTGAGCTTGAGAAGATAAGCACGATCTTACTCAGAGATAGAAAGCTAGCCAACTACTAAACAAGGAGCGAACTCCCATGTAGGGTAAAGCTCCAGACGAGCAATATGCGGCCATCTCGGCAAGAATCCTTATCGAATAAGGATTCAGAATCATGCAAGCTACGCTGCCCAATAAGGAAGAATCCTAAGCTAGGAAGGATTCCATACAGAGAAGAATTCCACAAGGAATGCAAATACAAACTAATCGCCTATATAAGAAGATGACTCCTAAACGCTAAAGGTATGCTTTTACCTAATCTCGGACTTCTACACTCGTTCCATTGATCCTCCAGTTCGTCAATACTAACTTAGCCATCGGAGGGCCCTTGCCGCCTAGAGGCAGGGGTGCTCTGACAGTTCGTTCGTGTTGCAGGATCGAGGTCGCTCCATACGAAGAGGATTTGATCTTATAAGAGCAAGGAAATAACTTCGTGAGTTTTTCCCCTCTTACAGAAACATCATCGAAAAGAAAATTGGCTGTAAAGAAGTTACTGCTCCCGAAGAGGTTAATACCTACAAATTCAAAAAATCTTGAAGGACATGTAATTAATTGATCTAGATTTCTCCTACTACCTCTCGGATCCGGGGTGGGTGCGATGCAGTAGGTGTTGTGCGGCAAAACTACGTCGTTTGGCTTGATTTTTGTGCATACCGCCAAATCTTGCAAGGGCCTTTTTTGGAAGAAGAAAAAACCACTACAAAGTGCCTAAACCCAAAGTGTCTAAATCCTAAACCTGAATTGCCTAAACCCGAAGTGCCAAAAATCCAAGTGCCTAAACCCACTATACCCACCCCAAAGAGCCTAAATCCCTTTAAATTGAACCTCAAAATTAATCCCCAAAATTAACTCTCCAAACAGGGCCCTTGGATGTACCAAGAAAATAAGCAAAACGACGTAGTTTTGCCGCACAACACGACACACAACACTTACCGCACAACGCCTCCCCCGAATTCCTCTCTTTACATTACAAGGAGTAATGATGGTATTGTTACTAGACATAATGAAAAAATTAAACCGGAAACCCTCCATATTGTTGACTTAGAATTGATTGATCAAAATGGAGAGAAGCCATTCAAGCAGAGTTACATTCACTTGCAAAAAAGGGCACTACTTGGACCGGTTGGGTACAATCTATTGGTTACTGTCTTAACCCTTAAGGTATACAACATGTTGGTTACAAATGGGAAACTATGCACAAGTGTAATGAGAAATATGAAATCATGATATACAATAATGTGGATTTGGGGTCGCCATAGTAACCTAAGTCACTACACCCTGTAGTGACCTTAATTGTGGGCTCTCTATAATCTGTATTTGGGATCGGAATAGTTCAATTTTTCGGGAATGTCGAGTCGATCATTCATGTAAAAAATTAAATTAATCGAAGGAAAATGCTACAGGCACTAACTAGTTTACCAACTATTACACTAATTGTCCATGTGGCTTCGTTTTAGTGGATAAATCTATCAATGTATTGATTAGTACATTGATGTGGTACTGCCATGTGTGCTTTTAGTGTAATAGTTGGTACACTAGTTAGTGCCTGTAGCATTGCTCTTAATCGAATATTGGTACCATAGGGTCTGATACCATTTATTTTACGAAAATGGATGGCCAATATCATTTAGAGAATAAACTGTAAGACAAATTTGTCTCAATTTTGTGTCTACCAATCTCCGGTGATCATAATTTTATGTACCCATAATGTGCTCAACATTTTTGAAAAAAAAAAAACAATTTAGATCCCAAATTAAGATTTCGCAGGGCCCACAATTGACGTCATTACGAGGGTATAGTGACTTGGGTCACTACGGGGACCCCTAGTCCCAATAATGTCTTGTTTCACATTGTTTCTCGTAGAAATCTAGAATTGTAAAGTAAAATGAGGAGACACTTCCCTGTTATGGATGCTATCTCGTTTAGATTTTTTATTAGCTTAGTAATTAACGAATGTCTGTAGGATTTCATAAGAAACCCTAAACCCAAGAACTCATGTCAAACCATTGAAGAAAATAATAGCGGATGCGTACCTGTCGCCATGGAGGATGAACACCTTGTGTGTGTGGTTGTTCGTCTTCCACCTCCAAAGCCCTACCCTTGATCTTGACCTTAGTCTCACACTCGATGGGATGGTATGAGAGAGAGATTCAAGTTTGGACTGAGGACTTAACCACATATTTAAAGAGATTTAAGTTTGGAGTGGGGACTTAACCACATATTTATAGGTCATAATTCCATCATAGCCCATCATAATAGATGGAACCCTAATGGGCCTTTAATGGTCTCTATACTTAAAAATAGCCCGCACCACTTAACGCACATGATATAACCCAAATACGTGCTAATAGAGATTTGTCAATTACCCGGTCATATTTATTAAACGATCACAACTCAATGGGTAATACCGACACTACTCAAACCTATACTCAAACCTTATTCGACAATATACAATATCTAATTTTATGATCTATGTAGGCCCACCTACAGAAAATTGCTAACAATGTCTAAATATGTGTGTAATAGATACGGGCGATGGCACATGGAAAGCTGTGGGGTTAGCTGACCCATAAAAAAGAAAATTCCAATTATTACTGTAGCGCATATTTTATATAATCAAAATTTGACCCCATTCATAATTTATGGTAACACCCTGAAATAGTTTCATCAACAGAATCTCATTCCATTTTTTTTTTGTTTTGGCAGATTCATAACAAAATGCAAAATTGATGCAATCAAGCAAATCAATCAATAATTCTTCCTAAAGTCCAATGCCTTGCCACTTTAAATGATTAAATTCCTCGAAGAAGGAATCTCCTCGGCGGTCAAATGCAATTCATGAAGCTCAAAATTTCTTGTATTTTTGTGAAAACAATAATCAATATCTGCCTTTGCCTTTTCTTTTTTCTTGATTTTGTGAAAACAATAATCAATATATGCCTTTTTTTACGGTACCTAATTGATTTATTAAAAACAAAGTATGTAATGTATTTATTAGTGTGACATATATAACATATATATTATTGAAAGTTAAGTTTGTGAGTAACCCCCATGAACAAAAAGTCTTGCAGTCGCCACTGGTAATGGTTGTGGTCACACCACATTTGCATTGATCATATGATAGTATTACAAATACACGCGCACGCACATATATACATAAAAATTACTAAAGAATGTTAATATCTGAAACATATTCAAACTGTAGAAATATTTACAGAAAATTACCTCTAAGGATAGAAAAATGCACCGTAATACATGACGTGTGTAAGAAGGTAAAAGTTTAGGGTGCGTAAATCAATAAATAATTTACTAGGGACGAGAATAATGAATGATTAATTGGAGGACTAAGTTGAGAATCCATGGATTGGTGACGAATCAAGGCTAAACAGTTGGAAGAAATCCTCGGCAGGATTCCCTTTTGGGTGAGAATTAATGCTCTGTAGAGAATATTCTCTCTCTAGAATTACTCTCAAAGTTTGGAAAAAAAAAAAAAAGAGGTCCTCTAATATGTAGGAAGGATGCCCTATTTATAGAAGACTTGGCCTCTTTTTCCGACCGAGTCAACTTATAAATTCCGGACACACGTCACATAGGTCGTGCGAGAAAATTCCTTTCGTACTGTCAGACCGTGACCCTTGCAAAACCTACGGTTAAGCCTCATCGTTCGGCCCGTTGGCCTGCAGCCTACCCGAAACCTGTTAGGCCCGCCAGGCTTTTATCCCGCCCGAGCCCGTTAGCCCAACTCGACAACCTGCCGAGATATCTGCTTGCGACTAAAAGTTGTATCTCAGAGTGCTTAACCCCAAGCGTAGGGCTACGTAGTCGATTGCAAGTATAACTCGGAAAGTCCGAGGTTGAACAACAAAGAATGGTTTTCTGGAGTGAAGTGGCCTATCAATCTAAATAGTGTTTTTTAGCTGTTGGTAGCCAACCTTTTTGTTTCTTGATTTTTGGTGATTTTGAAAACTAGAGATTGCCAAATTAAAATTGAAACTATGACTTTGATTAAAATTAAATTAAGAGGCTCGGGCCTCACATCACCTATAATCTAAATAGATTTATAATTCTCACAATTTTACGCAATCGAGTCACACAGAAATTGTGTGCTCTCTTGGAAGATAATTCAATGAAATCTTTTTTTTTTCTTTCTTTTTTAGTGTTTCGTTTAACCAAGGCTTGATCAGAAATTCATTAAACCCTCAGAGTGACATCGATTTAAGCATTATGCGTGCCAATGTTTTTGTCGACGCAAAATCAAAAACATAACAACTTTGAGTTTTAAAACGATAGCTACAAGCCTGGGTTAAACGTAAACAGACTTTGTTAGCACAGGTGTGAGAATCTTAAATCTACTTAGGCCATAGAGTGATGATCACCCTAGACCGGGCCTTTACGACTACTCCTCCATAGAAGGTGAGTATGACAAGAAAATAATGAAAACTAAAATGGACATTATTTTTAAAATAGATAATTGAGAAACAATTCTTGAAATGATAAATTTAAAAATACAAACTTGAAACTTACCAAAATTAACACAACAGAAATAAATTACTGGATTTTCCTAACACAAGTTCTTGAATTAAAATCTTCTTAAAAACTTGGAAATGACAAACAGAAGAGACAACAAAAGGAGAAACAACTGATGTACGAAATAAAACAAAGACAGAGAGAGAGATTGACTTTCTTCGGATTGGTTTCTCTCCCCCCCCCCCCCCCCCCAAAATGCAGCCAAACTACCCTTTTATAAGCAAAGGATGCTGGACATTTATCCAGTGTTTTGTGCGCATGGATACTATGAGAGATATATCAATGGCTGAGCTTTGAAGCAGGGGTAATCGGATGTACTGGAAGTTGACACGTGGCTTGATGGTGCTGAGCCCACTGAACCGAATTATCTCTGGTGGAATGGGAGAGTTTTTTTTAGCAGAAAACCAGAATGAGAAGTAGAAATGAAAAGCTCCTCCGGAGCTCTTTTTGCTTTCTTGCCTGGATAGTGAAAAATACAGAACGAGTTTTCATAGAATGGGTTTTGATTGGTGTTGGCCAAACAACCACAATTAGAAAATGAGAATGGAAAAAGTAGAAACTACGTCGCCCAAACACCCTCTGATTTGAGTGTGCTTAACCGGATCTGCGATGCTGTCGACTGATGTTCAAAACGGAGTCTGATTGGAGTACAGAAACAGTCGAATTTCTTCTTTTAATCCCGGGGACAAAACAGTATGACTCTTGTAATTTATGTGCTTGGCATGTGTTTCGTAGGACAAAATCTGATATCATCCGGACTCCGCGATATTCATTTCCATGGATTCCAAGCCGTCCCACTTATTCATCCAACCATCCACTGACTTTCTTTCCATTTTTTCCCCCTTTTTTTTTTTATTTCTTTCTTAGTGGTTGTGATAGGTGCCGAAAAGCACCCGTTGAACCTCGTTAACTCGCACTTTGTTAAGTTAATTTGGTTGGTTTTTGATTAGCGTTCGTTGGTGAATGGTGTTACAGGTGCCGAGTGCTCAAGGACTTGGAAAACATGCTTTGGAGTGGTTTAGAAGCATCAAGGATACGAAGAGGAGCAAAAGAGGACCAACGGGTCAATTTTTGGTACCATGGTCCAGACCATGCTTTCCCCGTCCGGACTAAGGTCTCTGCTAACATTAGGGAGCAATCTGTACCCGTGGTCCGGACCACCCTTTTCCCCGTCCGGACCATGGTGTCGGGAATTAGCGTTTTGACTATTTTTTGTGTAATTTGAGGGCCCTAGGTATAAATAGGATAACCTAACATTATTTTAGGGTTCCGAACATTGGCAAGAGGCTACGAAGAGACAGAAACTGAGAGTTCTTCAACGTTCTTCATGTGTTCTTCAAATCAAAGCTTGTTGATCAACACCATGTCCGGCTAAACCCCTTTTCTAGGGGGAAGATGAAGTTCTTCACCAAGTAACCTTGTTTTTCCGCGTAGTTTGTGATTAATACTTGAATCGGATTATATGTTATGAACTCGATTTCATATGATCAATGGAATCATGGTTTTCTTCTTCCAATCTATTGCGTATTTGTACTCATGTGTTCAAATACCGTAAACATATAATTGTTTTCACTGGTAGGATTGGAATTCTGAGATGGATTATGCTCGTAAGACGGACCGTGCCGCAGTAGTGAGACGGTCCGTGCTATGGGATAGTCCATGCCTTTTAACAATCTCTACAAATCTCTTGATGATTATCGTTAGGGTTTGCAAGCCCTAGCGATAACCCTTTGCGATTCAAATATTAATCATACCGCCATGCTTGGTTATGCGGTGTGAACGGATTCTAAACCCTAGATCTTTTTCCCAAATAGTTTCACATTTTTAATTATTGCGCTATTTAGTTCAATTATTTCTCAAACAATCAAACCTCTTTTACTGAATTAAATTGGAAATTCATTGGAATTAACGCAACTCAGCCAATTTGTCTCCGAGGATCGACACTCGGACTTAACCGCTATTCTCCGGAATAAAAGTTAATGCCTAGTTATTAAATATCTATTTTTGACTCGGCACGACACGATCAGGTTGCCACAGTTGACTGGAAAATTATCCAGTGTGGCGCATCACACTTTGACACAGCATCGAATGCATCATATTTACACCGTTTTTCTCCTGAAACACTCAAAACAATCCTCATGAACAATATCTGATAAGAAATAATAATAACACAATAATAAGATCAAACTCGAGGACTTAAGCCTATTGATATTTACATATTTGTGTGCTTATCAATATCAGCCCGCCCGGTAGCCCGGATATGTTGATGCACCAAAAACTAGGTATACTTGGTAGTTGGTAGAATTGATTATTTTCCTTAGTACACAACTACACATGTAAAAAGTCAACTCCTAAGACTCTACTGAGCCATGCCAATTTCCATGGCCAGCTTACGTAGTTTTGGCAGTCTAAACATTGAAAACCCCTGATGAACCCAACGACCATCATTGGCTAGATCATGAATGTTTATGTAATCAACATGTATTTATGGTGCTCAAATTGTACTTAATCATCCCTCCTCTTTAAATCCTCCAGAGATAGGTCCCAGATTTAGAGTACTAGTATAGTATAATCAATAGGAAATAATCTAATTTTGGCCCAAACAGCATATCCAAAAAAAAAAAAAAACCCATTAATCTTGGCCCAAAAAAATCAATAGGCAATAAACATTTTGGCCCGCTCAAATAGCCCAGCCCGACTAGGATAAGCCCGTGGGCTGGGCCTGGGCTTCATCTCTTGAGAGATAGCTCGGTCTGCTCCCCAAAAAAAAGGCCCACGGGCGGGCTTGGGCTGGAAGTTTGCGGCCTGGCCTGGCCTGGCCCAACTCGATGATGACCCTTACCTGTGGTGGTCCCGCGAGTGCTACTCCATGAGTGCCTCTTCGCGACGAACCCTTGTTCTTAACTACCAATCCACAAAATCTGCAGTAATCTCGAGAGAGTGGTATGGTCATGACCTCCTCGGTCGTGTTAGAACCGTGACCAAGCATCTAAATGGCTTGGCCTCTAGCCCTACCAAGTTGACCTGGCCGGAATAAATCTCTAGATCAGTTTGGGGAGTCAATGTCTCTTTTCGTTACGTTCCCGTTCTTTAGGAAATCTGAATTGATTCCCTTGTCATTGTCTCTTGTCCGAGACTAGGCTGGTGTAGGCCATGGCGCGATTGGGTCACGTCTCAGCCTATTCTAAGTCTCTGTTAACCATGTTCGAGTCACATCGGACTAAAGTTGTGCCATATCTCTTTTTTGTTCTTGTACTTGTGTTTAATCTGTACGATGTCTCACATCCTCGTACCTCTGAATAAATCCCATGGTTTGACTTTTTTTGACAATGATCCAATGGTTAACCCTAGGAAAAGTCTCGCGGTTTACAGCCTTAGAGGCTCAAAAGCCCACACAATTCAGGTCCCCGGTTCGATTTGGTTTCCCGGTTGAGAGTTCATCTGGTAAGGAGTCAGCTGGACAAAGGATCCACCAGGTGAAGTGGTCCATCAAGTAAAAGGGGGTACACCGCGATTGGGTCACGTTGTCTTACAGGTTGGTCTCCCACGCAGGTCAAGGCCCAAGTGGCTTAATGTTTCTTTCAGGAACTATGGGACATGCTTGCGACCTTGGATTGTATCGTAGATGGTGTCGCCCCAAGCGTAGGGCTAGGTATCGCATAGCATAATAACCGGTAAGACCAGATCGAATCCACAGAGACCAAATGCACCCGGCGTGAAAGTTGTCTTGCAAGTGTAGGTTTTCGGCCTTGAAGCGGCAAACTTGCCTTGTGATTTGGGGGTGGAATTCACTTAACTCCGTGAATGACGCAAAATTTAAAAAAAAAAACGACAAATTAAACTAAGGCAAAGTCTAGGGTATTTAACTACCATGACCCGGGTTAATCCATCCACTCTTGATAACCGGCTCGGAGCATCGTTAAATGCCCCCGAACGGAAGATTTAGATTTTAAAACCATTTACAAGAAAATGTGTTTACCAAATATTAGGGGTTTTCGGTACATTTTGCAAACGGATGGGTTGATATCGCCCAAAGCATCACACGTGCCAAGTAGCCAAACTCTTGGCTACGTGCGATCAAAGGGATTAACATACCCACTCTTTGGTACATAAAAGTGCAACCCCAAATATTTAATAAACAAGCAATGTATGCCTTAACATGAGATGGATGGATTAATCCCAAGTCATAGAGTGTTAATCACCCCATGACTAAGCCTACTTAAACTACTCACCCATTACACTAGTTAACAAGTCTAGAATATGGAAGAAAACTAAAAACATGCTTAATAAACTTAAAAACTGATTTTTATGGTTAATCCTAGGTTTGCCTACCACATTAACTCTTGAGAAAATCAAAACCAATAATTACTAACTTGAGTTAAGAAGGAAATTACTAGAAAAGAGAGAATACGATTTAACCGATAAAAACGTAAACAAACTTGATTTATATAGAGATCCAATGAATAACTACAACATTAAACAACAAGAAATTAAAGGAAAATGAAGACTTATTTGATTAATCTAGAGAGATAAAGGTTAACAAGTTATGGAGTTTTTACTAGAAAACTAACTAAGGAGGGAGAGAAAGAAGTAGGGAGAGAGGAGGGTATTTATACTAAAAGCCCTTTACATTGGCTAAATATCCCAAAAACATACTATAAGTGGAAAGTTCCATAAATAGAAGATATTAAAGCAACCTAAAATTTGTCAAAAATCGCCAGAAATGAGTTTGGATCAATCCGACCCTTCTTTGGATCGATCCAAAATGGTCTGTTGAAGAATTGATGAAGTTGGATCGATCCAAACCTTCTTTGGATCGATCCAAAAGGCTTTGGTGAAATTTTGATGAAGTTGGATCGATCCAACCTCCCTTTGGATCGATCCAAAATGGACTGGTCAAGCAGATTTTTGACCCAACTTCGCAGGCACGCCCCGGCTTCGTCCAAACTCGGAATGAGGCGATTCTTTAACCGTTGAAAAGCTCTATGAGTCTACTTTCCAACCAATTAACCTCATATTCATATCCTTTGCATCTTGAAAGTAATGAGCCTTTTTCTCGCAGTTGGTCAGATTTTCTCGAGGCTCATAACTCCAAATTTCTTGTTCTTTTGTTCCGGGCCTTCCTTGAACCTTCCAAAGCTTCTTGAATCGATTTCTAAGCTTCAGCGATTGTCCTCCATGGCATTGCGGTTCCTTGGGTACTTCCGGATACAACCGGAGATTATTTGGAGCTTTAGGCACACCTTTTAGCTCTGATTTTCTGAAACTCATCAAAAACACAACTCGTGCAAAATCAATCGTATAAAGGCACAAAATGCACGTGTGTGTGATCACAACGAGTGAGATAAGCCCGGATATATACAAAATTTTGGGCTTATCAGGACACGTGGTGAGATGGGCCATACAGGTAAGAGGGTTGCATGCGGGCTAGAGGTCTACTAGCATTCTGGGCTCCCGGGCTTGGTCTACTGGGACTAGGCCCCCCGGCCTACTCTCATGTTGTCCCGGCCTAGCTGGAAAATAGGATACCAGAGATTAGGCCCTACGGTAATAGGCCCAGTAGGTTGATCCACCCGGCATCCGTAATTGGGCCTTGCTGCAATGGGATTAAGGCCCATGCAGTAATTGGCATCCGGGGTTGGGCCCTCTGGTTTTGAACAATCTTGATTTTTTCTTATTAACTTCAAAATTTTGAGTATTTTTCCAAGTGTCTTCGAATTCCACGTCGCATGTTCGGCATAATTTTTACCCTCTCTATTTGGCCCCTTGTCCAGGTGAGGCATGCATGCCTTACTTGGGCAACTTTTAATAATATCTCAAAGTCCAAGGGTTTTTAAGGAGTGCAAGGGGTGCCCCCCCCCCCCCCCCCCCCCCCCCAACCCACCACACGCACACACACACACACCAATCTCATTCAAATTTTGAATTCCAAAGGGGTTATAACGGTCCCTTTAGAGCCAAAACTCCTCTCATTTACTCCATACTCATCCTCTCTCTATATCTCTCCTCTCCCCAAACACTTAGAACTATCCCACCATCTCCTCTTCTCACCCATCCTGGCCTAGCACCTGACATCGTCACCAAGCATAACCGCTAGAAACCACACCCGGCCGTCGTCACAACCACTCCCGCCAGCCGTCTGGCCTTTTCCCCCTTGGTTTTCTTCAGTTTTTCTTGCTGATTTTTGTCTTGAAATGGCACACGCAAAGAGTAGAACCGCACCTTCGGTCAATCCAGAGCCAATCAAGGAATGCGAATGGAGACGGGCTCCCTTTTTTAGTTTTTTTAGAGGTGAGGTTGATGAGTTGTGGTTATCGGTAAATTATTTTGACCCCACGGGTCCCTCGATGTCGAAGCCACTAATTTTGTATCCGGAGTGTGTGGAGCGCGACATAGAGTTTATTGATCCGGCCTCCATTCTTCGGCTTCGCATCGAAAGAGGTGATTTCCCGTACTGCTTCATTTCCTATAGAAGTGTAAAGAAACCTCACCCCAATTGGGCCATTTGGGTAAATGAAGTTCTCGCCGATTCCACTTATGAGAGTATCTTGAATCAGGTAAACCTCATTGATGCCATTTTGCTTTCTACAAATCTCGAGATAAAAAGAAATAACACCAATTTGCACGCTTTTGTTACTTGATGGAGCCGCCAAACCCACACTTCTTTTCTTCAAACCGGTGAGTGTGGGCCTACCCACGAGGATGTTGCTTTGTTGTTGAGGTTGGATAGCCGTGGGTTGCATTACTTTGATCCTCTTGCTTTGACTACGGAGGATGAGGCAATAATTGTTAGCCTTAGGTTTAGTGCTATGGAGGCGACCAAGGAAAATTCTTGGTTCGATAGTGACGGTTGGAAATTGGCTAAACGGGCATCATCAGATGAGGGTTCTTGTGGCAATTGGATTCGTTACTTTTTCAAGGATGTCACACCCGTTCTGGGGGAAGAACCGATTTTGGAAGCCAAATATAAAAGTGACATCTACTTGGCGAGCTTCGTGTCTCACTTTTTATCCTTCTTTGTGCTTCTGGGGCACTCGTGCGATTCTCCAAGTCCCTCGGTATTTCCGCTCACAGTTTGGTTGGTTTGGGGGAAGGCCATTCTGCTTGGGCCTTTTTTTCTTGGCAACTTGTATCATTGCTTAGCTTTTTTACATGTGGATATGGAGCGCTCTTTCGGAAGGTACAATGTTTGGTCTTATGCCCATTCATTGTTTTTATGTGTATTCTTATATAAGTCGCTTTCCTTCCTTCGCACCAGAGCCTCAAGGTTATACGGCAACTATTGAGGTCCTGATTCATGATAAAAATGGTATCCGATTTTGTGATGACGAGGGTGTTCCTAGGACAACCCATGAGCCTAGAGAACTTGTTTTTCATGAGGTGGACGAAAAAGTTTGTAGTGGTAAAAAACTCCCCTCCCTGGTAAAGGACTCCAAAGACTTACTTGATTATAGGCCTTATATCATCAAATATGAGGGAATTCATTCATCTTTATTTCATGATCTGTTGGATGGAGTTGTGGAGTTTCCAATCCGGGAAAAAACAAAAATTAGCTTCCACCATTACCTCTCCATGGTCACTCTTGGGTATCTCCTGGTTCTTCTCGAGAATGAAGTTTCTTCGGCTGCTTATAGGCCGGACCGATTGTCTAGACAATTCGGGTTTGAAGTGGTACCTGGTCCAGCTCCCCCACGCGTGGGTTTTATTGATAGTTACAAGAGGTTTATTTAAGGACATGTAGATCTGTATCTGAAAAATTAAACCCAGATTGTGATTCCATCTCATAGTCACATCAGGGATTGCACGGAGAGGTTTAGAAAGTATTGGTATACATTATTGGCAGACTTTTGTGAGTTTTGCCAAGGACCCGTGGTCCGCATTTCCAATTTGCCCACAATTTTCAAATGGAATCATACTATCCAGGATGTGCCCACGAGGGTGGCAAACTCCCATGGGGCCTTTAGCTACTTCACCCCTCGGCACGACCCGCCTAGCCCCATAGTTCTCCCTCCTCCGGTAACTCTTCTTCTAAGATATCACTGAAAGGATCAATACTCGGGGCTAAGCGGTGGGATAAAGAGATTGTTAGTACTATTAAAAGGATCAAGTAGTCAATGACCCATTCCAAACCATACCTGGAATGTGGGCTCACTCGATCGTATGCTTTATCCAATCCAGTTCTTCCCGATAAGTCTCATTCTATCTATGCCCCAAGATGAAGCAATTTACCATAAGCTTCTGCCTTTGAGTAAGTAATCCCTGATCCCAATAGAAAATATAGGGGAAGAGATACAAAAAAATTCTCCTCCAAAAAAGATGAAGCTTGCAATGGTAATCGTATGCTTAACTTTTTCAAGTTTTAGAAAAATATTGTCCCAACCAAAAGTTATATCATTACATTTGGATATAACTTTTACTCCCTCTGTTCTATTTTGTTTGCTCCCTACAATTATGCGTGCTTTTTTTTGCACTCTTGTAGTTTTCAATCTACAATGTAATATGGATCTTATTTGGTAGATCTCAATTAGTTCTATTAGACATAATTTTCAAAACATTAAAAATATTATAAAGAAAAAGATACGCTTGAAAATCACACGGACATTCGTAGAGAGCAAATAAAATGGGACAAAGGGAGTAGATATATCACATGACATCATTGTACTGGTTGAAGGAAATAGGAAAAGTATGAAGATAAAAACCAAAGTTGGGAAAAAAATTATATAAAACAACAAGAAGACACTAAAAGATAGACTTTTGAGGAATACAATCTTTTAGTGTTTTGGTCGTCTTCAATTAACTTTTTCCATTTATAGGCTTTATTTTTATACTTTTTTTATTCATCTCATCAAACTTAACGATCAAATGTAAAAATTATACCCAAACACAATAAAAACTAAGAGAAAACAATATAAAAAAAACAAAAAAACATAACATGCTAAAAAGACACCGAAAAGTTTGCCCAAAAGAAAAACATCGCTAGGACAAAAACTCTTGACAGTGCTGGAGGTATACTCTATTGAAAATTTCAAAATTTTAAAATTAATTGAGACATAAACAAATTGATCCAGAAACCAATTATTAAGGGAAAAATAATGTTCCACTTTATGCACTTCATTTTGCATACCAAACAGAATAAGCATGTTTTGAACTATTCTGTTCATCATCCAATTTGAACTCTGTTGTTCGTTATCGAAAGGTTTAGTTTCTAAAGGATCTCATGACGAGATAAATTACTTTCCTACATTCTTTTGAAGAAAGAGATATGCTACGGACACAGATTGATGTGCGCAGTTTTGGACACTCATATGTTTAGAGTCGTCTGATGAACTGGATCCCACACGGTGTATGTAGAGCCAACGCGCATCAATGGGTTTCGAACACATATGCCCGGATCAACTGTCCATGCATATCCATCCATGTTAGTAGAATTTTCGTTGACGAAATGCAATAGGTTATTCTCTCAAGGAGAAAGATTGCTATTATAGATCGTTGCTAATTTAACATTATGAATAAAATTTCATTTTGACATCTCACTCACATTACATTCAAGTCCAATGAAGATCAAATACAACATATCACTAATCAAAGAAACCACCACCCACATGGAGGTTTTCAAGACATACATACTTCTGCTTCTATTTGCACACATACAGGGCGAAGTGGCTTATAGATCTGAATCAAAATTTGGGGAGCCAAATATCTGATGAGAAACCGAAAACTTGCATGAGGAGCTGAAGCTTCCATTAACCAAAAAGAGCACACCAAACTTCGAAATAGCAACGCAGAAGCTTAAAGCTTCCAGTAGATGCCCAGCCTATGTAAAATGCCCGCAACTAAACCCCAAAATAGTATTTCAGCAAAGATTACATAGAGGAGAATGCCCACTCTTCTTGAATGCCAAACTCCAAAGAAAATGTGCTTCTTGATCCAGTATATCTGCCATAGATTGGTTCAAATTTGTTTAGACACTGATAAAACGACGCAATTCTTGCATAGTTTTTGACAAATAGGATGATGAGTTACGTGTGGCATATAGAGAGCCTCCATATTCTAGCAGGAATCATCCTCGAGAAATTCAGTGGTATTCTGTGAGCAGCCACTTTGTGCATTTATTGCCAAAGGTTAGGTCTGTCTCCAATCCATCTGTTTCAGTGGTATTTTGGGAGCAGCCACTTTGTGCATTTATTGCCAAAGGTTAGGTCTGTCTCCTATCCTTCCCCCGCCCATACCCCCAATTATTGGGGATTAAATGGGTTATGTTATTGTTGTTATTGTTGTACAGTGCCTGTCTCAAGGACGAGACAAGGATAAGAATGTGGGATGTGTCTGGTACCCGTATCCAATTTCGGCACTCACCGATCCTCTATTTTCTCAAGATATGTGAAAATAAGCAGCAACTCACAATAGATGGGGGGAAAAACTAGCATTTCACATGAATGAGAGATAGAAGTTTCATTTTCCAGGTTTGTTTTAAGTACATTTATAAGTAAACTGAACCATAAAGCGAAAATCTAATACAAAATACCTTCTAATGAATAAACGTTAGGGGCAAAGAACATTGGGCACATTACGACCCAACTTTAAGATATGTATTAAGGTACCCGAATATTTAAGCTCAGAAAGGAGATGACATTGCATTCGGAGGCCCTTGGGTCCAGGTTAGTAGAAAATACAGCGATAGAGGTACAATAAAGCTAATGACAGGTAACATACCAGTGTATTATGGATAACATACCAGTGTATTATGGGGGTCATCATAATACCACCCATTTATGAATGCTGCGAAAATGCATTCAGCTGCCATTACATACACAAGCATAGCATTCATGCCAATCCATTCCAACGGCAGAAACATATACTTCACATTCCAAATATCAACCTGGCATAGGAGAAAGTCAGATCAGATTGTCTGACAACGGGGAAGTATACACCTTAGTGCTAAATTAGGAATCACAAATCATCTAAAAGCTCAAGCTATCAAAAAGAGGGTTAACTACATCACTTGCACTCTCGAACAAGTCCTCTCAAGTGCCCTCCACCTCTGCTCCTCCATTGCCCACAAAAGTAAGACACACGAGCACATGCAGAACATGAGGAGTGATAGGGCTATGGGGGTGACGAGATTTAACTGGGACTTTCTGGAACCAAAACTCTGATACCATGTAAAATTGGTAAGCAACAACTAATCTAAAAGCTCAAGCTATTAAAGAGGTTTAACCTAACCCAATTTACTTTCGACGCATATGCTTTTGGTGGTTGAAGAAGTAGTGTATAATTGTCAACACACCTAACTTGAATCTTGCATCAAATTGGTAGAACCTGCAATAACCGGTCCAATCTACAGAAGTGATGACTTACAATCACCTTTCCTATCATTTTAGTTCTGTAGGAATCAGTGTTAAATGGAAAACAACCCCTAAATAGAATGAAAAGAAAAATGCTGACAGACTCGAATGGACTTGTGCTTTAGCAAGAATCTAGTCATAATGTTGGGTTAGTCAAAAATCCAAATGTCGTTGAAGATATGCTGGTGTTGTCTAAGAATAAGTATTCTACAACTATATAATATTGGTAACCAAATCTCGGAAAAACATTGCCTTCCATTAGACACCCAAAAAGGAACTACATAAAACCTTGTACACTGAAACAGTAGGTTCTACCCCAAAGACACAAAGTTCCCAGAACGGTTTACCAGAGTGTAGAAGGCTGAGAACACCAATGCTGCCGCTCCGGACGTTACACAGACATAGCTGAAGGTGTATAGCTGCTTATTCAAAGGAATTGCTGCATCAGACAAGCAATGAGATAATTAAGGATGCAGAGATTGAATAAATTTAGAATAGCATCTGTTTCAGTTTTCCAGTTCTCACCATTTGTGAAATGAAGGGTTATGCCTAAAACAAGGAGAGCAAGACCCATGACAACCCAATGCCTCAGTCTAGATGAGTGACTCTGACATTCATAGATTCAAAAAATAAGCCACAATAATTCAGATTTATGCAAAACGCTATTTGTGTACAATATGAAAGATTGAACCTGGATACGGATAAGCACATGTCCATAATGCACTCCGATTATCGTAGAGAGGATAGCAGATATTGAGCTGCAGTTGCAAATAAACCCACATAAAAAGAAGGATATATTCATTCTTTCAACATGGAGAATAATTAGCAAAAAAAAGAAACTACAACAAGCAAGCGACAAAGTCAACTTGAGCTCTTTTCTCAGTTTTGTTAGACAGAGCATCGGTAATTGAAAGGGTTGGGGGAACAAATAAAAACTGAAGACAAAAGATTTTGACATGTCTTAAACTAAAAAAAGTCAAGCTATTTACGAAGTCTTACGCGAAGCCTTTTAGCTTTTTGGCATTTTGAGAAAGAAGTGGAAATTTTGGCTTAGGCTAAAATAGAGCAGGCAAGCAATCGAGCTTGTGGTGCTAACAATAAAAAAACTGGCTTTTGAGGACGAGCCAAATGAAGGCTATATCTTAAGGTGCCACCAACCAACTGAGATGGTTTCAAGCGATTAAATCAGAATTGATCATCAACAAGATCAAGGAATCAGGAGCTCCCCATGGAAAGGCATTAGATCTCCCTGTTTGGTCGATACACGATTAACAAAATAATCATGACCACACAAACCTTAGAATTCCTTCTGGTTCAAAAGGTGCCAAGCACCATGACGGAGCATCATCTCGAAAAGGTCCTTCATAAGGGGAATCCTTAGTACAAGCCTGCAGTATTTTAGGCAAGATGAGAAAATGATGGAG
Source organism: Vaccinium darrowii (assembly GCA_020921065.1). Taxonomy (NCBI): domain Eukaryota; kingdom Viridiplantae; phylum Streptophyta; class Magnoliopsida; order Ericales; family Ericaceae; genus Vaccinium; species Vaccinium darrowii. The sequence continues at coordinate 21,318,312 of CM037159.1, forward strand.
GAAACTGCTAGTAAGCTACTGATCTAAAGACCAAACCTATCATTAAAAAGAAGATCAAGAGAAGAAAAGGGACTCACCTTAGATCTCGTCCACTCTGGATATGCATACATGTGATTGATTCCAAGCACTTCCCTATCAATATAACCCACTGCGTTACAAGGAGGATCCAGTTTTCCACTTACACCACAATTTACCTAGAATTGACAGCATCGAAAGATATAGGAATCAGTGAGAATTCTCATGTTTAGTTTTCTTGAAAAAAAATTAAGTACAGTTTATCATTAAAACGTAATCACCACATGGGATAATGCAACTACGGAAATCATCAATTCGTCAATGAAAATTATGCTGGTCGGACCTGAACTCATTTTACTACAAGTTCACCACTTTTAAGCACGTTTGAGAAGGCACAAGTGAGAAAAAGAATATAATTTAGAACCAGAAATTGATAAATAACTAGTCAATGAATAGTACTACCCTTTTGATTCTGCTGTCTGTCGATAATTGATATACAATGACATCGTCAATCGTCATATTTACCAAAGAGGCAAAGAATCTTAAGTTACAACGACAAGATCTTTAGAGTACTTTCCAGACACACGACCATGAGGAAAACAATTCATTTCGTGAGTCGTAGAGATATGAGCAAGCATAGACGTACAGTCAAAATCTTCCCATAGTCAGCACTATCTATATTGTGGACGGTGAAATGCCAATCTGGAACATAAACTCCGTAGATTACAGCCAAATAAATAATAAGGACGCATGCTCCCACCAGCCTGAAAATTCAAACTCAGAGAATTACTTTAATAATGTCCGAAAAATACAGCAGATAACATTGATTCACGAGTGACTGAATGAACAGAAAAGATTTTAACTCACCAGTGCCAACAATATAGCTTGAATATGGAGAACCTGCCCGGTAGCAGATCCTTGGCTTGTGCAGTTTTTGTTGAGATTTCTATTAATGCAACGACAAAATATGCCAGAGCGATTCTCTACAAAGGGTAAAATAAATTACAGCAAGAAAAGCAACGGGGTAATAATTGTATTTGGAACCAAAACACTACAGAAAAAATGCTAAAAGTTACCTGCAGAATGCCGCACCACCTGATCTTTTTCATGTCCACACCATAAGTTAATTCGTCAGGAGCATGTGAGAAACCGCCTTCATAACACATTGAAGCCAAGTTAATATCCAATTACTACCAGAATATGTCTGCATAAGAGATTATCTTTATATGAGATGTATTTTCTTCCAAAAGTCGAGAGTGAAAAGGATGAAAGTGAATACAAACATACTTGTCAGTTGTCAAGTTGTCTGTTACCCCAGGCTTCACTTGGGGAAGCCCTAGAGAAAGATGGATGTGTGCTCAAACTCCTTACAACTTCAAACTTATGGAAATAGGGCTTGAAAGCTTTGTGCATGGCTTCACTTGAATTCTGTCTATCCCTAGGCAATGCAGGAAGAGAACTTATGCTCTTCCCAACTTTGAATTCTTGTAAACAAGGTTCTGATAATGACTTAGGTCATACATAACCCCCCCAAGGCTTGGTGAAGGAAACTTATGTTTCAAACAAGGGTTGGAAAACGTGCCCAAGTATCATAAGGGAACTTAATCTCTTCCCAAATTTGAATTCTTGGAAACAGGGTCCCTATATTGCCGCAGGCTGCTTATAACCCAAAGGCTTTATGAACACAACAGTTGGAAACCGCGCCTCTTTATCATAACAACATTTAAGGCCTTTTGATTGGTTTGATGCTAGAGAAGGGGATAATCTTGAGGACGATGAAGTGGCCAAAGATAATGACCATAATGTTGAGACGGTAGCTTAGAAAGAGGATGTAGAGAATGTGGAATCGAACAACTTGTACTTGTCTTTGCCTTTTGTGGGGAATGATAAGAACCACAATAAGGAGGAAGTGGAAGAACCCAACGTAGTGCATGGGATTGATGCGTCCCGTGTGGATGAAGACCATCATTCTCTTGTTCCAATGAGGAACATTATTCCTTTGGATAATGAAACAGGTGAGGAGTCATATGATATCAATTCAGATAAGTCGATTTCTATAGCTAAGATGTCAGCTTTCGGATCTAATATTGATGACTATGAGCTTGTCTCGGCAGACCCTCTTATCAAGTATGTGGATTTCATGCGCTGTAAGAAGAAACACCATACCAGTCGGAAATCGTAGAAATCCTATTTGGACTAAAAATCCTTCGAAAGCTGCGTTGTTTTCTAGGTCGGACAGCCGGGATCATAAAGAGAACAATTCAAGAAGATTGAAGCTGGGTGTGAAAAAAGGTGGTATCGAGGGGCCCGGGGGCCCACTCATAAGACTCAAGAAGAAGTTAGTAGAATGGAGAAAAGGATGGAGGATGAATCTTTAGCTTCATCAAACTTTGGACTCGGGTACGGTGTCGGGTGCAAGTATGTATCTAGGTGTCGGATTCAACTATTTCTCATTTCAAGGACACGGAGACACGGCAAAATATTCAAATTTGTTTCTAGTTTTTGTGTATTTTCTTATGTAAAATGGTGCTTTAAGGTTCTATAGCACATTTCATGGATAATAAGAGAGGTTTATGCATACTTCCATGATAAACTCGAATTACAATTAGGTTTTCTATAGAAGTGTCTTACTAAACTTATCGGACACATATCCCACACCCTTATCCGAGTGTCGAGTATCCGACACTGGTACTTTATACCATTACAAGAGTCCGCGTAACATAGGTGCAGAGTATGTACGCAAATGCAAAGAAACTCACCTTGTAACAAGATGCCCCAAAATAGGAGTTTCAGCGTTCGAAGGATCAACTTTTTTGAGGCCATCATTTTGTTTGGTATTCGCTGCATGACGAAAACTAAGGATAAATGCACTGTAAAAAGTAATAACAACTCTCTAAAGCTCATTGTTGCATGTCAGGATAAAGTTTCTAAACCAACCTTGAAAGCAAGTGCAATGGACATCCCAACGATGAATAGGAAGAAAGGCATCACAAAGTCGGCGAGATGGCAACCGTTCCATGGTGCATGCCCAATCATAGGCCATTCTCCTCCCGCATCATCAACCAAAATCATCAACTGAAATTCGCGTGACAAACTTATATGTCAACAGGATCACTGTAGTACAGTTATGATTAGAAGTACATAGCTGTCACATTGGCACAAGTACATTATATAAACTATGGATCAACCGTTACATTGGATCTGGGTAAATAGTCATAGCAATCACGCAACAAGTGCGTAAAGACGAAAAGCCAAGACTCGCCCAATGTGATGTGTCTACTTTTTACTAAGACATAGTAATATTTACAATCCGATGATTGATGATACAGTAGATGCTCACAATGGACCGCAGAAACATTGACCATGGCACCAAAGTATCAACAGTACATTAAGCAGCATAGTGAGTTTTACCCATTCATTTTATTTCTTTAGTTTTTTACTTTTTTTCTACTGCATTTTCTATTTGTTGACCCCAATGTCAAGGACTGCAGCAGATATCAGTACAATTATGCAACAGTTGGAAAATACGTGGTACACTATATCAGTACACATGAAGCGTATAGTCAAACACTGGGGTGTGATAACAGATTGAGCTAAGTTGAGGGAGGAGCGGCACCAGTTTCATGAGTAGTGTTATTTTATACTTATAGGTTAGACACTTTTGGTATTCAAACTTAATTTTCCACAAAAATGAAGAAAAACTAGCAATTTAAAAGATGAATGGTTCATGTCATTAAAAAAACATCTGAATGGCTTTCATTAAAGGACTAGTATTGTACTCGCTTAACACTTAAACTTTATCTTTCAAATTTTATTGAAATTTCTTTAACAATACAGTATGACTCTCAACGAGTAGCGCCACCCCCAGCGCACATCCTTGCTCCGCCACTAGATATGTTACTATTGTATTGGTAGAATAACACATCTTACAAATACCAAGATATCGTCGCTCAGTAAGGCTCCATTTGTTTGGACATAAAATATTTTTCTGTCAAATGTTTTCCCATTTTCCGTTGTTTGGTTACAGAAAACATGAGAAAAATATTTTACACCGTAAACCATTTTCATTCAAAAGACGTAAAATGACTTTTCTCAAAAAACTTCGGTAAGTCATTTTCCCTTGACCACATCTCAAGTCCTTGAGATGGAATTCCCAACAAGGACGCCTACTACTGCACCTGCAGCCAATTACTTTGTCTGCAACTTAGACATAGGGCTGGCTCATGGCATAAGCCAATGAAGCCACCACTTAGGGCCCCCAGAAAATATAAAAAAATGCCCCCCCCCCCCCCCCCCCCAAAATAAATAAATAAATAAAATGTATGTACTTCCGTGTATCATTTTTCCAATTTTTTGCACCAAATTAAAGCACTTGACGAGTACTTTAATTTGGTGCGAAAAAATTCAAAAAATGATACACGGAAGTACTTCATCTTTTGATTCGAAAAATAGCAAGAGAGAGAAAGTGGGGCTCTTATTTAGGAATGGAGGGAGTCGTACATTTGCAGCTATAAGTGCGAGAAGAATAATGTTTAAATGATTGATTTAGGAGTATTGTAATGGTTATTTATTGTTGGATTACTAAGGGCCAGCCCAAGGGTTTGGAGGACCCTAAGCCTGGTCTTGAAAATGTACCCTAAGAGTACAACACTTAAATGATTTTTCCAGCAACAGTCACAATACGAGAAAACCAAAACAATATAAAGTTCTACTAATCATTATATAATAACAGAAAAGTCAAAACACAAACTCTATCTTTGGCTGAGAGTCTTGAGAAGAATATTTTGAGAAATATTTTTGAGATAGTGTTTGGATGTGTTTTTGGAAAAAAAAAATAATAATTAGAGAGAGGTGTAATAATTGGAGAGAGATAGAGAGAAAAATGAGAATAATGATTGGAGAAATGGATTTGAGTAGAGAGAGAAATGTGATTAAAGATTGGATAGATGATAGATGGAAAAAGAATCTTTTTGGAAAACTTTTTGAAAATGTGAAGTGAACACTGAGTCTCCAAATACATATAATGCATGTGTAAGATTGGGCCTAAAGGCCCGATGTTCATTACAATTGTTTAGGTCTTTTCTAAGTAAGATTGGGCCTATTTACTTTTTTTGTTGAGCCAAAAAAAGTCCTACTCAAGCCTATTACGAGAAAAAATATGGGAGTGCCCCCAAAATTTGGACTTTTTGGAGTGCCCCAGACCCAGACCTCTTGGGCCGGCCCTAATGACTATATGTTTAAATTTGTGTAATGATAAATATTTTGTAATGGTTTTTTTTATGAAGATTGTGTTGAAAATTTTTATTATGCAAAATATGTACATGCCTCATCCAATGAGTATGTTTCAACGTTTCAGGTTTTCAAAAGTAAGAGACAACCTATATCACGACGACTACATCCCTACTTTGCGTTACAAAATTTGTAGTAGGCTAATACTTTGCATTCTCGACCCAAACACTTAAAAAACAAAAACGGACAATTTTCTTTGGGAAATTTATCGAAATGGTCCCTCTAGTTTAACCCCAGTCTCGATTTCGTCCCCCACCTTTCAATTTCACTCTAACGACCTGTAGTTTCAATTTTGAGTCCAAAAGTTAACTTCCGTTAGTAAAGTTAACGGAAATCCCAATTTGGGATTTTTTGAGGGGTAGAACAGACATTTTGCCCTCCCTCTTGCCCAATAACGAACCCTAACTCCTTCTACCCCTTTTTTGCCCTCTGCAAATCTCAAAAAAAAAAAAAAAAAAATCACCAAAATTATAAAATTGAGAGGCAAAAAAATTTCACCAAATTTCAAAAAAAATTCACCAAAATGTGTGTTGTATGCATGCCATCATCCATACACTAGGCATTTGCTCATTCTCAACCTACCTAAGAAGAGATATAGACACTGCAACCCTGGCTAGAATGAGTCGTTAAGGTGAATTTTTTTTTGAATTTTGGGGAATTTTTTTTGCCTTTCAATTTTATAATTTTAGTGAATTTTTTTTTTTTTTTTTTTGAATTTGCAGAGGGTTAAAAAAAGGTATGAGGAGATAGGATTTGTTATTGGGCAAGGAGGATAAAATGTCTATTTTACCCCTCAAAAAATGCGCAAATTGGGATTTCCGTTAACTTTAATAACAAAAGTTAACTTTTGGACTCAATTCGACCAAAATTGAAACTACATGGATCGTTAGAGTGAAATTGAAAGGTGGGAGACGAAATCGAGACTGGGGTTAAACTAGAGGGCGATTAATTTCCCTTTTTTTTTCACAAAAAGGAAAATATTTTTCACAAAAATATTTTACATCGAAGCAAAACAAAAGAACTTAAATATTACCATTTCGTATTCAATACAAAAATATTAGCCAGGCTAAAATATAAAAAAAAAAAAAAGAGGAGAGAGAGAGAGAGAGAGTACAGCGACGGTGAGGCCTCTGAAAATGTCGAGGGAGGCAACACGCTTGGGCTTCTGAGGCGGCTGCTGCTGCTTTTCTTGCATCTCCAAATCGTGGGCCACGGAATCCGTAACAACAAAGCGGTGATCATCATCAGCATCGTGAGCAGCAGCAGCAGCTTTGATATCCGCCATTTGTGGTTTGCCCAAAAAAGCTTAGCAGCTTATTCCAGCTCCAACTGTGTCTGTCAGGGCCACCCGGAAATCTTGTTTACCGCTGTGCCATGGAATGACTGCTGGCTTTAGTTTTATGATGCGATTTTTTGGATCGATTCATATCCGAGACGGCGAATCTTTTGAAACTTCTTACTTGATTAGTGGTTTCAAATGCATGAATGGTCCCTCGTGTCACTTGAGTACTGCCCGTCACGGCATACCACTTGAGACCTCACAACCGAAGCTAAGGTCTTTATCACGCGTGACCGGTGTTTGATAGGAGCATATGTTTAGCTGCCAGGACGGACGCGAAGGTCTCACCACTCATAAGAGTATGTTTAGCCAATAGAGCCAAATCTAATATCTCGCCACACATGAGTGGTGTTAAAAGTATGTTTAGCACATGAGAGACTACGATGGAACTCGGGTACCCTTTCCAACCTCTTAGGCCGTGTTTGGTTGGCTCCTTGACCTGATTTTTCAAAAAATAAGTTAGAGATGGTTGTTTGGTTATTAATTGAGGGGGTCCGCCCTCAAAGACCTTAAATATCCAAAGTCTACCATTAAATTCTCTCACAATCCCACTTGTGTGAGAGGAGAGAGGGGGAGAGGACAATGCTATTACACATTGGATTTGAGATTTAGTAGGGTACATGAAAAGAAAACATGAAATTGAACATAAAAAAGCATCCGACAGGTGAGATTCAATGAATCTCACCTGTCAGATGCTTTTTTATGTTCAATTTCATGTTTTCTTTTCATATTCCTAACACTTTCCTGCAGGATTTTGGGATGAGGGAGACCCATTGATCCAATTTCCGCCAGTCAAAATCGAGTAGACGTAGAGGGAGGGGTGGGGCCTGCGTGGGTCGGGAATGTCTATTTCACATTTAAAATTAATCATCTCATTCATGAAAATTAAAATTGGTGAAACCGGTGTAGTTGATTGGGAATTCAGGACAAGGACAATGGTCCCGGTGACTAAAATAAAAGTATCATTTACTCAATACTCCCTCCGTCCCAATTTGTTGCGCCTGTTTCTCTTTTGGAACTTCTCAAAAAATTATTTATATTTCATAATCTATAATATTTTTTACGATTTCGAAATCTTTGTTTTAAAAAATTAATTGAGATTTATCAAACAAGATCCATATTGACTATAAAAAATATTATAAATTGAAAGATATAGACGATTCTCAGAGACGTCCAAAAAAGGAATTAGATAAAACAAATTGGGACGGAGGGAGTATATCAATTTGCTTGTCTCTCTTTCTATTATAACACGATAAAAAATCAGTGATAGATTTAAATTGGTAAATAATTATATGTCTAATATGAATCTTATTTGATAGATCTCGATTAGTTTTATAATACAATGTTTTTAAAATTACATAAAACATTATAAATTATACTCTCTCCGTCCATATTTGTTAGTCTATTTTGGGAGTTCATGCCACTTTGCAAATGATTATATCTTATAATTTATAGTGGTTTATGAATTTTAAAAACATTGTTTTATAGAACTAATCGAGATCTATCAAACAAGATCCATATTGAATATAAAATTTATTACCAATTTAAAGATATCACTAGTTTTTTATCCGGTTACAATAGAACGAGGGACAAACAAATCCGAATAGAGGCAGTAAAATATAATCATTTGAAAAGTGACACGAACTCCCAAAATGGACTAACAAATCCGGACGGGGGAGTACTAGTTTTTGGAAATTTATGCGCCAACCTCCATAATTGAAATTTATTTTTTAAAGGACTTGTCCATAACCCTCCAACTGAATTTCTTATTCATTTACAGGTATGCGTGCCATTTTGGTGCAAAAAAAATTTTAAAAACGTTATACGAAAGTACATTTTTAAACATCCACAAAAATACATGTTTCCCAAGTGGATCACTTAAAAAGGGACGGAGGGAGTATAACATTATATATTAGAAAATATAACCAATTTTTTGAGGTGTTGTGAATAATGAAAGTAGACAACAAATACGGGACCGAGGGAGTATTAAAAAATAAAAGAAAACAAAATGTTACCCATGTTACCTTGAAAACAAAATGTTACAGCACCCCCCAATCGAAAAAGAATTGTTGGAGAACTGGATTGATCCTCATTCACCAGAGAATTTTATCAAATGGAATTTGCCCCGTCTCTCTACTTCGTCCTCCTCTTTCTCTCATTCTATCCTTCCGGATCACAAATTCATAGAATCACTCTCACTCGAAATCACTCTGTATTACTATCTCTCTCTCTCTCTCTCTCTCTCTTCAGCTAATCACCACAAAACTTACTTTTCTCATCTTAACATTTTTTATCAAATATTACTCAAAGATCAGAATAATGAAAGTAATTGGAAATCATTGGCAACTTGGTAGTCATATGTGGAATTCAATCTTTGTTTTTGATTTTGGAATTATGGCGGCAATCCAAATTGTAATCCAAGTAGTTGAGTGGGTTGTGGAATTACCTCTGCTAAAAAAATTCGGGAACAAAAAAAAAAATTCCTTTCACTACTTACCAGTTGGTATAAAGAATACCAATAATGTCACTCCCAAACACAGATTCTTGAGAATAGGGTAGCTAAACGTTTATCACATCCGACAAGAAACCCTAAGCTGAGTTTGGACAACAAATTTGTTAAAAGAATTTTATCAAAAAGAATGGGAAAAACACAAGGGCAGAGTACTCGGAAACATCGAACTTATGAAAGGATTAGAAAGTTGTTTATGATTTGAAAGAATATGAAATTATCTAATGGTGGCGGGATTAGAGTGTATACAGAGGCGGCTCTAAGAAGAGCCGAGGGTGTGGTCACTTGAACACCCTGAAAAAAAATTATTTTTTTAGAAATACATGTAAAAATTTATTTATTTTTAAATTTTTATCATTTTGAACACCCTAACCAAAATATTTGAACACTTGTTTGAACATATTACCAAAAAATTTTGAACACCCAATCTAATGACGGAATTCACCATGCACTATTTGATACTCCATTAGAGAATAGTATAAATTGGATATTTGAGAATTTGGGTGTTTCTTTGTCTCAACACATTTAGCTCAAAGAGATAAGAGTACTTTTAACTATCTCTCCTTAATCTATTTATACTTGTTCCAAGTGATTACTCATTACATTATAAAATATATATCATAATTTAATATATGCGCGCTATCTTTTTTTGTGAAACAATTTAATATATATGCACAGAGGGTATACAGACACAATAAATTTGGATTATTACATAGGCCATTCATAGGTTTGATTCTTTTTTAATTTTTGTTTGGTAGTTGGAACCATGGACAAGTTTGTGAATAGTGCAAGAGTCATTTCCTATTGAAACTTTTTTGAAGATAGCAACCCCTCAACTTGTCGAAGCGAAACCGTATTGACTTGGAATTGTTGTTTTTTTGGTAGCATTGTTGTATTAGTAGAATTTTTATTTTTATTTATTTATGTACAGTTATGATTTATAGAGGACATTGGCTTTACCCGATTTTATGTGTGTGGTGAGGCGTAAATAGACCCTGGGATTAGTGCGCGCAGGATAGTCCGGACCACTTAGTTATATAAAAAAATGATTTCTAGAGGGCTGTAGTAGAATTTCTGAACATCCTCAAGAGAATTCGTGGAGCTGCACTGGTGCAAAAGCCTCGTGGATAAAAAAAAAATAGTACAAAGGACATGCCGGTCCTTCCGGGGTAACATCTTGAGCAATCAACCTTAACTTTCAAAGAAAAAAAGGTCAGAACCACAATCCAGGACCCCAAAAGCCAAGTCTATAGTCTCTGTCTTCAAGTTAAAACTTCTCTTATCCTTCATCCATGGCATGTTTAGTATCCACAAGTACTTGAAAGATATAGATATATGTAAAACAAACTAACTACTATAAATTCAAATCTAGCACTAATACAAGTTGAAAAATTCTATTTTTCCCAACTGCCGTGTAGTACGAGTTTATGGCAACAAGGTTTTGATTTAGCAAAAAAAAAAAATTTGGACGCATGAACATCATTTTTGCCATCCTTTTTAAATTTATTGCACGAAAGTGTTAAATGTGTTATACTCTCACAGCTATTGTATCTGACCACACAATTTTTGCAATAATAATATCCAATGCAGGACTCATAAATTGTTGGATTAACCGTTGTAAGCCTACAAAAGATCCACGAAGGCCCAAAATTGGATGGGACTTGATGGATCAGGACTAGAGAGTAGCTTTTCCCTGTCGAAGGGCACCATTTTCTCATACCCTTCCTTATGTGTGTGAAATACGGTTTAGAAAGATCAATCCCTAGTCTATTCTCTCTCTGTCAGTAAATGCAAGTGGAAGAGGGTGGGATGGAAACAGCCAAACAGGTCATGGCCCAACTCAAGTCTCTGTCTTTTCACAACAAAATTACTCAATTTCGATTCCTTCCCCTTTACACATGAGTGCGCGGACCACCCAGTTATATAAAAAATAATTTCTAGAGGACCGTAGTAGAATTTCTGAACACCCTCAAGAGAATTCCTGAAGCCGCCACTGAGTGTATAGTAGGAAAACTAAATTTTTGTACTGTATTGTTGCAGTGACGGCCGCAACCACTAGCCACACTTTGGCCGCGGCTTTGGAAAAACAAAACATGATAAATCCTTTCTATTAAATCTTTTCGTCTTCTTTCTGCCTTTTTCTCTACCTGCAAGACAATTAGAAAAAGATTATGCAAGTTCATTAATGGATATTTCATTGGAATTTAGATGATAAATGAATATTAAGAAGCCATATAATGAAACTAACAAATATGAAAACAAAAATTGTATGCACAAACAAAACTTGAATCAAAGGTATCACCACCCAAAGATAAGCTCAAATGATAGAAACGATGTATATAAGAGTCTTGCAAGCACTTGTCTCTAATTCGGCTCACACCGTGGGCATAGTCTTTTGGGCGGATCCAGGATACCAGTGATCGCCTCCTAGAAATCACCCTATTGAGCGCCCAAAACGACATCATTTTGGGCGCCAAAAGAGACAACAAAAAATTTGAACAAAACTACATCATTTTAAATCCTACAAGACTAAAAGAATCAGAGACCTCACAAACCTTTTTTCACGTCTAACAAGTAACAACTGAAGATATCGCTTTCTCTAGAGAAAATATGGAATTTGCCTCCATGGGAGCACCTGCATCTATGGATCGTCTTCATCCATCCCCCACTGATTGAGCACTCTTCTTTACTGTGGAGAGACTGATTTCTGCCAAAGTTTTTCAATCTTTGATTTGTTGGAGAGAAAAAAATCCCCTATTTTTCCTGCTAGAATTCAAACAAACAAAAATACCTCCTTGCTGCGCTAAATAAACAAATTTTTTTTTTTTTTTTGTCTTTATTCAATTTTTTTTTATATTTGTTTGTTTTCTGTCGATTTTTTTTGGTTTTTTGGTTCGTCTCGACGAGAGAAATCTAAAAAGTATAAAATTATGAGAAAAATAATCTAATTTTTTGTGGTTTATTGGATTATCTTTGTCTTTATTTAGAAAAAATTTTAAAAAGTTCACTAAAGACAAAAATAATCTATTTTTTTGTGGTTTATTGGATTATCCGTCTTCATTCAAAAAAATTTAAGTTTGGTTAATAATTTTATACTTTTAAGATTACTCTCGTCGAGACGAACCAATAAATCACAAAAAAATCGACGCCAAATTAACCACGAAAAAAAAATTTAAATAAGAATACAAAAAGAAACCACTTGGTTTATTCACCCAATTAAGCAACATGACCGTCGGAACTTATATATTTCAAGCAAGTTCGACAATGAAGACAAACTTGGAAAAACCTTGCAGGTTGTACCAATGTTAAATGTTGTACCAATGTTAAATGAAAATTACTTGCAGCATTAAAAGGCATTTGTCCTGTTTACTTAAAAACAACGTAGTTTTGCTCAAATTTTTTGTCGTCTCTTTTGACGCCCAAAACGACGTCGTTTTGGGCGCTCAATAGAGTGATTTTTAGGAGGTGATCACTAGTACCCCCGGATTGCATGACAATATGTCGTTGCATAAATGACTTTGGGGAGCCGGATTGGAAGAGAATTAGTTTAAGTAAACTGACTCAGACACTCCTAAAATCCATTAAAAAAAACACAAATGGGGCAATCACAATCGGTGAAAAAATGAAGAAGAATTTGTACAAAAGAAAACCACATTGTGATTATTTTTTATTTTAACAAGTTTTTAAAAAAAAACATATGGCGATGAAGGTATTTGGGTAATGAAGGTTGTGGTGTTTTGTGATGGCAAAGTCACAAATATGAACATGAATACGTTCTCAAATCCAACTTTTGTAGGAATGATGCATGTCTAATCTGGACCATAAGAATCTTAACCGAACACCGAATATATAGCACACTGCACTTGAATATATAGTTCAATTCAAATGCCCCAACCGATCAAACAAAGAGACTCAAAGTATGCTGAAATGCAGGACCAAACAAAATGACTTGTACCTCTACTACAAGAGAGTTGGCAACCGGACCTGCTGTGCCCAGCCTCCCTTTGGCAACTGCATCATCTATGCCACCCAACAACTTTTGTTATCCCGCCAGCACCATTCTCCGTACCACATCCACCTTCCATTACTGTCCCACGTAGCCTTCTTTTGAACAAATAAATTCATTAAACGAGCACAAGCTAAATTGGGCCAAGCTTTAACAGAACGCTATGAACAAAATCATCAAGCCAGGGAATAGCAACACGTGACACTCTCGGTCAAAATTTTCCAAAATAACGTCAGTGTCATGTCAGAACTCCGATATAGAGTTAATTTTATGGGGACACTCAAAACTCCTTGGATGGTTGAGTCCTATTTCAGCTGAAAAAAGGATCCTTCCGGCATGAAAACAGAGGTGGAAAATGGTACACCAAATCCCATGAAAGAAGGATGGCCTATCAGTTAACATAAGCCAAAATCTCACACAAACACTATAATTAACATAAAGGTTGCGTGGAATATAGATGCAAGACACAAGATCTACTGAAGTTTTGCATACAGCTCCGAAATTAAAAAGATAAAAAAAAAATCATGCGCAAGACTCGTAAATTAAACAAACATCACTGCATTTCTCCATGCGTAAATTTTTATCAGCTAGAGCAATGCAGTGAAAGGTGTTTTGACCAAATGGGGAATGCAATTATTTCCCCCATTTCTATAGCATCATTTACTTGTCAAAATAGTCTAACAGAGAACTCTAATGGTGTCCTTCAGAAACTGCTTTTAAAAAATCATCATTTGTTTTTTTTTTTGGGCACGAGCGTTGCTAAATGCTATCGCAGTATGGCACAATATATCATCAAGAACTAGCGCCAAAAGGGAAATGCAGAATACAAAGATAAAATGTTGACTAAGATCAAGATCAAGTGCATAAAAAAGCACAATCAATTAGCATGCAAACAATAAGATATTAGGGATCATTGTAGGAAACTATCACCTAGATGAGCAGTACAATGGAATTTACTTAGTCATAAAAGAGGCTTTGTCAGCTTTAAAAATGGTATTGTATATGACACATATTCTAGAAGCAAAAAATATTTCAGTTTCTTCATTTTCTCAATCTTTTTTTTGGACACTAGTGACGACTAAATTGCCATTGAGTCTCTGCTAATTGCTCTAGGAAAAAACTATTGAATAATTTTATCTTCTTGTGCTTGCTTTTTTAGATTTTAGAGGAACCTTGGGCAATTAATCACCACTCAGATCGAAATCCTTCCCAAGCATCTACTGAACCAGATGTTTTGGCCAAAGAAACTGAATCTAGGACACAAATACCTTGCACCTTTGAGTTTAGGATTTTACCTCAATAATCATCTGACTATTTTACAGCCCCTCTGGCCCAGTTTGGTTGCATGAAAACTGCAACCAATACTACCATGAGAATGGGGATTACACAAAAGAGAGAACAAATGAAAAGTTATTATCTTCAAAAAAGGAAAAATGCTTCTCCAGTTGATGTTGCATACAAGACATACTAAAGCATCTTCAAGAGAGAGAATCAAGACAACCCTACACTGAATTCACACATATATGGTAACAATCTGTGCAAAATGTAATGGTGTGATGTGAATGTGAACCTAAAGCAATCGATAGGACACAAAAAGATGCATAGACAACATGTAATCAACCAAATACACAAAAGGGAAAAGCGGAAGACAATAATATTTATAAAGAGGTCCGAACAGAGCGCTAAAGAAGTAGTAAATTATAAGGAATAATCTGGTCAGCAAACAACCAATCTCCATTTATATCGTCAGAGAGATGCGCTTCCATACAAGATACCTTGATTAAAGCTTAATCAACAGAGTACAAGAGATCACATAGTTCCTCCGTAATAGCTGTTGTTACAAGCTTAAAACTAGATACCTCACAGAGCACATCATTGTCTGATTTGGCTAAAGGATGCATCATTCCAGAGAGAGACAGGAAGACAGATAGAGAACATAAAAGCCAGCAGATCAAAACTGGTAGTCTTACCCTGAACTATGTCAAATTTGAGGACATATTACAAGGTTCACCGCTTCGGCAACATCACTACAAAAGTGACTTTACTGCTGCTACCCAAAAAAAGTACAAAAATCACACGCAGAAACAAAATAAATAAATAAATTAAAACAATAATAAAACAACTTCTAGAGGCTGACCAGATAGATGAACTTCCAAGTCAATTATTCGGGGTCAAATCCACAGTAGGCTTTACGCTTGGTTGCCTACCATGTGTCTAGAATCTAGCTATAATTTCTAAAAGTTCATTTGTAGTGGGAAGGGATTAATCACTCACTCCCATATTCCATAAGCTGAGTCTATATACAGGTGCACATCATTCTTTTGCTATGAAATACAAAGAGTGGTATAGGCCAATATGAGTCTATTTTTGCTGCACGTCTGCCAATGACCCGCTTTGTACATTTAAAACTGTTTGAAATAGCGCTCTCACATATTTTGTTCGGTCAAATTATTTCATGGAAAAATTATGCAACCTAAGTGCAACATAAAATAGGGTCACAAATAAGTAATTATATACCATCTCATATCCATACTAACAAACATGTCCTATTCTATCAGAGATAAACATTTCAAAATGGAGTCACAAGTTTGACGTGAATTACATGAACCATCCAACTCATACTTTTTTTGTTTTGGTATAACTTAGTCTAGGTCATGGCTCGTCGAGTTGATTGATATAAATTATCAACTTTGCTACTACCATATAAATGCACAAAGTGTTTTGTGTGGTTTTAGAGTTTTTGATAAATTGTAAACAGTCACCCATCAAAGTTTTAATACGTATAGTATTATCAAGCATTAATGATCACTAATCCGAACTGTGAGGAGTGTGACATAGAGTTTATTGATCCGGCCTCCATTCTTCGGCTTCGCATCGAAATAGCTGATTTCCCGTATTCCTTCATTTCCTATAAAAGTGTAAAGAAACCTCACCCCAATTGGACCATTTGGATAAATGAAGTTCTCACCGATTCTACTTATGAAATGTTGGACCGCTTTTCCAGTTTTCCACCATCTCTCCTAAAACCAATTGTGTTAGGAAGAGCTTCAATTCAGTCTTTTATGACATTCGACATCACACTCACAAGTTTGTTTTTAGAGCGGTTGCAGGGAGTGGCATTGTGTAACCAAATCCATGGGGACACTCCGGGCCCAACAATCCCTCCCTCACATGACGCTCCCCCAACTCGAACCCATGACCTCCTGGCTCTGATACCACTTGTCGGACCGCTTTTCCACCATCTCTCCTAAAACCAATTGATGTTAGGAAGGGCTTCAATTAAGTCTTTTATGGCATTCGACATCGCACTCGCAAGTCTGTTATTAGAGCGGTCGCAGGGAGTGGCATTGTATAACCAAATCCATGGGGGCACTCCGGGCCCAACATGAAAGTATCTTGAACCAGGTAAACCTCATTGATGCCATCTTGCTTTCTACAAATCTAGAGATAAAAAGAAATAACGCCAATTTGCATGCTTTTGTTGCTTGATGGAGCCACCAAACCAACACTTATTTTCTTCAAGCCAGTGAATATGGGCCTACCCACGAGGATGTTGCTTTGTTGTTGAGGTTGGATAGCCGTGGGTTGCATTACTTTGATCCTCTTGCTTTGACTACGGAGGATGAGGCAATGATTATTAGCCTTAGGTTTAGTGTTATGGAGGCGACCAAGGAAAATTCTTGGTTCGATAGTGACGGTTGGAAATTGGCTAAACGGTCATCATCGGATGAGGGTTCTTGTGGCAATTGAATTCATTACTTTTTCAAGGACATCACACCCATTCTGGGGAAAGAACCGATTTTTGGGAGCCAAGTATAAAAGTGACATCTACTTGGCGAGCTTCGTGTCTTACTTTTTATCCTTCTTTGTGCTTCTGGGGCACCCGTGCGATTCTCCAAGTCCCTCAGTATTTCCGCTCACGGTTCGATTGGTTCGAGGGGAGGCCATTTTCCTTGGACCTCTTTTTCTTGGCAACTTGTATCATTCCTTGGATTTTTTACATGTGGATATGGAGCGCTCTTTCGGAAAGTACAACATTTGGTCTTATGCCCATTCATCGTTTTTATGTATATTCTTATATAAGTCGCTTTCCTTCCTCGGCACCAGAGCCTCATGGTTGTAAGGCAACTATTGAGGTCCCCATTCATGATGAAAATGGTATCCAATTTTGTGATGATGAGGGTGTTCCTAGAACAACCCTCGAGCCTAGAGGACTTGCTTTTTCAATGAGGTGGACCGAAAAAGTTTGTAGCGGTAAAAAACTCCTCTCCCTGGTAATGGACTCCGAAAACTTACTTGATTATAGGCCTTATAGCATCAAATATGAGGGCATTCGTTCATCTTTATTTCACGATCTATTGGACCGAGTTGTGGAGTTTTCAATCCAGGAAAAAACAAAAACTAGCTTCTACCATTACCTCTCCATGCTCACTCTTGGGTATCTCCCTATTTTTCTCGAGAATGAAGTTTCTTCGGATGCTTATAGGCTGGACCGATTGGCTAGACAATTCGGGTTTGATCAAGTGGTACTAGGTCCGGCTCCCCCACACTTGGGTTTTATTGATAGTTACAAGAGGTTTAAGGGCATGTGGATCCGTATCTGAAAAATTAAACCTGGATTGTGATTCTTTCGGATATCACTGAAGGGATCAATACTCGGGGCTAAGCGGTGGGATAAAGAGATTGTTAGTACTATTAAAAGGATCAAGTAGTCAATGACCCATTCCAAACCATACCTGGAATGTGGGCTCACTCGTATGCTTTATCCAATCCAGTTCTTCGTGATAAGTCTCATTCTATCTATGCCCTAAGATGAAGCAATTTACCATAAGCTTCTGTCTCCGAGTACGTAATCCCTGATCCCAATAGAAAATTTAGGGGAAGAGATACAAAAAAATTCTCCTCCAAAAAAGAGGAAGCTTGCAAAGGTAACCATATGCTTAACTTTTTCAAGTTTTAGAAAAATATTGTCCCAACCAAAAGTTATATCATTACATTTGGATATGACTTTTACTCCCTCTGTTCTATTTTGTTTGCTCCCTACAATTATGCGTGCCTTTTTTGTACTCGTGTAGTTTACAATCTACAATGAATTTTATACTCCCTCTGTCCCAATTTGTTTGCACACTACGAATATCTGTGTCATTTTTAAACGTTTATAACTTTTATTTGTAGTGTTTTTAAAGTTTTTGAAAATTTTGTTTTATAGAACTAATTGAGATCAATCAAATAAGATCCATATTGCATATAAAAAACATTATAGATTGAAAACTATAAGAGTTTTAAAATGACACACATAACCGTAGTGAGCAAACAAATTGGGACGGAGGGAATATGTAATATGGATCTTATTTGGTAGATCTCAACTAGTTCTATTAAACATAATTTTCAAAACTTCTAAAATATTATAAATAAAAAGACACGTTTGAAAATGGCACAGACATTCGCAGAGAGCAAATAAAATGGGACAAAGGGAGTACATACATCACATCAGATCATTCGACAGGATGAAGGAAATAGAAAAAGTATGACGATAAAAACCAAAGTTGGAAAAAATTTATACAAAACAACAAGAAGACACTAAAAGATAGACTTTTGGGGAAAACAGTCTTTTAGTGTTTTGGTCGTCTTCAATTAACTTTTTTTATTTTTAGGCTTTATTTTTATACTTTCTTGGTTCATCTCATCAAACTTAACGATCAAATGTAAAAATTAGACCCAAATACAATAAAAATTAAGAGAAAACAATAAATAAAAAAAAAGAAACATGCTAAAAAGATATCGAAAAGTTTGCCCAAAAGAAAAACATTGCTAGGACAAAAACTCTTGACAGTGATGGAGGTATACTCTATTGAAAATTTCAAAATCGTGAAATTGATCCAGAAACCCAATTATTGAGGGGAAAATAATGTTCCACTTTATGCGCGTCATTTAGCATACCAAACAGAATAAGCATGTTCTGAACTATTCTGTTCATCATCCAATTCGAACTCTGTTGTTCGTTATCGAAAGGTTTAGTTGCCAAAGGATCTCATGATGAGATAACTTACTTTCCTACATTATTTTGAAGAAAGAGAGATGCTACGGACATAGATTTATGTGCTTAGTTCTGGACACTCATATCTCCAAAGTCGACTGTTGCACTGGATCCCACATGGTGTATGTAGAGCCTATGGGCATCAAAGGGTTTCAAACACATGTGCCCAGATCTACCGTCTATGCATATCCATATATGTTAGTAGAATTTTCGTTGACGAAATGCAAGAGGTTATTCTCTCAAGGAGAAAGATTGATATCATAGATCGTTGCTAATTTAACATTATGAATAAAATTTCATTTTGTCATCTCTCACACATTACATTCAAGTCCAATGAAGATCAAATACAACATATCACTAATCAAAGAAACAACCACTCCACATGGATGTTTTCAAGATATACGTACTTCTGCTTCTATTTGCATACATACAGGGCGAAGTGGCTTATAGGTCTGAATCAAAATTTGGCGAGCCAAATATCTGATGAGAAACCGAAAACTTACAGGAGGAGCTGAAGCTTCCATTAACCGAAAAGAGCACACCATACTTCAAAATAGCAACTCAGAAGCTTAAAGCTTCCAGTAGATGCCCAGCCTATGTAAAATACCCGCAACTAAACCCCAAAATAGTATCTCAGCAAAGATTACATAGAGGAGAATGCCCACTCTTCTTGAATGCCAAACTCCTACGAAAATGTGCTTCTGGATCCAGTATATCTGACATAGATTGGTTCAAATTTGTTTAGACTCTGATAAAGCAACACAATTCTTGCATACTTTTTGACAAATAGGATGATGAGTTGCGTGTGGCATATAGAGAGTCTTCCATATTCTAGCAGAAATCATCCTCGAGAAATTCAAGTGTTCATAACTACCACGGTTGTTACATGGACGCTTATTTTTCCTCACAGTGCCTGTCTCAAGGACGAGACTAGGATAAGAATGTGGGATGTGTCTGGTCCCAGTATCCATTTTAGGCACTCACAGATCCTCTATGTTCTCAAGATATGTGAAAACAAGCAGCAACTCATAATAGATGGGGGAAAAAACTGGCATTTCCCATGAATAAAATCCCCGTTTCTTTTAAGTACCTTACATTGTAAGTAACCGAACCATAAAGTGAAAATCTAATAGAAAATAACTTCAAATGAATAAATGTTAGGGACAAAGAACATTTGGCACATTACCACCCAACTTTTAGATATGTATCAAGGTACCCAAATATTTAAGCTCAGAAAGGAGATGGCATTGCATTCAGAGGCCCTTGGGCCCAGGTTAGTAGAAATACAGCAGATAGAGGTACAACAAAGCTAATGACAGGTAACATACCAGTGTATTGTGGGGGTCATCATAATACCACCCATTTATGAATGCTGCAAAGATGCCTTCAGCTGCCATTACATACACAAGCATAGCGTTCATGCCAATCCATTCCAATGGCAGAAACATATACTTCACATTCCAAATATCAACCTGGCATAGGAGAGGGTCAGATTAGATTGTCTGATAATGGGGAAGTATACACCTTCGTGCTAAATTAGGAATCACAAATCATCTAAAAGCTTAAGCTATCAAAAAGAGGATTAGCCACATAATTTGCACTCTCAAACAAGTCCTCTCAAATGCCCTCAGCCTCTGCTCCTCCATTGCCCACAAAAGTAAGACACACGAGCACATGCACAACAAGAGAGATGATAGGGATATGGGGGTGATGAGATTTAACTAGGACTTCCTGGAACCAAAACTCCAATACCATGTAAAATTGGTAAGCAGCAACTCATTTAAAATGTCAAGCTATTAAAGAGGTTTAACCTAAGCCAATTTATTTTCCACGCATATGCTTTTGGTGGTTGAAGAAGTAATGTATAATTGTCAACACACCTAACTTGAATAACCAAACCAAACCAAACCAAGCCTTATGTCCCAATCAATTGGGGTCGGCTACATGAATCCTTTTTCTCCATTGATCTCTGTCAAGTGCTGCTTCATCGCTTAAACCTAATCTTTGCGTACTACCGCATCCAATGTCAATTTGGGTCTTCCCCTCCCTTGTGCGTTTCTACCCAAATCTATCTTATCCACTCTCTTAACTACTGCATCCGCTGGCCTACGACAGACATGCCCAAACCAACTTAGCCTATTTTCCCTTAACTTCTCCTCTATAGGTGCTACACCTACCATCTCACGAACTGTTTCATTTCTAATCCTATCTCATCTAGTCTTACCACACATCCACCTCAACATTCTCATTTCCGCTACACTTATCTTGTTCACTTGCTGCTTCTTAATAGGCCAGCATTCTGTCCCGTAAAGCATTGCTGGTCTTATGGCAGTTCTATAAAATTTTCCTTTCAATTTTGTTGGTACCCTCTTGTCACACAGTACACCAGTAGCGCTTCTCCACTTGAGCCACCCCACTTGGATCCTATGAGTCACATCATCTGCAATCTCTCCATCTTGACTAATAATAGAGCCTAAATACCTAAAATGGTCCCTCTTTGGTATCTCCTGATCTTGGATCATCACTATTTCCTCATACGCACTTCTGGTATCACTAAACTTGCAGACCATATACTCAGTTTTACTCCTACTTATCCGAAAGCCCTTAGACTCTAATGCTTCCCGCCAAATTTCTAATTTAGTATTAACACCGCTAGCCGTTTCATCTACAAGGACAATATCATCTGCAAACAACATACACCATGGGATATCCTCCTGAATCTGCCTAGTCAATTCATCCATAACTAACGCAAAAAGGTACGGGCTCAAGGCTGACCCTAGGTGCAATCCTACTGTGATGGGAAATTCACTCGTTTCTCCTGCTGGTGATCTAATGGCAGTGACTGCACCTTCATACATGTCTTTGACCACGTCAATATAGCCTCCGGTCACTCCCTTTCTCTCCAGAACCCACCATATAATGTCTCTAGGCACCCTATCATAAGCCTTTTCCAGGTCTATAAAAATCATATGGATCTTGCATCAAATTGGTAGAACCGGCAATAACAGGTCCAATCTATAGAAGTGATGACTTACAATCACCTTTCCTCTCATTTTAGTTCTGTGAGAGTCAAGCTGAAAACAACCCCTAAATAGAAATGAAAAGAGAAATGTTGACGGACTGACTCGAATGGACTTGCGCTTTAGCAAGAGTCTAGTGAAATCCAAATGTTGTTGAAGACATGCTGATGTTGTCTAAGTGTTCTATAGCTAGATAATATTGGTCACCAAATCTCGGAAAAACCTTAGTCTTCCGTTAGACACCAAAAAAAAACTCCATAAAACCTTGTACACTAAAATAGTAGGTTCTACCCAAAAGATTAATCGACCTCTAAGTTACCGTAACGGTTTACCAGAGTGTAGAAGGCTGAGAACACCAATGCCGCCGCTCCTGACGTTACACAGACATAGCTGAAGGTGTATAGCTGCTTATTCAAAGGAATTGCTGCATCGGACAAGCAATGAGATAATTAAGGATGCAGAGATTGAATAAATTTAGAGTAGCATCTGTTTCAGTTCTCCAGTTCTCACCATTTGTGAAATGAAGGGTTATGCCTAAAACAAGGAGAGCAAGACCCATGACAACCCAATGCCTCAGTCTAGATGAGTGACTCTGACATTCATAGATTCAACAAATAAGCCACACTAATTCAGATTTATGCAAAACACTATTTGCATACAAAACGAAAGACTGAACCTGCATATGGATAAGCACATGTCCATAATGCACACCGATTATCGTAGAGAGGATAGAAGATATTGAGCTGCAGTTTCAAATAAAACCCACATAAAAAGAAGGATATAGCCATTCTTTCAACATGGAAAAAAATTAGCAAAAAGAAAAAAGAAACTAGAGCAAGCAGGCGACAAAGTCAACTTGAGCTCTTCTCAGTTTTGTTAAAAAGAGCTTTGGTAGAAAGTAGAAAAGATTGTTCTCTGCTTATTAATTGAAAGGGTTGGGGAACAAATAAAAACGGAAGACGAAAGCTCTTGAAACATCTCAAACTAAAAAAGCTAAGCTATTTAGGAAGTCTTAGAGCATCCTCATCAGCCTCACCAAAAAAAACACCAAATTTAACCACAAAAACACCTTTTACAATTTAGCAAGCCACTTTATCAAAAACTCAAAAAATCAGACTCTCTATCCTAACTCTACTATATTAAACTATTCCCCTCAAATCTATAAAAAAAAAAAACAAAGTTTTCCTTAAAAATCTAATTCCCCACGCTGGGAAGTGTTGCAAGTACTGTGCATGTGTGTGCAAGTGACGCGTGGAAGAGTAAAATTTGGTGCAAGTGACGCGTGCAAGTTTGTACTGTGCAAGTTACTCTGCCACTGGGCCCGCCCCCATAATCATGTGCGTGAACAGTAGAAGCCAGACGGAAATGGGATAAAAAATTCATTAGGTGCGTGAACAGTACCGCACCAAATTTGGTGCGGTACTGTAGCAAAAACTATTTGGTGAGTGAAAATAAAGAGCCTGATTTTGAGGGGTTTTTGAGGGTTTGGCTACTCAATTTAACTTAAAAGTTAAATTGAGTAGTGAGATGAGGATGCTCTAACACAAAGCATTTTAGCTTTTTGGCATACTGAGAAAGAAGTGGAAATTTTGGCTTATGCTAAAATAGAGCAGGCAAATGAGCTTGCGGTGCTAAAAAATAAAAAACTGGATTTTGTGGACGAGCCAAATGAAGGCTATATCTTAAGGTGCTACCAACCAACTGAGATGGTTTCAATTGATTAAATCAGAATAGATCATCAACCAGATCAAGGAATCAGGAGCTCCCCGTGGAAAGGCATTAGATCTCGCTGTTTGGTCAATACATGAATAATGGAATAATCATGACGCGCACAAACCTTAGAATTCCTTCTGGTTCAAAAGGTGCCAAGCACCATGACGGAGCATCATCTCGAAAAGGTCCTTCATAAGGGGAATTCTTAGTGCAAGCCTGCAGTATTTTAGGCAAGATGAGAAAATTATGAAGGACACTGCTAGTAAGCTACTGATCAAAATACCAAGTCTATCATTAAAAAGAAGATCAAGAGAAGAAAAGGGACTCACCTTAGATCTCTTCCAAGCTGGATGTGCATACATGTGATTGATTCCAAGCACTTCCCTGTCAATATAACCCACTGCATTACAAGGAGGATCCAGTTTTCCTCTTACACCACAATTTACCTGACATTGATGACATCAAAAGATATGTGAATTAGTTAGAATTCCCATGTTTGGTTTTATTGAAAAAAATTTTAAGTACAGTTTATCATTAAAACGTAAGCACCACGTGCAACTATTGGAATCATCAATTCATCAACGAAAATTATGCTAGTCGGACCTGAATTCATTTTACTACAAGTTCGCCACTTTTAAGCACGTTTGTGAAGGCACAAGTGAGAAAAGGAATATAATTCAGAACCAGAAATTGATAAATAACTGGTTTCTGGTCAATGAATAGTACTAGTAGTATTAGGCCCCTTTGATTCTGCTGTATGTCGAGAATTGGTATGCAGTGACGTCGTCAATCGTCATATTTACCATAAAACCTGAAGTTACCACAACAAGGTCTTTAGAGTACTTTCCAGACACACAGCCATGAGGAAAACAATTCATTTAGTGAGTGGTAGAGATATGAGCAAACATAGACGTACAGTCAAAATCTTCCCATAGTCAGCACTATCTATATTGTGGACGGTGAAATGCCAATCTGGAACATAAACTCCGTAGATTACAGCCAAATAAATAATAAGGACACATGCTCCCACCAGCCTGATAATTCAAACTCAGAGAATTACTTTAATATTGTCCAAAAAATACAGCAGATAACATCGATTCACGGGCAACTGAATGAACGGAAAATATTTTAACTCACCAGTGCCAACAATATAACTTGAATATGGAGAACCTTCCAGGTAACAGATCCTTGGCTTGTGCAGTTTTTGTTGAGATTTCTATTAATGCCACAACGAAATATGCCAGAGCAATTCTCTATAAAGGGTAAAATAACTTACTGCAGGAAAGCAACGGGGGTAATAATTGTATTTGGAATCAGAACACTACAGCAGAAAAAATGCTGAAAGTTACCTGCAGAATGCCACACCATCTGATCTTTTTCATGTCCACGCCATAAGTTAATTCATCAGGAGCATGTGAGAAACCGCCTTCATAACACATTGAAGCCAAGTCAATATCCAATTACTACGAGAATATGTCTGCGTAAGAGATTATCTTTACGCGAGATGTATTTTCTTCCAAGAGAGTGCAAAAGATGAAAGTCAATACAATACTTGTCAGTTGTCAGGTTGCCTGTTACCCCAGGCCTCACTTGGGGAAGCCCTAGAGAAAGATGGATTTGTGCTCAAACTCCTCAAAACATCAAACTTATGGAAATAGGGCTCGAAAGTTTTGTGCATATCTTCACTTGAATTCTGTCTATCCCTAGGCAATGTAGGAAGGGAAATTATGCTCTTCCCATCCTTGAATTCTTGTAAACAAGGTTCTGCCAATGTCTCAGGTCATAGATACCCCCCTAGGCTTGGTGAAGGAAACTTATGTTTCAAACAATGGTTGGAAATCGTGACTAGGCATCATAAGGGAACTTATTCTCTTCCCAAATTTGAATTCTTGGAACCAGGTTTCATACATTGCCGTAGGCTGCTTATAACCCAAAGGCTTTATTAACACAACAGTTGGAAACCGTGCCTCTTTATCATAACATTTAAGGCCTGTATTTTCACCTAGCAGGCTAAAAATTGCGCATATGTTAGTGCATGAAGTGCGTAAAAGTCTCCCTTCGCTCAAGGGCAGCATTTCCTGTACCACTGTTAAGATAACGCGATTGAAACAAAACGCAGAACGAATCGGTACTCTCCACTACAAGTAGATGTTCAGACTTCAGAGTATGTATGCAAATGCAACAAAAACTCACCTTGTAACAAGAGGCCCCAAAATAGGAGTTTGAGAGTTCGAAGGATCAACTTTTTTGAGGCAATCATGTGGTTTGCTATTCGCTGCATGACAAAACTGAAGGATAAATGCACGGAAACAAGTAATAACAACTCTCTAAAGCTCATTGTTGCATGCTCACTAAACCAACCTTGAAAGAAAGAGAAATGGACATCCCCACGATGAATAGGAAGAATGGCATCACAAAGTCGGCAAGATTGCAACCGTTCCATGGTGCATGCGCAATCATAGGCCATTCTCCTCCCACATCATCCACCAAAATCATCAACTGAAATTCATGTGACAAATTTACATGTCAACAGGATCAATGTAGTACATTTATGATTAGAAGTACAAAGCTGTCACATTGACACGAGGAAGTACATTATATGAAGAATGGATCAACCGTTTGCCATCAGAGTAAATGGTCATCGCAATCACTTTGCAAGTGCAGTAAAGATGAAAAGCCAAAACTCTCCCAATGTGGTGTATCTGCTTTTTACTAAGTCATAGCAGAGTATTTACAAGGTTTATCCGATTATTAGCGATGAAGTAGATACTCACAATGGACCCCAGAACCATTGAGCATGACATCCAAGTATCAACAGTACATTAAGCAGCATAGAGTTTTACCCATCCGTATTATTTCTTCGAGTTTTCACTTTTTCAACTGCATTTTCTATTTGTTGAACCCAATAATAAGGACTGAAGCAGCTATCAGGACAATTTAAAAAAAAAACTGCAACAGTTGGAAAATACGTGGTACACTTCATCAGTACAGATGAAGCGCATATTCAAACACTGGGGTGTGATAACAGATTGAGGCCTCTTTTGGCTAAACAAAAAAATAACCCGGATTATTGGCTTATCCAACCAATAAGCCAAATTAAGTTAGCATACTTTTTCAACCATTTTTAGCCTCAGCCGATAAACCCAAACTAGTTGGATTATTGAACTTCAATAAGCCAGGACTAATTCTTGAGAAATTTTTCAGTGCCAGGAGGGTACCACATGGTACCCGCTTAGTGAATCTAGGGCTGTCCATTTTGGCTTTGGACTGTCCGGATTTGGAGAGAAAAAAAGGAGAGAGAGTGTTTTGATCTCGGCTGTCTAATACACTTTTGGACGGCTCGGATGCGATATTTGGGTACCACGTAGGCTCGGCCACGTGGTACCCGGTAGGTACCCAAAAAAAAAATTTCCTAATTCTTTTGCCAAAACAGGCCTGAAACTACCATTTAAAAATAGGGCATATTCATATCATTCATGATCACATATGGGGTACCATCATGGACCTAACTTGAGGGAGGAGCGGCACCAGCTTCATGAATAGTGTTATTTTATACTTATGGATTAGCCACTTATGGTATTCAAACTTAACTTTCACAAAAATGAAGAAAAACTGGCAATTTAAAAGATGTATGGTTCATATCATTTAAAAAACAACTGAATGGCTTTCATTAAAAGACTAGTACTCGCTTAACACTTAAACTTCCTCTTTCATATTTTTCACGAAAATTATGTAACCATACAACATGACTCTCATCCGAGCAGCGCCACCCCAGTGCACATCCTTGCTCCGCCAATAGATGTGTTACCATTATATTGGTAGAATACCAAGTCCACAAATACCAAGATATCTTGGCTCGCTAAATGTGGTTACCATGACATTGCTCTATTCGTATTCACTACAAAAATATTAGCCAGGCTAAAATTTGAAAACAGAGAGAGAGAGAGAGAGAGAGAGAGAGAGAGAGAGAGAGAGAGAGAGAGAGAGAGTACGGCAACGGCGAGGCCTCTGAAAATGTCGAGGGAGGCAACACGCTTGGACTTCTGAGGCTGCTGCTGCTGCTTTTCTTGTATCTCCAAGTCGTGGGCCACGGAATCCGTAACAACAAAGCGGACATCATCATCGTGAGCAGCAGCAGCAGCAGCAGCTTTGATATCCGCCATTTGTGGTTTGCCCAAAAAAGCTTACTAGCAGCTTATTCCAGCCCAACTGTGTCTGTCAGGGCCACCCGGAAATGCTATTTAGCGCTATGCCATGGAATCATTGGAATGACTACTGGGCTCCGTCTCTTCCGCTGTCATTATTGGATTGGATGGTACTATTTTCTTTTTAAGTTTTTTCTTATGCCATCTTTTGGATTGTTTCGTTTTGTGAATCTTTTGATGCTCCTATTTACTTGAAAATCGGGTATTTGATTGGGAATTCAGGATAAGGACAATGATCACGATGATTATTAAAATAAGAGTGTCAGTTACCAGTTTTTGGAATTTTACGTGCCTAACTCTACGGTTGATTTTTTTTTAGAAGGAAAATTCTAAAGTCAGTTCACTAAAAAGCACCCTTGTTGTCCGCCTTGTGAGCTTACAATAGGGCTGTGTGTTTGGATAGTTCACTAAAGATCACTCTTGTTGTCTGCCCAGTGAGCTTACAATAGGGCTGTGTTTGGATGACAATAATCTCAAGGGAGAATGTGATACCTTCTATCCATGATTCCAACATTTCAAACAAACAAGAACAGGAATGTAATACCAGGCTTTTCTGATTCCAACGTTTGGTAGAGACAGGAATAAGAATGCTTCCTGATGACATATTCAATCAGGAATCACATTACTAGATTGGATGGGAATCTGATCCCTCCCTTCCCCCATGGGAATCTCAAATTCCTGGCTCATTCATTATGAAAAGGAAATGTTGACTTTAATAAATTTCCAAAATAATTGTGTCCCGCGTAAGATTACTGAATTAATCCAAACACCGAAATGTCATTCCTCCAGGTATTAAGTTCCTAAGAATTTGATTCCCAGTAATCATATTTTTATTCCTACCCAAGAAAATTCACAGGAATTTGATTCCCGGTAATCATATTCTTATTCCTACTCAAGATTCTGGTCATCCAAACACAGCCTAGAAGTATTGTTTTTGTAAACTAGTGGAGAATATTTATTATACAAAAAAAAAAAAAAAGAGTCAAAATTTATTGGGAAAAAAATGAAAAAAAAAATCATATTATGGAGTAATATCCAATCAATTTTTGAACACATGTTATCTTGAAAACAAAATCAAAATCAAATTAAACAATCTCCGATCAAAGGGATTTTAGCGTGGTTGATATTCTTAACTCGCGCCTTGTTCATTTGATAAAATCTTTCCTCATTTGTTAAAATTCTCTCAGTGATTTTATCAACTCACCTTAAAACTCAACTTTTATGTGATTTCCATTTAGTAAATTAGTAAATGGGAAACAAAATCCTAGTTCTAAAAAATGAACAATAAACTCGTTTCCTAAGGAAAAAAAAAAAAAAAGATCTCCAGCGAGGAGTAGAGGAGGCCACTGGAGCCTGAATAAATTTTCGTAATATATCACAAAATTCTAGGATTCTTTTTTTAGATGTCAATCATTTTTTTTTTTTTTGTCATTCATCATTCTTAATCTATTACATCGGAAGAAGGGAATAAGACTCAATCCTGAAATACAATATGGAATCAAGTGCTATACCGCATGAGCTAGTTACTCTTTGCAAATGTCAATCTTGCTTAAATGGGTTATGCACGGAATCTTGACAAGTAACTGAGTTGTCAAGATAAGAACGGTGCAGCAAACAAGGGAATACAAATGGTCAAGATTGGAGGGCAAATCACACGAATTGGTTGTCACATTGCTGGGCAAAGCACGCTAGAGACGTAAGTCAAACCATTTTATTTAGGATAATCCTATTTGCAACTCTTTTTTTTCTCCATACAATCCATTTTCTTTATTCAACTCACAACCAAAATTCCCCAAATCAATTTACTTCATACAACCCACTAAATACACCTAAACTTCCCAAAATACCCTTCACCTTAAAAAAGCCCTAAATCCTAAATCTTCTCCTATACACTGACGTCAACCCATTCATACTTTGAATGTCAAAATACACACCCATTTTCGACAATCACGTGTCGATTTATATTGAAGATCGAATTTTAAAAAATTTACAAGTATAAACTTCGGCATCAAAATGTCGAAATAAAGTAATAATTTTAACATTGTCTTGTCGAAACGTATGTTGACAAATTACAAAATTTTACAAGTACATATTTCGATATCAAAACATAGAAATTATCTATAAATTTCAACATTATATTGTCGAAACAATATATGGAATTTCTCAGGTATCGTTTTCGGAATGCAAATATTGATGTAATGTGTAGAATTCGATATTATGATGATGAAAAAAGTAACTTAAGTCAACAATTTATTACTGAACTTTATCTTACATAATTTTCGGTTAAGTGAAAAGTTTCAACATTGCTATGTTGAAAAAGTTTACATATTTCGAGGTATGAATGTCGGAAAAAAAATCGCAGTTTTTCAGATTTGTTCTTGGCGTTCGAATGTTCGAATGGGAACCCACCATTGATTGGATGTCTACTCCTTCATTCTCCATTGAGAGTGAGAAGAACAAGAAGTTTACAGGTGGAAAAAGGGGTGGCAGTGGGGGTGGCGGGATTTTCAGTGTTCACAGGGGCTTCAACGGGAAAGAAGAAGAAGAAGGAGAGGTTTTTGTAGGGGCATTTAGGTCTTTAGCCAACAACGAAAATTGAGGATATTTTCTTGGGTTGTATGGAGAAAAAAAAAAAAAAAAAGTTGCAAATGGACCCTTTATTTACTCCCTCCATCCCAAAATGTTTTAGGGCCACTTTGGAATTTTATTTTTTTTAAGACATAATCATACACTCTTAATTTTTTGATCTTTTTCTATTTTGCCTATAATCATTACAACTTTACATTGGATGGATTCTTGTCTATCAAAAAAGAAAAAGTAAAATTGAAAATTTATCAAATAATTTGACTTCTGTAAAGTAACTAACATTTGGAGAAAATTCAAAATAAAATACTGGGCCAACATTTTAAGACAAGAAGAGTACCTTTTCTAAGTAAAGTACGCGGGCCCTAAAATCAAGGGTAAAAACAACTAAAATATACAGAAGAAAAAGATGAGTGGTTCGGTGCTCAAATTTAGATAGCATTTACCAATTACCTGGGAACATTTTGTACCGTAATAATTACCGTAAAAGAAAGGAAAAGGAGAACCTTAAGAAACACATAAGAAGCAGAGCCGGCTCATAAATTTCGGAAGCCTAAATCAAACTTATTAAACGAGATCCACCCCATATTTTACATACAAAAATTAGTCAATAAGGAGCTTTATAAAAACCATTACAAAAAATTTACCATTACAAAATGCAAACCTATAGTTATCCAAAAATATACAACCGTTACAATATCTCAAAATCCATCATTTGAACATTTGTTTATTACTATATTTCACAATTGCCACCGCATGAATTTTGGACCCTAAAGTCGAACTGGGCCATTTTTTGTATAGAGGGCTTACACAAAAATTATATTGGCCTAGTATATATATGTAGGGTTCCTAAATAATTGGGGGCCCTAAAATTTTAATTTTTGGTGGGCCTAAAGCCCAAGCTTCTTAGGATTCAAGTCTAAGCCGGCTCTGATAAGAAGCTTTATACGTCTTTTCTTTTTACTCAGCTGAAATGGAAAATGTGTATGACAAATAAAATTTTGCAAAGCAATTACTTATTTGAGTGGGTAAAGTGAAATCACCCACTTACTGCTAAAAAAGAATAGGGGGAAAAAAATCCTTTTTAGTTTAGTTATCTATAAATTGGTATAAATAATTTCACTACTTATTAGTATTCCTACTTGCCAGTTGGTATAAAGAATACCAATAATGTCACTTCCAAACACAGATTCTTGAGAATAGAATAGCTAAACATTTATCACATCCGACAAGAAACCCTAAGTTGAGTTTGGACAACAAATGTGTCAAAAATAATGGAAAAAACAGAAGGATAGAGCCAGGATTTTAACCTAGTGATGACAGATATATATGCAAAGAAACAAAATTATGAGTCGGGATTTTCAAACTCGGGATACTTAGAAACATCTAACTTATGAAAGGATTAGAGAGCTATTTATAATTTGAAAGAGTAGGAAAATTATCTGGTGGTGGCAGGATTAGAATGCATAGTAGGAAAACTAAAATTTTGTTCTGTACTAATAACATTTCTTTACATTGTTGCAGTGGCGGCCACAAGGCCCAGGACCACTAGCCGCCCTTGGCCCCGTCTTTGGAAAAACAAAACATATAAATCCCTTCTAATAAATCTTTTCGTCTTCTCTGTACCTGCAAGACAAGACAAAAATTATGCAAGTTCATTAATGGATATTTCATTGGAATTTAGATGATAAATGAATATTAAGAAGCCATATACTGAAACTAACAAATATGAAAACAAAAATTGTATTCGCAATAAAACTTGAATCGAAGGGTACCATCCCCCAAAGATAAGCTCAAATGACAGAAACGATGTATTATGCATATAAGTGTCTTGCAAGCACTTGTCTAGAATTCGGGGTACTGAGGGCATAGTCTGTTGGGCCAGCCTGCCTGACCATATCTCGTCATATAAATGACTTTGGGGAGCCAGATTGGGAATTAGTCGAAGTAAACTGACTCAGACACTTCAAAAATCCAAAAAAAAAAAGATTGGGCAACCAAATTCGGTGAAAACACAAAAGACGAATCAGAACATACGATAATCACATCTTGTACCAACTAGGCAAGAAGGACACTCCTCCAGAACCTCCCAAGCCACACTCTAGTCAAAGCGGTAATTGTGCACCCTAAAATGCAGATCTAGTCCAACGAGCGTTTTGGGCAATTGTATCAACACAACCACATCCATCAGCACCTGAAAGAAAACAGAGATACAACTCGCTCGCCAATTGGCTTTTCGAAACAAGTGCACCGTCCATGATGGACAATTGACTTCAAACAAATAAAGAAATATGTTTCATATGGAGTATTTGAAATGCAAGCTTTGGAATCGTGTTTATCATGCATGGAACTGGACCAATCTAGCATGCAACACAACGATTTCTTTATTTAATTTCAAAAGGTGACAAAGGATTTATACAAAAGAAAACCACCTGGTAATTTCAAGTTTATAAGTGATGACGGTATTTGGGTAACGAAACATTTGTTTCTACAGAAATTACAGGGCTGTGGTGTTTGTGATGGCAAAGTCACAAATAGGGACATGAATAGGTTCTCAATCTTTCAGAGGCGCACATACAGACTACTACACAAATACACAAGATAAAAGATATGTTTGTTTGACGGAAATACTAGTAAAGGTATATGTAATCCCACGAGACTGATAATGATGGGATTAATTATATCACAAACTAAATGGTACTGCAAATCCAACTTTTGTAGGAATGATGCATGTCTAATCTGGATAATGACAGAACACCAAATATATAGCACACTGCACTTCGATATATAGTTCAATTCAAATGTCAACAACCGATCAAACAAAGAGACTCAAAGTATGCTGAAATTTAGGACCAAACAAAATGACTCATACCTCTACTACAAGCGAGTTCGCAACTGGACCCGCTGTGCCCAGCCTCCACCCATGCCACCTTTGGCAACTGCACATCTATGCCACCCAACTTTTGCTATCCCGCCAGCACCATTCTCCGTACCTCGTCAACCTTCCATTCCTGTCCCATGTATGTAGCCTTCTAATTGAACAAATAAATTCATCAAAAGAAAACAAGCTAAATTGGGCCAAGCTTTAACAGAACGTTATGAACAAAATCAATCCACAGAATAACACAAGTCACGGAATAGCAACACGTGACACTCTCGGTCAAAACATTTTTTTACAGCAATTGAAGTTCGTACATCTATGATGAACTAACTCTAGCTTCAAATGCGTAAGCAAGACTAAGTATTGAAAGGAGAGGGCATTACTTCCCTTAAGATGGTAGACATTATTGAGTTGAGTCTGAACAAATAGCTAAATGGTTACAACTAAAAGCATTATACAGTTCTGCCAAACGTTCTAGATTCCCAGCTGGTGAACTTCGACCAGATCAGAAGGCATTAACTAAGCATAGTGCTCTAATTATTTACCGTGAGCTACTCTGAAGTGAAATTTTGGTTCTCTTTGTGTTCGAGTGCATGTTCATTATCATGCTCTATTTCGTTTCTTATAAGCAAATTCGGTATCTTCCTTTCAGTTGGTCTGATTGGCATCTTCCAATTCCAAGTAAACTTCACAAGCACACATGAATGACTATTTGTTTCCACGTGAACTTCATAAATTACAGATAAATAGCAAAGACACTATCGCAACCCAAGTTCGATATGACAACAAAAAGATCTCCATTCAAAGAAACTCGGACCGACTTCAAAATTTTCCAAAATCAGGTCAGTGTAATGTCAGAACTCTGACATGCAGTTAATTTTACAGGGAAACTCAAAACTCCTAGGATGGTTGTCCTATTTCAGCTTAAAAAAGGATCCTCCGGGCATGAAAACAGAGGTGTGGCATTTCAGTTAATATAAGCCAAAATCTCACACAAACACAATAATTAACATAAAGGTTGCGTGGAATATAGATCCAAGACACAAGATATACTGAAGTTTTGCATACAGCTCCAAAATAAATAAATAAAATCATGCGCAAGACTCGTACTTACTGCAATAAAACAAACATCACTTCATTTCTCCCTGCAGAAATTTTTATCAGCTGGAGCAATGCAGTGAAAGGTGTTTTGACCAAATGGGACTGCAATTATTTCCCACATTTATATAGCATCTTACTTGTCAAAATAGTCTAACAGATAACTCTAATAGAGTTCTTCAGAAACTGTTTTAAAAAAATCATCATTTGTTATTTTCGGGCACAAGCGTTGCTAAATGCTATTGCAGTATGGCACAATATGTCATCAAGAACAGACGCCAAAAGGGAAATGCAGAATACAAAGATAAAATGTTGACTAAGATCATGATCAAGTGCATAAGAAAGCACAATCAATCAGCATGCAAACAATAAGATATTAGGAATCATTGTAGGAAACTATCACCTAGATCAAGCAGTACAATGGAATGTACTTAGTCACAAA
This sequence comes from Vaccinium darrowii, assembly GCA_020921065.1. Classification (NCBI taxonomy): domain Eukaryota; kingdom Viridiplantae; phylum Streptophyta; class Magnoliopsida; order Ericales; family Ericaceae; genus Vaccinium; species Vaccinium darrowii. The sequence continues at coordinate 21,353,449 of CM037159.1, forward strand.
AGAGGCTTTGTCAGCTTTAAAAATGGTATTGTATACAACAAACATTCCGGAAGCAAAAAATATTTCAGTTTCTTCATTTTCTCATTCTTTCTTTTAGACACTAGTGACAACTAAATTGCCACTGAATCTCTGCTAATTGCCCTAGGGAAAAACTATTGAATATTTTTATCTTCTTTCTTGTACTTGCTATTTTAAGATTTTAGAGGAACCTTCAGCAATTAATCACCACTCGGATCGAAATCCTTCCCAAGCATCTACTTAACAAGATGTTTTGGTCACCAAAGAAACTGAATTTACAACACAAATAACTTGCACCTTTGAGTTTAGGATTTTACCTCAATAATAATCTGACTATTTACAGCTCCTCTGGCCCAGTTTGGTTGCATGAAAACTGCGACCAATACTACCCTGAGATTGAGGATTACACAAAATAAGGAACAAATATAAAAGTTATTATCTTCAAGAAATGGAAAAATGACTCTCCACTTGATGTTGCACGCGAAACATACTAAAGCACATTCAAGAGAGAGAATCAAGACAACCTTACACTAAATTCATACATATATGATAAATCTGTGCAAAATATAAGGGTGTGATATGAATGTGAACCTAAAGCAATCGATAAGACACAAAAAGATGCATAGACAAAATGTAAGAACACCATCAAATAATCAACCAAATACACAAAAGGGAAAAGCAGAAGACATAATAGACAAGATTTGTAAGTTGTCCAAACAGAGCGCTGAAGAAGTAAATTATATGGAAGAATCTGGTCAGCAAATAACCAATCTCCGTTTATATCGTCAGAGAGATGCGCTTCCATACAAGATACCTTGATTAAAGCTTAATCAACTGCATACGAGAGATCACATAGTTCCTCCGTAATAGCTGTTGTTAAAAGCTTAAAACTAGATACCTCACAGAGCACATCATTGTCTGATTTGGCTAAAGGATGCATCATTCCAGAGAGAGACAGGAAGACAAATAGAGAACATAAAAGCCAGCAGATCATAACTCTGACCCTGTACTATGTCAAATTTGGGGATATATTACTAGGTTCACTGCTTCGGCAACATCACTATAAAAGTGACTTAACCGCTGCTACCCGAAAAAAGTACAAAAATCATGTGCAGAAAACCAAAAAAAAGAGACAAAAATAAGAATAAAACAACTTACATTACAAAGATCAATAAAAACCAAAAAACCATGCGTTTCGTATCCATTTAGGAACTTCTAGAGGCCGACCAGACAGATGAACTTCCAAGTCAATTATTCGGGGGTCAAATCCTCATTAGGCTTGTACGCTTGGTTGCCTACCATGTGGCTAGCTATAATTTCTAAAAGTTCATTTTTAGTGGGGAAGGGACTAATCACTCAATTCTATTCTTCTGCTATGAAATACAAAGAGTGATAGCCGATAGGCCTATATGAGGCTATTTTTGCTACACAACCGACAATGACCCGCTTGGTAAATCTAAAACTGTTTCAAAAAGTGCTCACTTTCCTCCAGCTTCAAAAGAAAATACTTTCACCAGTATATGATACAACATTTGAAGGAAATCTATAGGAAGCAAGAACAATTCAGCTCTGACCTCAACCAGCTGAAACTCTCAATCAGAGCTTCACAGTGCATGCACCTAAGAGATGTTTGAATAATGAAAATTATACCAAGATTTCTACGTTCTAAGTTCCAATATGGGTTCCTCCGCCAAGCATAAACCAATTCTCCCCTTGTCAAACAAACAAAAAAGAAAAATAAAATTAGTCAAAGTGTCCCAAGAAAAACAAAAACAAAAACAAAAAGCTCAAATCAAATCAAACGAACCAAAACCTGCTTATTTAAATGCCAGCCAGCCTTTGCTATTTAGGAGGTCGAATCGCAGATTGAACCCTAACAAAGCCCTCAACCCTTAATATTTATTTATTCCTTTTTCACGTATCTTCCATTTTCACATCAACCATACAAGTACTGGGAATACAATATTCATTCCAGAGCTAGAGGAGTCTCACAATGACATACCATATAGCACAATAATAATCCAAATCAAATCAAAACCTAAACCCTAATCCTAACCCAGAACATAACCCAGCAGGCAAATTTTGTTACCGCATCCACATCGACATTGTGTTGCTTTTATTTTCCTCGCTTTTCTGGCCAAATATAAGAAGAGAAAACAGGGTAAATAGAACCGCTAACATTTCATGAGATTCGATCCAATCGACTTTTTCTCCTAAACCCTAGCCCTAGTAGAAGAAGAGAAATCATTGAACTGATTTTCATCTTTATATAGTGATGGAGACGACGGCGATTTGGACATCGAGTTGCTGACTGGGTTTTTAGGGGTTTAGTTTGAAGGGTTTTGCTAGTAACCACCCTAAGGGTGGTCCAAAATATGAACAAACAATTATTTTCTATTACGTCAGTCGGTGCTGCTGCACCTTTTGCAGTGATTCTTGTACCTAATCTACGGTACAACTAATGATGCCTACGGTACAATTGCTATTCCCATAAATTGCACAGGAAAGTTTCTTTTAGTACTACATGTCTACAACTGTCACCAAGTGCTCCCCTATAATGATGCCTACGGTACAATTGCTATTCCCATAGGTTGTGTTTGGTTTGGTTTTGAGTTTTAGTTTTTGTAATGATTAGAGGAAGAAATAGGGATAATAATTAAAAAAAATAGGTATTAATGATTGGAGAGAGATAGAGAGAAAAATAAAAATAATATTTAAAAATAGGGGTAATAATTGAATAATAATTGAGAAAACCGGTTCTTAAGAACCAAACCAAACAAGGCCATAATCTGCTACGGTACTACTGCTGGGTCAAGTAATTAACGACATTTTTTTTTAGTTTTTCAATTTCTTTCGGCAAAAAATAAAGTATTTTCGAGCTTATTTTTTTTACCAAATTAAACTACTATTATAGATCTTTAATTTGATGCGAAAATATTTGAAAATTTGTGTACAAAAATATTTTATATTGTTGACTTGTTGAGTTGCCTTTGCAATTTCCTTCGGATAAAAAGAAAAGTATTTGCACGCATAATTTATTTATTTTTTTACCAAATAAAACTACTAATAAAGATATTTAATACGTAAAAGTGTATTAAAAAGTGTAAATTATGTATTGAAGTGTGTTTTTACTCCCTTCGTTCCAAAATAAGTGTCCATTTTGAGACTGTGTACCATTTTATTTTGAGACAGTGTACCATTTTCAAAGACTTACTATCTTTTACAAAAACTTTGTATAATAGAATTAATTAAGATCTATCAAACAAAAATTCTGTCCCATTTTTTCTGTACACCTAGCAGCGTCCATAAAACACAGACTTGACTACGCGTACATAAGGAATAGTGCACAGAAAATGTACACTTGCTTTTGGGGCCCACTTTTGGGTCGTTTTTATACGTATAATCCTGTTATGAATGAAAACTTGGATTTTTGGATCGGCCAGTTACACACATCAAATTGAGTTGATTTTTGGCAAGGATATAGGAAAAATTATTTTGAAATTATTTAACGTTTGGAGTATTTGTATGAAATCAAAAAAGAAAAATGTAGGCACACGTTAAGGTTGAAAAAATATATTGAAATGTGTGAAAAGTATATAAAAATATGTGAAAGTGTATTGAAAAGTGTAAAAAATATATTAGAATGTGTGTTTATTTTTATTTTTTTGTGCTTATTGAGTGCCTATTAGGCACACGTTAGCAAGACCTATAAAAAAATGAGCCCCAAAAGCTCAAAATTATATTTTCAAGGATTTTGCAAAAACTAATACCCGGAAGTAGTTGATCGGAGTAGGTTTTCGTAAAACTACTATACGAAAACCTAGCCCGATCAAACCCTTTTGGGTATTTTTTTTCCAAATCTTTGCACAGGACCTTAAAAACATGTTTTAAACACATCTACCGGTTCAGATTTTCAAGAAATAGATTAGATGGCCTTGAATTGGTGCATTATAGTGTTCAAATACCACTAGAAGTACTGAATGTGTTCCGATCGTGTGGTTACTGACATCGGATAATCATCAATTTCGGGGAGAATGATAGAATTGATAAGATGTTAAATCGTATCGGTTTAGATCAAACATTCAAGAAAATGAACTAGTATCCACCATTCAATGTTATACATTGAACATACTTAGTTATGAACTAATATACACTGCTATAGTCTAATGTACGTTAGCCACACGTTCTCAATACAATTTTGACGATCAACACCGACTATTTTGTTTTTCTTGGTGTTTTAATGAACCTCACAAAAATTTGGACCAATCGGATTTTGAAAAACCCTTCATCGGGAGATTCCGGACGTGAGAATCATTAGTAGGAAAATATTTGTTAACTCCGATCGAGCATATAGAGATAATTAATTTACTTAATTTTTGACATGAATGATATAATCCCTCCTAGAAAAAAGATAGACGGTTCTGATTTTCTAAAAAAAACTCGAAAGGCACCCGAGTGATGTATTGTAATTTTACGAGGATTTTCCATACATGTGAATGCAATGCACTGCATACACACAATCACACACACCATATTGAGAAAGATGACGATTATTTAACAAATTTCTTGATCACTTATATTGAGAAAGATATTGCTCTAGGGTTGGACACAGACTCCATCGTTGATGCTTTTAATAACAAGAAAGAGTGTTGAGCACAGTTCAAGATGCCTGAGTAGACAATAGATATGATTAGATAAATATTAAAACCTTTTGCAATCTAAGTTGATATTAGAAACATGTTTAATTTCATATTGGTATTATTTTGTATATATATATATATATAGAATAAACTTCCGGTCCAAACTCCCGGACCCTCTTAAGTTACGGACCTCCACCTTCCCAATGTTTTTTTGAAAATCCGAACCGTTAGATGTGTTTAAAAGGTGTTTTTAAGGTCCAATGCAAAGATTTGGAAAAAAAAAAAAAAAACCCAGAAGGGCTTGATCGGAGCAGTTTTTCACAAAAAGCCCTTCCGGGTAATATAGCGTTTTTGTGAAAAACTGCTCCGATCAAGCCCTTCTGGGTATTATTTTTGGCCAAATCTTCTCGTTGGACCTTGAAAACACCGTTTAAACACATCTAACGGTTCGGATCGTTGAAATTTGGTCCGGAAAGTCGGAAATACCCCTAGGTCCGTAACTTAACTAAGTTAAGGGAGTTTGGATAGGAAGGGGACTCTATATATATATATATATATATATATATATATATAGGATAATGATCTACTAAGGACTCCCTTAGCCAAATTTGGTGCGGACGTCACCATTCCGGATCAAATTTTGACGATCCGAACCGCTCAATGTTTTTAAAATGCATTTTTAAGGGTCCACGCGGAAAATCTTCAAAAAAAAATACCCGGAAGGGCTTGATCCGATCGGTTTTTGTTAAAAACGCTAGTCGAAAAATGGCTTGGTCCGCACCAAATTTTGTTTGAGGGAGTCCTTAGTAGATCGGCTTCCTATATATATATATATATATATATATATATATATATATATATATATAGGTTCCACTTCTTATTCGGACTTTTGATTTCCGGACTTTTGATCCAATTTTTTTTTGACGATCCGATCCGTCCAATGTGTTCAGAAGGTGTTTTCAAGGGTCCTCGCGGAAAATCTTCAAAAAAAAATACCGGGAAGGGCTTGATCCAACCAGCTTTCGCAAAAATATATAAATACAGTTTTTGCAAAAACTGGTTGGATCAAGCCCTTCCCGGTATTTTTTTTTGAAGATTTTCCTCATGGACCCTTGAAAACACCTTCTGAACACATTGGGCGGATCGGATTTTCCAAAAATAATTTGCAACACAAAAAAAATCATTTGTACAATTCGTGCTTTACCTTTATGGAGTACCTCTTGCACTTCTTTTATTTTTATATCACTGAATTTATGTTGCTACAATGCTATAGGTACACCACTTATGCACCCTAAATACACACTACCCATATGTAGCAAATGAGAAGAAACCATTTTTTGGCTTTTTTGGTTTTGTTCTTTTTCAAAAAAAATTTGCATTTGTTAGTTTTCGATCGATTTTTTTATGGTTTCTTGGGTTGTCTCGACGAGAGGAATTTAAAAACTATAAAATAATTAAGAAAAGTCCCTTGGGACGGAGGGAGTAATAAGCTTGACACACAGTCTCGAAAGGGACACTTATTTTAGAACGGAGGGAGTAATAATTAAGAAAAGTAAACTAGAAAACAGAGACAAAAAAATATTTAAAATTTAAATATTAACGTGCTTCAGTTTTTTGTAGTAACTTTTTATAACACCAAAAATTATTTCCGTTAAAAAAAAAGAACGATTTTTATGCTTTGGTGGGTCCCACTAAGGCAATTTTTGAAAAAACAACACACTTCGTCGATTGCTAGTTTTTCGTCGATTTTTTGAGAATTATTGATTCGTTTCGATGAGAGGAATTAACCAAAGATAATTTTTTTTAAAAAAAGACAAAAATAACCCAACAGTCCACACAAATTTAGGTTATTTTTATTTTTAGTGGATTGTTTTTAAAATTTTTATCATAGTTTTTTTTTTGAACGGGGAAAATGCAACTTATATTGATTAGAAATCAAATACAAGTTACACGGCCCATAGGCCTAAAGGGAGAAGAAATTACAACAAAAAAACAAAGAAAAAATAACAAAAACAAAACAAAACAAAAAAGGACGCACAACTCGATGGTGGGCCCTCTTGAAAATGGGATCGTCCGATTGATAACAGCTATTTAAGGGGTAATGATGATGGAGACAAGGTCAAGTAGTGTGGGTCTCCATCCATAGCCCTACCCCACAACTCTTCAGTAATTGAATTGTCAAATCAGGCATTTCGTGGGAATACGAAATCGGCTGCCAAAGGATAGCGCGTGGAACAATATTTAAGGGCGTGTGAAACACTGCTGACCACCCTAAGGGTGATCACTAGATTTTGCCTTTTTCAATTTTCAACTTTTTGATGTTTTGGAGAGACAAGCCAAAACCATTTCTCCAAAAAAGCATTTCCAAAATTGATGCAGGACAAAATATACACTCCTATCACTTATGAAAACGTTATTTTATAACAATTTTTATTTACGACTATTTTTTGAATATTTTATTTGTGCTGCCTATTTCGCACGTTCTTAGTTTAGTTTTGGTTAGATTTTATTTTGCTGGCAAAACTTATGGGACGTGCGCTACGATGGTGGTTAGATATGCAAGATAAGAGAGAACGATTGGGAAAGCGTCGTATTCGCGCATGGTCAAGAATCAAAAGACTTATGATGGAGAGATTTTTACCATGGAATTATAAGCAACTAAAGGAAATAAAATAAAATCTAACCAAAACTAAACTAGGAACGTGTGAAATAGGCAGCGCAAATAAAATATTCTAAGAGTAGTCGTAAATAAAAATTGTTACAAAAATAACGTTACAAAAATAACGTAATTTGAATGAAAGGAGAGCAAAAATCAGAAGAAGTAAAGGAATTTTTTTCATTATGGTTGACAAAAAAAATAAAAAAATGTATTCTGAACAAATATATACTATCGTGATATTCTCGTTCTCAATATTGCATTGATGAAATAGATAATCTGTATCAATAACCCATCAAAGGTAATCCAAATTATAAAGAGATATATTTAAGGTGAAGGACATTCAAGTCATTTATCAAGGTGGGATAAGCTAAGAGCATCTCTAGTGCATTACCTAAAAAATGTTTGTTAAATTGTACACCTAAGTACATGTGGGACCCTATTTTATATGCTAAGAAGAAATGCACTTTAATGGGCTCCCTAAAAATGTTCATTAACTTTAAGGTTCTCCTTCCTCTCCTCTCTCTCTCTCTCTCTCTCTTTAAAGTTATTCTCTATTTCTCTCTCTCCTCTTTCTCTCTCCTCCTTCCCTTTTCTTTATCTATCTCTCTCCCATTTCTCTCTCCTTAAGTCTCTCCCCAAATTTAGGTAATCGCTTAGGGCACTTTAGGTAGTGAGGGGTGCCACATAGGATTTTAGGGAATCAATTTTTGTGCACTAGAGACCATTTTTTTGAGTTTTTCTTAGCTAACTAGCTAGGACACTTTAGGTAACTCTTTTGGCCATCTCTAGTGCACTACCTAAAAAATGTTTGCTAAAGTGTACACCTAAGCACATGTGGGACCATATTTTGTGTGTTAAGAACTTAGTTAGCTAGCTAAAGAGAAATACACTTTAATGGGGCTCCCTAAAAATGTTCATTATCTTTTAGAGTGGGACCCATTTAAGTGGTGAGGGGTGCCAAGTGGTCTCACAAAATTCTCCTCTCCTTCCCGTTCTCTCTATCTCTCTCATCTTTCTCTCTCCTTAAGTCACTCCCCAAATTTAGGTAGTCACTTAGGGCACTTTAGGTAGTGAAGGGTGCCACCTAGGATTTTAAGGAGCCAATTTTTGTGCACTAGAGACCATTTTTTGAGGTTTTTCTTAGCCAACTAGTTAGGGCACTTTAGGTAGTGATTTTAGGTAGTTCACTAGAGATGCCCTTAGGTAGTGCACTAGAGATGCCCTAAGGATAAGGTAAGGGATGACATAAGCTAATCCTGGTGAGCTAAAGCAAGCTTCTTGTAAATCCTTAAACCCACCTTGGATATAAGCAAGTTTGAGATAAATTTATCCGACTTATTCCATATATACATGGGTGTCTTAGATGACAAAAAAATGGGCCGTATGAATATTAGCTTAGTGTCTTCTTCTTCCTCCTTTTCCTCTTGTCCTCTATAGCGAACAACCGCATTTAAACTAAAATGAACATGGCATCATTAACCATTCAATCTAGTTAGAGAATTCTTAAGTGTAATCACAGTAGTTAAAATTATGCAACCTAACCATGAAATGAAATGGTGTCATCGATAAATAATTAAATTTCACATCTCTTATCCACACAAACAAACATGTCTTATTCTATCACAGCTATACATTTCAAACAAACGACAAGCGGACTCTTAATATTTTATTCAGTCAAAGATTTCATGGACAAATTATGCAACCTAAATGCGAAATAAAATAGGGTCACGAATAAGTAATTATATACCATCTCATATCCACACTAACAAACATGTCCTATTCTATCAGAGTTATACATTTTAAAATGGAGTCACAAGTTTGCGTGAATTACATTAACCATCCAACTCATAGTTTTTTTTTTTTTTTGTCCCTTCATAGACATCCGATAAAATTGGAACTCATAATTTTTTGTTTTGGTATATCTTAGGTTATGGCTTGCCGAGATGATTGATATAAATTATCAACTACGCCAACTACCATATAAATGCACTGAGTGTTTTGTGTGGTCTTAGAGTTTTTGACTTGTAAACGGTCACACATCAAAGTTTAATATGTATAGTATTATCGAGCACTAACGATCACTAATCCGTTGTCGTCCAGCGGTTAGGATATCTGGCTTTCACCCAGGAGACCCGGGTTCGATTCCCGGCAACGGAACTTTTGGCCTTTTGACTGTTTTTACTAGTTGCCCTCTCTCGTAAGCTATCAGCTTTTCGAATTTTCAACTTTTATGAGGGAAAACCCAAATCTTTTTATACATAATAATCATTTTTAACGTGAACAAAAAAGCTTATTTTGCATTTTCTTTCAGTTTGTTTGATATGGAATTCCTGAAGGAACTAAGGAACTGAACGCAAAGTTATTGAAAAAAGTCAAAAAAAAAAAAAACCATTCCATTACCTGGCTTAAAAAAATCGACCAACATGGGCGAGTTAGTCTTAAAAAAAAACCTGGCTTAAAAAATAATACATTATTAGTACCCAAAAAATAATAAATTACAATACATTTACTAATTTTACTAAAGATCACCAGATATGTATTCTCTCTATGTACGGGTGAGCATGGATCAAATTGGTTCGGTTTGATAGTAAACCAAGAACCAACCACTACCTACGGATTATGAATTTGGAGAACCAAACCAACCCACAAAAGGCATAGAAACCAAACCAATCCAAACCATTAAAATACGGTTTGGATTCGGATTCGAACCACGGTTTGCTTAAAATTGAGATATTATTTCCGTAAACTATTCAGAGTACTTAAAATTTAGGTTTACTACGTTGGGTTTATATAGAATACGAATATATCCTCACATATAGAAATATAGGATAATTAATCATGGTAATGAAGGAGAATTTCAAAATAGATACGTGCTGTGGAATCAAAATTGAAATGGAGAATTTCATCACTGAATTTATGTGCTATTACTAAACCACTATTGGTGTATTGGAATTAGGGCAATAAGTTGTGAATCTTAGGCAAAATAAAATCTTGCCAAAGAAGGAATAATGAATAAATTAAATTAGGAAGTTAGTTGAATATGGCTTGTGTATATAAATACATAAAATAAAATATGTATACATGGTTCGGATCGGATTGAAACCGGAACCATAAACTGGATTCACGGTTTGACGGGTTTTCTGCTCACCCCTGTCTCTATGTTTCGAAAGAAACAATTTCGATAGGGTATGGAAGAAAACAAATTACTTTTCTCTTGAATAATGAATCGAGGTTACAAGGAAAAAAGTAGTAAGATTTAGAGGAAAAGGTAGGGGTGCACACTGGCCTGGTAGCCCGCCCAACCCAGCTTGATTTTTTTAGGGTTTGGGATAAATATTTAGGCCGGGTTGGGTTGAGATTTTAAGCCCGTTTACTAAATGGGCTGGGGTTTGGGAAATTCCTCTAATGCCCAACCCAGCCCGGCCTGATTTTAGTAATGTGGTGGCGAAATTTCTCTCCTCGCCAATGGTGGAAGAAATTCCTCTAATGCCCAACCTAGCCCGCACTAAGTTTCCGAAGCGCCAAAAAAAGGAGAGAACGCACTGGGAAAAACTTATCTCATGGAAGTTCTTTTAAGTTCTCTTTTGAAGAAATTTTGTACTAACTCAGCTAATTACAAGGTTTAGGTAGAACAAATTTTCAACGATTACTAGAAAGGACAATATCATATCATCGTAATTATCCTAATAAACATGCTACCGTGTCCTATTAACCTAATCAATCATAAAGTCTCGGGATAATCGTACTTCCGGCATTAAAGGGTGATCCAGCGGTGAAATAGAACGTTTAAGGCAGTCTGGTTTTCTGCAACTAGAGGCATATCAAATTGATGTTTCTTGATAGTATTTAACATGGTACTAATTTGGGGCATTAGGAACAAATAACATGTGAATACCAAGTTCAAAAATGTCTTTAAAAGAGGTAGAAAGACTATGGAATAGAGCTGGTCAAAGTTTGGGCAAACTAATGTTTATCAGGATCTAACCGTCCGATTCCAGTGATTCAAGTTCTAAATGATAGATAACAATTAACACATTAATCTACGTACCATCCTACCAAAAGTCACACTTGAGTTATATCTCAAAAAGCTGGTGCTTTGGCAAAAAAGAGAAAAACTGGTTTTTTGGTTTTGTCTTTATTCAAATTTTTTTTTTGCATTTGTTCGTTTTGCGTCAAGTTTTTGTGGTTTATGGATTCGTCTCGTCTACAAATCCAACGAGTATAAAATTGTGGTCAAAAGTAATTTTTTTTTTGAATAAAACTGAAAATAAACCAAAATAAACCAGTTTATTGGTTTAATTTTGGCTTTATTAAAAAAAAAATAGTTTCGACCATAATTTTATACTCTTTGGATTCGTCTTGTAGAGACGAATTCATAAACCAAGAAAATTTGACGTAAACTAACAAATGCAAAAAAAAAATTGAATAAAGTCAAAACGAAAAAACCAAAAAACTGGTTTTTTCTTTTTTGCCAAAGCAAATAAGAGGCAGATGGAAGACCACCAATTGGTGGAGGTTTTAGTTGCAGACATTCTTCATCTCTTAGTTGGTTTTCCAGCGTTATACGGTTTTTGTGAAGCGGAGCGGCAATGGGGTTGCTCATAACGTTGCTCAAAAAGCTGTGAGAGGTCTTGTTTTCTCTATGTAGGAGTTTAGGCCTCCTTTGTGGCTTCTATTCTCCCTCCAAGGGGATGGATGCCCGGTTTGAATTGTATGGTTTTGATTATCATTTATAGAATTGTCTTCTATTGGTTTGCACAAGATAAATAATTAATTAAATAACGAAGTGCAAACTTGAAAAGTTACAAGTTTTGAATACCATTGTGTATTGTACATAAAATGTTGAAATTTATAATTAGGACAACAAATATTTCGGAACAGAGGGAGTAATACGAGAGACCATCGCGAAAATGCTAGGTTTGCAGGAAGAAGTTTCCAATTATAAGTAGGCCAAATATTTCGGGACGGAAGGAGTAATACGAGAGAATATCGTGAAACGGCTAAGTTTGCAGGAGGAAGTTTCCAATTCCTCGCCTAAATGTCCCCTTTACAGCCAATTCTTTGAGTAATTTCCCGAAGCAGATTTTGAATACAAGTGAACTTTTACAGGATATAGGTATGCCGTGCACTTTTTAGACAAATCCTTAGGCTTACAGAAAGAAAATAACACAAAAAAGAGAGCTACATACAAGCAACATACCCTGGTATTCTTTTTGCCCATGTGGAGAGATACTTTCTCCGTCCCAAAAAATAGGTGCATTTTTTTTTTATACAAAAAATTCTTCCGGAAGAATTCTTCACATTAAAAAATTCTTCCGGACGTAATTTCTTCACATCAAATTAAAGATTTCAATTAATCTTTTATTTGGTGAGAAAAAAATTAAAAAAATGAACGGAATAACCTTATTTTTTTATCCGAGAAATACATGTCTTTTCTAGTAGTTAACTTTTTGGGGCAGAGGGAGTTATTTAGATGGACAATGCTAGGCTCAACAAACACTCTACGCAATCGACTACATTAATTTCTTTAGCGAAAAATACTCAGTTACAAGCAACTATAATTGTTTTTTGTGGTTTTCCAGAGTCAGTTTTTTAAAACACTTCTCAGAAAATTAGTTTTCAAAACATACAGTACACTCAGGGGCGGAGCTATAAGGGGGCCGAGGCTGGGAGGCGCCACCAATTTCTATTTTGGAGTGTATTTTGATATTTTTTTTTAATAAATATTCTTGAAATAATCTACAAAATTTCAAAAATGATTAAAAAGTAAGAAGACGATACTGTGTTCATCAAGTCATATGATAACAACAAAACTCGAGATTAATTTTTAATTTATCAAAACCGTGCTATTAAAACTTGAATTACTATATTTATTCTTAAAAAAAATCATCGAACTAAGATTTCTTTCGTAATCCATTAATCCGGCCTCCTTCGACTTCGATTTCTAGCTCCCCCACTGCATACACTCAAGGTGATCAATTATATTTATCGAGACGGAAAAATAGTGTTGGGAACTTGAAGACATCTTTTCCAGGGTTGAAATAGAAAGTAATTTTTTAAGTTATGCAAGTTTCGAAATCCTTTTACCAAACAAATTTTCTGAGGAAAAAGTGCGCCAAAAAAAAAAAAAAAAAACTAATGGCAACATACCAGTCAGACTGGTTTTTCTAAGGATGTAACCACCCTGCATTCAGAATACATTTTCTGCAAGCTTCAATTCAGGGCTTTTGGAAACTGAAACATCTATTTTATACATGTTCTAAAATTACGCCTCAAGTCTCCAGTAATTTCAATTTTACCACCAGTTTTTGGGCCCGTTAAGCTTGAATTGAGCCTATTTTCAAGTGTAGCAAGCTTTACCAAAATTCATCAGACCTAAAAGGGCTTTAAGAATTTGGGCCCACTGTTTTAAACAATTTTTTTTGGGAGGCCCGAAGATGCCGCTTCATTGGCTTGTGCTAGCCAGTTCTTCTTGCTTCTGCTTCATGAACTTTTTCTGAAGGCGGCCGCCCTTTTTCTTACGAGGCGGAAGTACCTGAATCCCAAGACATGATAGCTCAGTCGAGTCTACACATAAATAGGGGGAAAAACACGGACAATTTGAACACGTACCTTATCAACGATACCATATTTTACAGCTTCCTCACCCACCAAAAAAAGTCCTTTCTTAATGTCCTTTTTAATGGTCTCTACTGACTACCAGAAACATCAATTTATGCAATTAGAACTTGCTAGTTTATCTAGTTCTATTGTACCAAACCGAAAAACGAAATACTACTGATGTATTGATACTCACCTGCCCTGAGTGTTTAGCCAAGAGTTCTACCAAAATATCCCTTTGTGTTAAAACCTGCCAAAGCAATTAAGTTAGCCTGAAGATCCAATAAAATGCAAGCCTTTAAGCCCTTGTGCAGAAGCACCCATGTGTGAAATATTTCAAAGCTGTGGCGTTTCAAAAGCTTCAAAGTTAGGGTTTGGTTGAAAGTTTTTTTCCTTTTTTCTTTATTCCTTCTGTCAGGTCTCGCCATAAGTCATAAATAGCATGAGAAAGTGGAAACACCAACACCACACACACACAAAAAAAAAAAAATCTACTTTATGAAACATTCTTCCACAAGCACTGCATCCACAGTGAGTGAAAAAAAAATTGACGACTTAAGATTCAAACAGCAGCGAGAGAAGGCGACGTGGGGGAGGCAAAAAGTTGGAACCCCCCTTCTCTACATGCAAAGCTATCCATTAAGAGCTTCCAAAGAGTTGATCCAAAAAAAAAAAAAAAGCTTTGCAAGGAAAAACATTTTTCCGTACTGAAATCATATTGAATTCCTGTGCTCCACCTAAGAACAAAGTACAGCTTGATCATAATCTTTTTACAAGGACCATGTGCTAAATACTAGTAACATTTAACTTCCACCACAATTCACATTTGAAAGCCAGGAAGCAACATAAAGAGATTGAGTTTGACTAACCTCCTTTGTAAGGAGACCAACATAACTGGCCGGCATTAATCCAGTTGCCGGGACCGCAGGCTCGTCCACACCGGCTGGAACACAGCTCAAGTGAGCCCTCAGAAACTTCTAAGTGACTCCAGATGCAAGAAAATACAGAACAGCAACAAAACATACAGTATACCCAGGTAAAGAAGCAAAGTTCATACCTATTGCATGTGGAAATATAAACCGTTTGCCCTTGGTTCCTGCTGCAAGTAAGAGGCATGCCGGACCCATAGCTTCTCCAAATGCCATAGTACGTATCTGCATATTTCCCAAAAAAATGAGAAAAGATAGAGGGATACACCAAAATAGAAATCATCTGGAAGATTCCAGCGATGAAGCCATTATGTATCCAGTGAAATTCAATTCACTGTAAAACTCTTTGGAGATTTTGCAAAAAGTACAATTATAAACCCATGAAGTACTTGTATTTCGGTTTCCATAACATTAAACAGCATATTCATTGTTCGGTCACAGACCCTCAACTAAGCCATGTCCACAGTGGAATTTCCTTGATCGTCCTTTGGAGATCAGGAAAACTGACTATCCATAAATCTCGTACCAAGCACAGAGACAACAGCAGGACAAATTCAAGTCTGGATTCACATTACTCAGTTTTATGTGGAACACACCTTTAATCTATTATTTTTCTTAAAGTGTTAAGCGAGTGAAGTGTCCATGGCCGGATTGCAAATTGAAAGCCACGGAACCAAATGAATGCCTATTGAAAAAGTGAATGAAAGCCCAATCGGTCTGGCCCCTTTGTAGTCCAAGGCCTTATTTCAACATAAAAATGATCTAACTATGAGGAAATTGCATCCCAAAAACAAACAAAAAAACCACATGAAATCGGGCAATTAAGTTCAGGAACCACCCATTTGAAATGGGATAAAAGATTATAAAAAAATAAATCTGGATGAATCCCAACTGAAAAGGATTCTTCTGTAGCCTTTATAAATACTGCTCTTGGTACACCTTTTTGAAAAAGTAAGCATTTTCAATTGTCTTTTTGAAGGAAGCATGGCTTGTTTCAATTTATTTTTGGGCATGGGGAGGCTCATCATTTTCTTCATTATTTAGGTCTGTTTCACGTTTGTATGGGTTTGCCTATTGTTTTGGTGCCCTATCAAATTCTTACAAACATTTACAATTCCAATTTGCTAATGCATCTAACTCAAAATCAACTGGTAATGAATGGAGAGGCTGCCGAGGCTCATATACTAGTTTTGGAGGTTAAAATTAACCAATGTGGGAGAAGCTCCAACCCTCCCCCGCACATGTGATCCTTGACTCACACGTGGAGAGGTAAACAAAGGATCCATAACATAGAGATCACAACAAAACAATATGCACTGAAGGCACAAATAACGGGGCAACCATTAAGAGAGTCTTGGTCCAAAACCTAGCTCTAATACCATAGCAAAACAATCAACTCAAAACAAATTGGCAATGAATGGAGAGGCAATCCAAGCACGTATACTAGTTTTGGTGGTTATAACTAACCAATGCGGGACAAGCTCTATCAAAATTTATAGGGTAGTGGTAATACATATCCCAATCAAACGTTACCACTAGTCAAACTTGTAAGCCTATTGCAAAGCAGTGGTACAATAGCAAAGATCTACCTGTCTTCACACTGTTATACTATGCAAACTTTGTGCCTGATTAAAAGTCACACTATGGGAAATGAGACACCTTATGTCCGGACTCCGGACCACAATGACGAGATCATTTCAGAGATTCAGATACCACTCAATTCTATTAGGGAGAGAAATTCAGATACCAGTCAGTTCTATTAGGGAGATGATTAGGGAACGTGTATAGGGTGTTTGATAAATCCTAATACTCACATGTATATATAGCAATTGAGTACAAAAAAGCAAAAGACCAAAATATCCTAACTTGCTAATACTTAAACTACATATGCCATACCTCACACCTTAACTGCATTAAAGCATCATACATTGCAAAGCCCTCAGTCTCCCTCGCAACCTGAATAATAAGTTCACAGGCCCAGAAAAATAAAACAGCCATAAGAACCAACAAGATGAATACTAGAATTTAGGAATTTCACGAATAACTTAAGACATAAGAACACATTTAAGAAACAGATGTATGACATAATAACTCAACACGATACTCCAAAAATTTAAAAGAGCAGATGTAACAGATACTAAAAGTAAAACCACATGCCAAAACAAAAGGCAGGCACTGTTGGGTGATTCTATTTGAACCCGAAATACTTGTCTTCAGCCCTATAAGTTTATATTTTCGTATTTACAACTTACAAGTTCAACCAATCGTAAAATGACAAATACGGGTACTAACTAAATTCTGGGTTATGAATTCTCTAATTCTCTATGCACGCCCAAACTCCTTATCCAGATTCAATCTTATGTCCTAATTTTTTTTTCCTCGCATAATAGTCCGTAGATTGAAACCCTAAACCCACAAACCCATTTCCTATTTTCTTATGTTGGTCAGTTTAGCTCAGAAATCTAAAGCTTATTTGATATGAAACTCATACTTACCGAAGAATGTGATATGAAGAATGTTTGTTCACACCATTGCCATTTTACTATACGTTTCCCGAAATATATTGGAGATGGAAACACAAATCGCTTTAAATAATGTGGAGCTGAATGAACAATAGTTGTTTTCTGATCCTTGTGCCTGAACAATGTAACTTTTGAATGACATGTGCAGTTGTTCGGATACATAGAATTGAACAATTATGTCTTGTTCGGCTTCGCAACTCCGAACAGCTGGTTTTGTCTAAACTGTTCACTTTCATTTTGCTAGAGATTGTGTATTGGTCGCTTGACCGTTGACAGGTGGCCAAGATGATGGTGATAGAGAGATCGGTCCCCCATAAAAGTCTGTATCGTATGTTCTACTAGGAATTGTCATGTTAGGGTGCTTTAAGGGGTTTTAAGTTGGGGTCTAGAGAGGGATACTACAAGATGGGGATACAAAGCTTTTTAACATGGTTTAGGGTATATCCAAGGGTAATGATGGGACCTTTTTGGGTGTAGAATTTTTTTCTTAATTATTGCTTAATAGCTGTATGAAGAATTTTGGTTTAAAGAGAAGCACTTAAGGTTCAATTGTTCAAGTAGAATTACCCTCAAAGAAAAGACTTCCCCTTCAAGGAAATATAAGTACTATAAGATGAAAGTTTCTGACAATTAAAAAGCCAGTGAATCAAGTAATAAAATTTCTGCTTAAATTCAGACAAGGAAGCATCAACTTATATTCCTCTAGATGGTTAGCGAGTACAGAAGATGCAAAAAAGAATTATAGTGGCTACAACTTACTGTTGATTTATTTAGTATGGTTTCAACCAACAAACTAACAAAACAAATCCATGATTCCATATTTACCCCCCAAAAAAAAATCCATGATTCCATCCCTTCAGAAATCAATAATGGAAATAAAAGTATATTGTAAACTATTCTCAAGAACATTCTAAGGTGCAAAATGACATCATTAAGAATCAAGGCAGAAGGAAGCAAAATTAGTGAAAATAGACAAGAGACTCACAGTTTCACCATCCTCAGTCTTTGATCCAGAAGAGTCTATATAAAGAGTTATCGGCTCATCAGGATCCTTTGATTCCAGGTACATTAATTGTGCAATTACGAGCTCTGTTACTTCTGGCCAAAACTGGAAAAAAAGGTTTTCCTCATTCAGAATGTATGTCCTCATTCAGAATGTATGACAGACAGCAGAATTAATTAAAAGGATCTTGCAAACATTGTTCTCCATAGTGCTGCTGCTTCTTTCTTTTTGTAAGAATAATATTTCACAAATGAGGATTGAGGAATAAAGGGAATGCCCCCAGTACACAAAAAGGAAAGGTTACAGCACAAAAAGGCCCTATAGGCAGTCATGGCACGCATATAAAAAAGCTCTACAAAGTCTAAGGAAATGATATAGGAAAGGATCCCAACTAAGCCATCAAAATAACGCTTTCTTTCATGCCATATAAGCAGATCAAACCTAACAGGACGATTTCCAAAATTTCCTCCACCTTCAACCAGATCTAGCCCCTTTTAAACAATGAAGAAGATCAATCACTTGAGCCAGAAACACACTTTTTATCCCTAACCGGGAAAAAAACGGAGGTCCAAAGATCCCAAGCCCCTGAGCAACGCAAAAGAAGGATAGCACCCCGATTCACCACTTGTTTTACACATACAATATGAATTGACCATAATCTTCATTTTTCGAATCAAGTTATAATGATTGACCAATTGACCAGTCAATTGCCTAGCTAATGGGCCACTTCCTTTCATCAAATATTCGTCCTCTGTCTTTAACTTGATTTCCGGGTGTGGCTTGTGGATAAACCGTATTTAACTCCATTTTGGATTCCAGATCTTGATGACGGAAAAACTTAACTCCTGCTTTAATCAAATATTTGTCCTCTTTGTCTTTAACTTGATTCTGTGTGCGGCTTGTGAATAGACCGTATTTAACTCCCCTTCGGGTTCCGGAACTGACGACTGAAAAACTCAACCCCTGCTTTTATTATAGGTATAAATTAGGAATAGTAATGATTGTGTTTCCTTAAAAAGTTTGATTTTCCAAAAGGGACCAACATTTTGGGACAGAGGGAGTAGTCACTAACGAAGGCAACTTAGTCCACTGTCAATCTGTAGATCGGTACAAATCTGTCAACTTTCCATCCTGGGTGTGACCTAAACTTCAGTCCCCTCCAATCCCCACCACAAAACTAGTGAACCCTGACAAATCCTCCCAAGTCCCACCCTCCCCTCCTACCACAGATCCAAATACCCACCCTGTGACATAGTTACCTCTTGTGTGTTCCAATTCCCAAAGCACTCTCATAATTCAACACAACTACCTTCCTCCACCACCCATCCATGCAAATCTCCACAACCACCAACCCAACAAGGCTTCGTTTAATAGAACTCCAACCTTCTTAACCCAAGCCTCCTCTCGAGGGGTGCACAATGGCCTAACCCATTCCACATGAAGTCACTTTAAAGTTTTAACAAGCTCTAAGCAACAATGCACGAATACAAAAAAGAGACATGGAGTAGGTGGGCAAACTTCAGAGAGTACTATTGATAAAAGTGTCCCCACTTTAGTCAATATTTTGCCACTTCTGCTCCGCATATCTTTTCTAAAATCACTTTGCAACACAGCTTTGGCCTTGGCAGCGTAATGCGGGAGTACATCATGCTTACCAAGGCCAAGTGGGCCCACTAGTTCACTTTATTTGACTATCATAGACATAAGTTAAGCTCCTAGTCTGTTTTTAAATAGTCATGCGACTATCATGTGACTTTTAATTATCTTGGAAGGGTAGGATTGAAGGGTTGTTTTCTAATAAAGGGCAACGATGCTAGGGCTACTAAAACCCAGTATAAATACTCTTCTATGAGTTCCCTGCAGGCAGTTTTTGTTGATCTTTTCCAGGAAATATAACATGTTGGTTCTTCTTGGGTATCTTTGCCCTAGAAACTCATCCATCCTTGTTCTGTCTTCAAAGGCAAATCCCGCTCTCACAAAATCTGAGACCGAACTGAATCATAGGATGAAGGTAAACTCCTCACAGTGGTTGAAGGCAAATCCCGCCCACAGATGTTTAGACACTCAACCTCTCTCTCAATGGTTGAAGTGAGAAAAGTACCAAATTTGATTCGGGTATGTTTCAGTTCATAAAAACTGGTGTACTCTATGTTAACATTTTCATGTCTTGGTTCAAAGGAGCGTCCCTTATTAATTTTAGCTATCTTATTGTAATTTTTAAAAAATACTCAAAATAAAATCGTAAATGCACACACACCTTGAGGCATACACCTCTCCTCGGATAGAGCATTCACCTTTGAAGACATTGTCCATAACCAAATTCCCCACCAAACCTTTATGACGTATGGTTATGACTCTTGGACGCAACTTGTCAGCCCCTCCTAGAATGCAGATAGGTCTAAAATCCTTAATGTCTTCACCTCCTTTATTTGGAAACATAGCCACAAATGCAGGACTATTACTTCTTTCATACTCTCCAAAGTGATGCATCATCCACATTTCTTCTGTTTTGACTACACTCCAGCATTGTTGAAATAAAAAAGCTATGTTCATCCTATCTACTAGAAGCATCATCACTATTGACCCAAGCCAGGGGCGGCACCAGAAGTCTTTGAGAAGGTATTCAATAAGCAACTGATATTCTTGCCTACATTTCAAGAAGTTTACGATATAAAGAACTAACATATTAATGTTAACATTTTCTTAACAAAAAATATGCGAATAAATCGCTTGACTTATATTACTTTGATCAAATTCCTTTACATAATGAAGATTTTGTATCCATCGTACATATTAAAAACTAGCAATAAGGCTTAATAAGCTTACTGCTAGTTTACTAAATATCTACGTGCTAATGTACATTTATTCTACTAGTTTATAAATTGCTAAGTATTTGTAAGAGGGAAGGGTGATCAAAATTAATTGCAAAGAGTGTTCAAACAAGGTTAATCTTAATTATACTCCATACAAACAAACTGAGGGTATTCACTTGGAAGTGTATAGATTGTCATAAAAAATGAGCGTATTCACTTGAATACCCATTGACAATGGTGCAGCCATGTCTGATCCCGGCAACAGCTGCCACAGAGAACACTTAAGTCCTCCCCAGCTATTCCTCCTGGAAATCCTCCCCAGCTATTCCTTCACCAAGTCACTAGTCCTTTACCCGTAACACTTAAGTCCTTGACCTCTTTGTCTGCATCTAACTTACGTGTTCCAAATTTGCAGCATTTTAGAATTCAAGCAGGCCAAACTCCACTATTACACCTCTTGGAATCATCTCCTTTAGCAATTTCAATTTCCAAGCTAGAATAAAACTTGGTCTGCACTCGACATGGTAACTTTTTTTGCTAAACCGAAACAAGAGAGATTTGCTAAGCTCAATGGTAACTACATCACCATTCCCCAACCTTGTCCTCAAAATCAAATATTTTTAACTTAAGCAACCTTAAAATGGGGAAATATTCTGACAATGGAGTTGGGAGAAGTTACTAAACATCATCCATAGGGTATCTTCTTATCCTCTCTAAATATTTCCTCATGCAAAGCAGCAGTGGAAAAAAAATGTTAACCCATTCAATCCAGTTAGAGAAAAAAAACCTAGGTTGTCTGTGTATGGGTTGAGATACAAGAAATCAGCTCAATGCTGTGCTTAGGAATGGCGGGCTTGTACTTCAAAACTATGAAAAGTTTCTGAAATTGACCAAACTTTTTGCACCGTCAAATATATTACATACAAACCCAAAGAATCATTGATCTCACTCTTAGTCATGAAACTTTGATAGGAAAGAAGGCTACCTTTCACCTTACATAATTAAATGCGGGTTCCTTTTAAATGGAGGATTCAAATTTAAAAAGCTTCCGGGAAAACTTTGGCAGTTCACAAATTTTATTCCAACATTTATGACCCAATTCATTCTCAATTCTAGTCAACTGTTCCAAAAAAAAAAAAAAAAACCAACTAGGAATCTCATGCCATGCATCAGATCGAGATTCGAGTCATATGTAGATGAAACTAAACTTTATCTGCCCATTTAACCTTCTGCAGTCACAGAACTTTCAACTGCATTTTAGCATGTCTGTGACATTCATTCCAAATAGGGACACGACCTAGCTACATCATGGAATGATCCAAAGTTCCATTCTGTGTACCAACTACCAGCATAGAAGGCTACGAAAATAATATAGATGTCCACTGTAATAAGCTTATGATGTTCATATTGTTTGGCCAGTGATCTCCTCCCCATAATCAGGAATCCCATTGGTAGATGGCCAGCAATCCAATATACTTGGGCTCTTTTCACTTGTCAAGAAAGTAGTGCAAGAAAACTATATTCCCAAGAAAATTATAGTCAAGTGAAGTAAAGGAAAATGACAAGTATTTTCCTTTATCCATTCATTTGATAAAAGAAATTTAAGAGAAAGTTGAAAACTAGTAGTTTAATTAGGTAGAAATTAATGGAGATGCAAGATTCCTGCAAAATCTTGTGTTTTTTTGCAGGACATGTTGTTAAAGGAAATTTAATCCTAGGGGGAAGTTAGAGACGTGGGTGAGCCGGGTCCCAATACTTTCCAGCTAACTTAACACATTAAAAATGCAGGAAAATTAAACATTCCGGTATTTTCTTTTCCTTTCCCTGCAACTGAACGGCTCCATGGATTCTCTTCTCATCACTTTAGAATTCCGCAAGCAATACAGTAAAATCTCCTCCAAGATATACGTCTCACTTATGTTTATAATAACATCAATCATGCAGTCCAGGTAAAGGAAAAGTAAACTTGGTATGATGTTGTACTCCAGGTTCCACCTAAGAAACCCTCGACGCTTCGTCACTTTTTAGCTTTTCCTGGTATGGTACTTGACTCCAAGAAGATGGCAAACCAAACAATAGAAGACACTAAGACAGATAGTGGATACAAGCACCTACCGGCTCGCAAATGTAGACTATTCGATCTTCGAGAAACATAGAAGGCACATCTGGGGGAGGTGACTTGTTCAAGGGCCCTCTGTACCCTCTAGATTTTCCCACCTGATACAAGTTCAGAGACACAAGGAAGAAAAATGTCATCATCCAATAAGTACCCAATACATACAACCCTCCTCGGCAGAATGATTCAATAGGATACATAAAACCACATGGAGAAACCAAGTTTATTTTTATTTTGTCCCAAAAATACTGATAGACTTATTTAGAACTGATTCACTTGCACAATAGATAATAAAGTATTTTTAGCTGTACAAAATACCACTAATAAAAGATATACAAAACTTGCTTCCTTCATGAAGATTAAGGTCGTTGTATAAAACACAGAGTTAAATACTCTAACCCAATACAAACGAAGCCCATATGAACTAATTAATTTTCAGATTAACTTATTTCATTGGAACAAATTGAGAAATTTAACGCAATCTGACGAACCAAATGGACCCTCAAGAATAAAGCAATAGTGCAATACCACAGGCAAAACTAAACTAAACCTACAGACAAAAGATAATAAGTTGTACAGGACAGTGGAAACAAAGATCATGCAAGCTTGTACCAACAAGCATAAAAAAATGGAGTAGACGAAATCAAAACCAGTTTAAATAGGACTTCAAAAAAGGGGGAATTGAACGGTAGAACTTTCGAGGTATGCATCTACAGTTAAAATCAATGGCATTATCTGGACCCCTATCTTTTTAGTTAGTACTCGGGCTAATCACCGCCTAGGTTAATTTTAGAATAATGCCAAAACATTTGACTTTCCGATGTACTTTTTATTTACCCCACAGTACTTTTCCTACCTACACACTTTGTAGATGAATTTCACTTCAAAACCGACACATTTATCAAGGTTATCCACCCACCCTAGGGGTAGGTTAGCATATCCTATCTATACTAAGATTTGTTACTATGACTTGCAATGTAATGGACCTCTCATAACATAACTGGAATGGTGAGGCACTGAAGATCATAGAGAGAGAGAGAGAGGTTTATCATTCGGGGAGGAAAGGGGTGCAGCCGTGCGGCGTGCAGGGTTATCATTCGGGGAGGAAAGGGGTGCAGCTGTGTGGCGTGCAGGGAATATACTTGGCCATCAAAGCTATAGATACATGAATGGATGGCAACGCCAGGTAGAGTAGCGACAAACGTAAGAAAAACAATCTATTCAAATATCAAAAGGGAGGAAACCAATTGTAGCCTCTTTCTAAACTTTGCTCCATTTTTCTTTTCCAAAAATTACCACAGATGAAAGTTAATTTTTACAAATCAATTAACCTCTGCATCCAAGAAATGGCAATTTCTATCACCATTTGTTATTTTTGTGGCATATAGTGAAAATAGAGATACTAACATTATTCTGAAGAGATTAAACATAAACCTTTTTAAGGTGTGAGAAATCAAGGCAGTTAGAGGCGATAATGGCATTTGGCGGGAAAATTTGATGTATGGTGTTCTAGCTGATCTTCCTATTTTCTTCGATTCTCTCTGCTCTGGTTGCTTCTCTTGATTGGTTCGTGTGATGAGTTAGATAGTCCAATTGGAGTTATTCACCCCTATGGTTACGGAAACCAGGGTTTTGGTCACTCCCCTAATGTGAGTTCAGGCTATGGCAACTGATAAGTTGCACACTGCCTTGTGGGTTATATTATTGACAAGAAACTTCCTTTCACAGTTGTGAATAACACAATTGGTAAGATCTGGGGCAAGTTTGGTTTGAAGGACACCATGGAAAAGAGATCAAGGGGTTCTTTTTCCTTTTTCAACTTGATGGAGGGCTTACCAGTCTGCTTGAAGTGAGGCATTAGTATTTCGTGGCAACTGTTGGTGCTCAAGAGGTGAAGTCCCCATATGAAGTTGAAAAAGAGTAGGTTCTAAAGATTCCTTTATGGATACAATGATACAGTTCATGACCATTCCTCGGGAAATCTGGACTGCTGCAGGTCTCAATTATATTGCTAGTTCTGTGGGTAGACCTCTATGTAGACCAACTCACTGAGAAATGTAAGAGTTTGAGTTTTGCAAAAGCATCTGCGGAAGTGGATGTACTTTTTGACGTCAGTCTCGGGATCCGATGTCCTCTTGTGGGGATGCAATAACCTTGCTATTAAGTATCCTTGGAAGCCATTAAAATGTGATTGTTGTAAGGTTTTTGGCCATTCTGATGAGAGGCTTATCCTTCAAGGATTCATGCTGGGGTTCAAGTCTCTGGAATGTGGTTGGGCCAGGACCATCAGGACATGATGCTAAATCATTAATTAGTTCTAGGACAAGTGCTAGGGCTCGGATGGTTGGAGGATCTGGTTCTATTGGTGATGCTAGTTAACCAGTCATTGTGGTTCTGGTTCTGTTGATGAGTTAGCTGGTCCTGTTAATGAGTCTGGTGGTAGTCCTGGTAAGAGGAGTGCGCATAGCATGGAGGCCTAGCTAGTAAACCAGCAACTGTGATTCTGGTTCTAGTTGATGAGTTAGATAGTCCAGTTATTAAGCCTGGTGGTAGTCCTGGTAAGAGGAGTGCACATAACTCGGAGGCCTAATGTAATGTCCCACATCAGGAATTCAGGAGAATTCCATATGTTATAGAAGGCGACGCCACCTAGCTACTCTATAACTTGAGGTTAACCTTTTGAGTCAGGTGGTTAGGCTAAGAGTTAGCACGTCAACTGGCGCGGTCATTACAGGTGCTATCGGAGCTTGCACCAACCGGAAGTGTGAGGTAGGTCCCGCAAGGAGACATGCTCAGGTGGGCCCGGCAAGGGAGGAGCTTGAGGTGCTTGTCAGTGCTTGGGTGGGTTCCACTTAAGGGAGAAGCTTGAGGAGTTATTGTGCTTAGGTGGGTCTTGTCTCACATCGCTTGGTGGGTGGAAGTGATGGACCATGGGGCGCAACGAGGACGTTGCGATCCTAAGTGGGGGAGATTGTAATGTCCCACATTGGGAATTCAAGAGAATTTCATATGGTATATAAGGTGACGCCACCAGCTACTGTATAAACTTGAGGTTAACCTTTTGAGCCACGTAATTAGGGTAGGAGTTAGCACGTTAGATGGTGCCGGTCGTTACACCTAAACTTGGGAATAGTCTTAATTTAGGCAATAAACCAATCATTCGATCAAGCTACATGTATTATAAATCCAAATAATCAATTACCTAAGGTGGAAAGCCTTGAGGATGTAGGACCTTGCACATAACAAAAAGGGAAAAGCAGTTTTACAAAGCAATGATTATGTGAATGTTCCTTTCTTCTCTCTCTCTTTTTTTTTACTCACTCAGGTGTTTGGCTAGGTTATACAAAGCAATGATTGTGCAAATGTTCCTTTTTTCTCACTCAGGTGTTTGGCTAGGTTATACAAGGCAATGATTGTGCAAATGTTCCTTTTTTCTTTCTCTTTTTTAACTCAGCTCAGGTGTCGGCTAGGTTACACGCACCTCAACTAAACATAGTGAACCAATCCTGCTGTCCATTAATGGGAGCCCAATTAAAGCCAGACAAAGCCTCGTACGGGGCTGCCCCAAATGAGTTGATAGCACTAGGGAGGTTTCAAACCTGAGACCTTAGGAGTAGGAAATCCTTCAGTCCCAAGCCTCAAGCCAACCCCTTAGGGTTACCGATTCTGCACATCATATTGGACAAAAAAAGTTTTCCTCTCTCCAACCCAATCTAGAGGTGGATAATAACACTTGTCCACTGATTGTGATGATTCTTCATTGATTTTTCTAGAAGTTACGGAAACTCATATTGCGCCAGCTATGATTCCAACGACAAAATTGGGATATGGAATTTAAGGGGCCTCAATAACCCCTCTAAGGCCACATTCAGTTGTTGGGTAAAGAAACTACGGGAATGCTTTAAATTTCCTATATTTTTTTATTTTTCTAGTTAGCAGGAAACTTGTGGGAACCACGTCTTTGACTTTGACCACTAGGATTAGTTTTCCTTCAAAAAATTTTGTGCAAAAAGCACAAGATTTTGCCTGAAATCTTGTTTCAAATTTTTTCCCTACAAAATGGAACTACCATATTTTAGCTTCCTCACAAATTTCCTTTATCAAATGAACATATGGGGGAAAACATGTTTCTTTCTCCTTTACTTCGCTTCACTAAGGTTATTTCCTATGAACTATTTTACTGCACTAAATTCTTGAAAGTGAGAGGAGCCAAATCTGAATTATCTCCGTTTAATTTGTTTGGTAGAAACAAAAATTTGAAAATGATGATCTGATAGATAGTTTCAGGCTTCAATTCCTCATAATTGGGCAGTTCAAAATTTGGGTACTGGTTGGAGGCTAGAATTATTCTCAGTGGGGACCCTAACAATTTGCTCAGTGGATTTGGCTTATGCCCCTTCTCAGTTGACTGTTGTTAAGGTTAAGATTCTGGCTGAGCACAAAATCTTTCTTCGCTTCTATCATATATAGGTCATAATTCTGTTGGTGGAAGAAGTCCTTTAGTCAAACATGAGATTTTTGCATTCTTGTATTCAGAGTTGCGCTTGGATATAAATGGGGGATTTCAATGTATTCAGGAAAGTGTGTGCGAGAATTGATGGCTTTGATGTTAGAGCACCTGATGTGTTCAACTCTTGGTTGGCTAGGTAAGAAACAGATGAAATGGTTACTACAGGGTTTTAGTTTATTTGTACCAATAAAAGAGGAGTTTCAGGAGACAACGAAAAGAAATTGATAGAATTCTATTAATGGTATTCCGTTCAGGTCCTCCGTTCTTCATAGTTCATATCATGGGAGTTTTTAAGAAAATTGACAGGAAGTCTTGCGAATGGAAGGTTAAGGCCTTAAGGGTACCCTATGCTTAGTTCCTTTCATAAGCTTAGAAGATTAAAGGTGTTTTGAAGGAGTTTAAAAGTCAGCATTATAAGAATAGCAAGCTCTAAAGTAGAGCAAGCTAGAAAGGACTTGGAGAGCATCCTAACTCTTTGCTTCAAGTCCCCTGGTGATGCTAACCCGGGTGCTATGGAAAAGCATACGCTTTGTTCATTGGTGAATTAAGCCACGCTAAGGAATCTTTAAGAAGCATAAGGCTAGGTTTGAGTGGCTGTCTTTGGGTTATAAGAATGCCAAATTTTTTACCCAAAGATAAAAGCTAATAAATTAAGAAGAATATCCAGCGTCCAGCCAATGGTCAAGGGGTTACGTTGGAGAATGCTCAAGATATTTAGGGAGAAATTTAGTTTTCTATCAAGGTCTTCTTGGCACTAAATTTGATATAAAAAAGGGAGGCCAAAATCATTCTGTCCATAGCTATTAAGAGGGTAGTTCCAACTTCACACCTGGATGATCTTGCTAAGCCAGTTTCAGGGAAATAAATCTATTCTATTAGGGATGATAAAGGCCCTATGCCTGATGGCTTCAACTCTGCTTTCCACATTGGTAGTGTTGGTAAAGGTACTGTTTTGAGAGTGGTTCTTTTCTTGGGTACTGGAATGCCACTGCTACTCTCTAGTTCCAAAGAATCCAAACACCAACACGCCCTCCAGAATGATCATGGATGACATCCTTGTTATTCGAGAATTTCCTAGGTATTACCATAGACATGAGGGGAGGTCTAGGTGTGATATCAAACTAAATCCGAAGGCTGACGACTCTATTCAATAGGGTTTCCTCTTTGATATCATGATGCAGGTTATGGGTCTTCCAAAATCATATGTGCAATGGGTTAGACAGTCAGTACTCCCAAACTTAAAAATATAATTGAGCAATGCTACATGCACTAACTAGTATACAAACAACTACAACTAAATGGGCATGCGCCACTCTTTTAGTGGATGAATCTATCCATGTATTCACTAATGCATTGATTTGGCAGTGCTCTTTTAGTGGATAAGTCCATCCATGTATTCAATGCTGCTATTCAATACTGGATTGATGTGGTAGTGCCATATATAGCTTCAGTGTAATAGTTTGTATACTAAGTGGTGCGTGTAGCATTCCTGAATCTAATTATGAAAGACTAAATCTAATTATGCACACCAGACTTCTAGTTGCAAACTTAAAAATAAAAGCATAAACACTTGTGTGTTACATCTTTATGTACATAATTAACATGTGTGTGTGGGTGTGTGGTATAGCACAAAGATTAGAGCAGTGAAGGTAGAGTGGAGAGAGGATAGTAGTACCTTATAAGGAGCAGTAACATTGACAATAGGAAGCGGCAGCGTTTCAGTTTCGGGCGAAGCCTCGGTGCCCGAAGCTAGTTTTGGCATAAACAAGTCATCAGTGTTGAGTGAAGGCTTGCTTTTGAAATTAGGGTTCACTGGAAATTGAGCACCGATTATGCTGTCAATGCAACATAGGGTCTGAAAAGAACGACGTCTTAGGGGATGGGACGAAGAAGAGGAAAAGAGGGGAGGAAATGAAGAAGACGTTATCGGTAATTGCAAATGTGTGGCCATCTTAGCCGGCGAGTGCCTCCAGGCTCCAGTTACGGTGTTTTCGCGAGAGAGAGAGAGAGAGAGAGAGAGAGAGAGATTGGATTGTGGTGGCCCGGGTGGGCAATGGCTACTGCGGGGTGTTCCACTAACACATAATTAGACATATCATTCTCTTATGATACATCACATAAAAAACCGTGGAAAAACTAATTTTTTCAAAAAATTAAGTTAGTGGAACACCCCATGAGAAACGCGATGCGTGAAGGTGGGTTTGGGTGGAAGTTAATTGATCTTGTTTGGTTGCTTGGGTTTGGGTTTTGGTTTTGGTTTTTTGCAATGATTGAAAGGAAAAAAATAAGGTTCATATTGAAAAGAGTTAGGGGGAGAAATGAAAATAATGGTTAAAAATAGGATAATGATTAGAGAGAAATTGAAGTACTGATTAAGAAATAATTGAGAAAATCGGTCTCAAAATCTAAAACCTAACAAGATGAATGGGCCTAAATTTGACTAGGTCCCTAAGGATATGATGATAGTAAGGTTATCTCCAATCGCATAAGAAAAAAGCAAAAAAGTTTACAAACTTTTGCTAGTTTTAAATATTCGAAGGCTCAAATTTGGTTTTTGGTCAGGAGGTTGGTAAGTTTGGTTATTCAATTTTGAGTTTGACTTTTACTAGTTTTACAAAAATCAAAATTAGTTGACCTCACATACAAAAGTTACTTCTACTTTTTTTGCTACTTGAAACTCACTCTCCATAAAGCAAATGCTTTATTGGTAAGTGGACCTCACTCTGTACTTGGACAAGTGACTGTGTGTTTAACAATGTTGGTCACTTAATGGATTTTAACAAATGCTCTCCACTTTCACTTATTTCACTAGAATGTCATTTGCTATAAACCATTAGATTGCCAACTCATTTTGATTGTGCAATTGTTGAGGTTGAGATTGCTAACTTTAGCAATGAGCTAAATAGATAATCAAAACTGATTATGGCATATTTAAAAAGGCTCTTAATATTGTAGTAAACAATTTGTTCATTTTGGTCTTTAATGGACTCTCTAAATACTAAATTTTTAAGAATGGTTTCCAAGCATGACTCACAACACATTGAGTAATGCTAGAGAGCCTCATAATTAATGAGTCTTTAAAGTGGAACCATTGTTTTAAAATAGAGATTTTTGTTTATTTATTCACTATCACTATTTCCCACCTCTTTAAAAATTGTAAATATCTTTAAGCCCGAGTCCCTAAAAATATGCAATACGGATCTTACTTGATAGATCTCAATTAGTTCTATTATAAGAAATTTTCAAAATCATGAAACACATTATGAATAAAGAGATATATACAATTTAAAACATGACTCGAATGCCGAAAATGGACCAAAAAACATGAATGGATGAAATATTTTTTTATAAGTTCTATTTCCTCAAAATAGCTAATGGTTTCACTAGTAGTTCATTGGAGCACATACATGCTCCTAAATTAGCATACCCTTAGGATTTAAGATTGACCTCATTTTTTATTGGACACACAATCCACTTTGGGAGCTAATTTTGGTGATGGGGTATTGGACATGCTCGTGAGCAAGTGCAAGAGAATAGGTTAATTTTGAGCAAAAAATGTCACTGAACAATGCACATGTCGCGCTCTCAATTTTCAACATAAATAAATATTTTCTCAAAGAAATATCTCAAATGAAAAACATACTTAAAGTTAATACATTCTTCCAAAAATATAAAGTTTATAATGCTTCAAATAATCCTACATCACACACGTCAAGCACTCCATCTAATGCTCCAAAATGGTACTTGAAAATAGCAGGGGTGAGCATTCACTTCGCCGAGTAGAGGTTTCTACTACCAAAATACGAGTGTGGAGAAAGATATATATTGAATTTAATAAGTAGTGCACTTTAGATGTTCAATAGACATATGTTCACGATGCATTGCTCATTGATGATTATGAGAGTATCAATTTATCACGCACTCACACCCACATGACAATATCATAACTTCACAATACACACTATTTATTTTATTCCTCCATTTCCAAGTATTCAATTGAACTAAACACATTTTTCAATATAAAATACTTGAGGGACTTAGATTCCTTAACCGAGTTCCACCGGCCTCGATACCCTTGCCTAGGGACACTCCACATGGTGGCCAAGTAATAGCAATATCATTACCATTCATCTACTCAAACATTTAAGTCTCCTCATTTGAGTTCATCAAACGTGTCCATTAACTCACACCGGTCAATATCATGTATCCAATAAAGCATTTTATATCAAGCATCAGTCACATGTTAAAACAGTTCAGAGGGGTCTAACATATCCCAATATCCATGTATCTCACACGTGTGCACGTATCCCTCACATATTTATACACCTCACAAATACCCACGTACCCAATAAATACCTCAACCAATGTCTCATCGTGTCCCACAATTACCCATGTGTCCCTCGAGTATCCAAGCATTTCCCAGGTGTCCATGTGTATTCCACACGTGTCCACACCTAATCAACATGTGTCCTCGTACCCCACAAGTACCCACGTGTACTACAAGCTCGCATATATTCAACAAGACCTAACCATGCCACAAATACCCACGCGCTCAATAAGTACATCAATAATTGTCTCATCATGTCCCACACATAGCCAAGCATCCTATCAGTGTTTAAATGTTTTCCAATTGTCCTTGTGTACTCCACTCAAATCCATGTGTCCTATGATTTCTTAACAAGTACATCATATGTCATCACTCACCCTCTATCTATTCCATAAGTGTCCAATGACGCATTAGATCCATCGCATTCGTCAGTTTAATGTTTGGGTTTTAAGAACCCTTTATCGTTTTCTTTCATGTCTCATTAGTTTTGTAGAGTTCTTTATAATGACTCACCGAGTGTTGGTTTGCGTATCTAACGTGATTTCTATATCACTGACCACCTATATCCTTCCATCTAACCACATGTACATTCGTTTCATTTCCTGTCAAGTCAAGTATTCTTTTAGCACTACATTCTCTACATGTTCCAATGGATGTTTAACACTAATCAATTTCAACAACCAGGTGTTTATTTTAAGTCTTTTGTGTGACAAGGAAAGTCTAGGTATGACTACACGTGTTCGATGCGAAACGGGGCAACAAGGGCCAAACATGTACCAAAGAATAAGCCCGAACCAAAACGAAAATAGGGTAAAAACCTGTCAAAACCGCCGGCGTGGAAATTCCAGAAACACAGATTTTCCAGATGCTTCCCTAAGGATGAAATTTCAACCCAAAACTCAAAATTGAAGCTTAAACCCAGATTTTTGTGGTACAAATCAACTAATAAGCATGAAAGAAGATAGCTACATCAATTTAATCATAGATTCATCAATCAATTTCATAGATCAATGGATTTGAAATCATAACTCAAGGTCAATTAGGTTCCTCGACTAAATTAATAAGAATACATATTTTACTTGGGAGATTTCACTACTACACACATAAACATTTAACAATCAAGTAAGAAACCCTTACCTCAAGATGTTTAAGCTCTAAACTAAGTGTTTGATCAAATCCTAACCTCTCCAAGCTTTGCTCCCCACCGAATATGGCCTTTCCCAAGCTCCCTAACACAAATTTCGAGCTCCAATGGTGTGACTGCAATGTATTATGAATGGATCTATGAGTATTTTAAGCGAGAGAGAGAGAGAGAGAGAGAGAGAGAGAGAGAGAGAAAGATGAATTTGGGTGGAAATGTGAGGAAATTTTATAGATAGAGAGGAGGAGGATGGCCCACCTAGACGGGGGGAGGGGGATAAAATGATTTCTTTCTTTTCCTATTTCCTTTTATACTCCAAATGCCCTAATTACACCTTACAGCCTGCAACTTCCAAATGTTTTACAAGTTAGCCCCAACCCAAATGTGTTTGCATGATTGTCTGATGTGCTTCTTTAAATGTAGCTTTGTTCCATAGTATATCTGCTTGCATCTGCATGCATTTGCCCCGAAGAACTATTTTGGTATGATTCCTGCGACAGGGTACGTAGGAAGCTCATCTAGCATGACCACGTGATTTGAATGTTTGTGTTTGTGGCTTTAAAAATTCGTGGGCGACAGGTTGGGCTGTCTTTGTCTTTAACCACACTCGCATCAAATCAATAATGTAAAGTCTCGTCAAAGAGGGGCAGC
Source organism: Vaccinium darrowii (assembly GCA_020921065.1). NCBI lineage: Eukaryota > Viridiplantae > Streptophyta > Magnoliopsida > Ericales > Ericaceae > Vaccinium > Vaccinium darrowii. Next base: position 21,387,378 of record CM037159.1, read on the forward strand.
TATAGACACCCCAATTTGAACCCATGAAAATCTTTGGCATTCCCGATGATGAAAATGGACCAATAAAACACATTGGAGCTTGCGTAAGTGCTTGAAAAGCCCTCCAAAATTGCTTCAAAATAAACCCTATATACACCACCTTCTAGTACATTCAAAACCCTCTTTATCGATATATAATTCGTCCCAATCCATTTTGAAATGAGGGAGATGTGCGCGTTTTACTAAAATGACTTGTTTTCCCAACCTCTTAAGGGTTAAATGGACATGGATTTTTATGTAAAAATCATCTTGGGTTCAAACCACTTGGGTTAGAAACTAGACTCAACTACCTTTCCAATGATTCAAACCACGCACAAAATGAAATTCGGTAGCATCTGAAGCGACCCCGCGAAACTTGATATGTTGTGCAGGCCCCAAACATGGTGCTTTGGGCATCCAAACTTGCTTTCAACGCCTAAAGGGGCTTCAAGTAAACAATTTTCAGCTGGTTTTCTGATAAAATCATGACTTCCTCCTCTACCCAGCCCATGTTTTCCATTCAAAACTCCCTCCATCACTACATCCCTCCAAAATTTGAGTTCAAATTGCATTTTCCTCTCTTACTCACCCTAAACTACCCATTTCACTCTATAAATACCCCTCTCTTGCCTTTATTTGATGATGATCAACCAACCATCAAGGGATAGCCAAAAATTTTCCAAAATCATTCCAGAATCAGTCACTCTCCACCTCAAAAATCCAAACCCAAACCTTCAAATATCATAAACCCACTTTTCAACCTCCATCAAAGCCAAAAACTCAAACTTGATATGTAGAAATCCTAATTGATACCAAAGTCCAGCCCCACTGACCTTAGAAAGTCATTCCAAAGCACCTCAATCTCTCTACTTCACTTTGAGCCAACCATCCAAGAATAAACCAAGCTCCAAAGGTAGTAAATCTACCAAATGTGTTGGAAAAGGTCCCTCTGAGGGAAACCCCCAAGCTCTTGTTGGTTTTCGATACCAGTGGAGGGTTTTGGAATAGTTAAGTTTGTAACAAAAGAGCTCAAAGCTCAGCACCTGAAGAGCCCGTTTGGGCACCCAAAGCATCCCCCTTTGGATGCCCAAACCATCTCTCTCTCCCTCTCTCTCTCTCTCATCACTTATTTTGTTTTTAATCAGCTCCTTTTTTGTTTAAAGTCATTTCTAACATGTTTTGGGGATTAGAAAACAAGTTGTGTAGCCTTTGTGCATTTCAAAATGAAGCCTAAAGTGTGTTTAAAGGCTTGATCATACTTTTGAGTGAATGTTTTGGGCTTGATATCAATCAAATCATGAACTTTCAGTCATTTCATGCAAGGAATAAAGCAAACCAGAGGATAAAAGTGGTTTAGCTAGGCTGCCTGAACCAGCCTCTTTAGACACCTAAAGCATCCCTTTGGGCGCCCAAAGAGTCCCCCTTTGGGCTTACCTAGTTAGGCCTATTTCATCTTCCATTTTTGTTCAAAATAATTCCATTGGTACTCACAGTCCTAAAAAGCTTCATTCCTTGTTTGAAATCAATTTTAAACTCTCTATTTGACCTTTAAATGTGTCGAAAGCATGACTTACAAGCTTGATCTATCTTTTAAACTTGATTTTTGGGAGAAAACTTGGATAATAGAAGCTTAAGGATCATTTTAAACAAAGATAAAGAGGAAACAAAGGTCAACGAAGTGTTTAGGATGTGAGCCCAAAGTAGTTTCGGGAGCCTAAAGCAGTTGCTTCGGGGGCACCCAAATCAGCTGCTTTGGGCGCTTGAAAGGGTTTGGGCGCTCAAAGAGCTTCCAGAGGCGCAAATTATTTTTTGTGTAGGAACATTCAAAAGTTGTTCTTGGTCTTTTACTACTGTTTTGCTATGCCTTTTATTTTCCTTCATGTCATTCATTATCATCATTTGGTATACATTACACGCGTTACAAGTATCCACGACACCCGTCATGGTTTATGCTTATGTTTATATGCTCTCTTTCTTGTTTTGTGAACAAAGTCTATGAAGTCAATGTTTTCATAATCCCTTAAACATTTACTCCCTCCGTCCCGCAAAGTTTGTCACTTTCACTATTCCAGCCCTATGAAAAAATTGATTATTTCTTTTAATCTGTAATGTTTTATATAAGCAATATGGATCTCGTTTGATAGATTTCAATTAGATCTTTTGAACAAAGTTTTGAAACTCACATAAAACGTTTTGAATTGAAAGATATAGACAATTTAAAAATGGCACGCACTCCTGAAAGTGTCAAACTTTGCAGGACGGAGGGAGTAGTAAAGACCGAACATTGTGTCGGGCGAGAGGGGTGCCTTAAAAACCTTCCACTCTCGTAACTTAGCTCCCGAACCCGAGAAATCATGGTAACGACGGGCCGATAAAAACCTTTTTCAAAACAAAGGCAAAATAGTCATTTTTCAAACAGATTTCTCAGGTGTGGTCCGTAAACCTGGGTGGCGACTCCAAAAATAAAAAACCATTTTCAAAACTCGAGATCTTTTTCCCGGGGTGCTCACACATATTCTACTAGGTAAAATACCTGAAAATATCCTTTACCTATTCTTTTGCACTTGCTTTTAGGGCATCCCCAGGATGCTCTGTAAAGGGTGGAATCTAGGTATTGTACCAAGACAGGACCAAAAATAGGGTGCAACAGCCTCAATGAAGAGGTAGGTATTTTGTCTTGATGAGCAGTACCTCTTTATGATGTACTCTGTGTTCAAGAACTGTTCATGAGGTATCTAAGTAATACATAATTTTTTCATACACGTTTCTCTCTCTTCCCATTCTCCTGCACATGTTTCTCCCTCTACTATGATGCCTAGATCTTTGAAAAATATAGATAGTACTATTGGAGCTTTGAAAGAGATGTGAGTAGCTAAAATGAAAAATATACACTATTTAAAGCAGTTTTTACTAAAATTTTGTCTAAGCTGTTGAGGATGCTCGTACTCTTCATTCGCATTCTCAACTCAAATACTCAATAACAAAACATTTCTCTAAACCAAGGAGCTACAAAGGAAGAAGCCTGGCAATACAACAAACAAAAACTATCAAAGAGAAGAGGAAACATGAAAATGAAACCTACGTAGAAGCAACAACCACCACAAAATAATAGTGTAATTATTCCATTGTCTTGGGATACCGTCACGTAGTGTCCCAACACCCTTATCCACACCACATGGCGGTCCCTTAAGACTATAAAATAATTGGTCCAAAAAATAAGCCTCTAACTATGAAAAAATATTCGTTGACCTTAGGGTACCGTCACATGGTGTGACATCCTGACTTTTTCCTTAAAAAAAAAATGATTCTAATACAAAAAAGAAATATTAATTCTTTCATTTTGCATTTCAAACTTCTTTCTAACAATTAAAAAAAAGAAGAGAAACTTATTGTTCATTTATTTTGAAAATTCTTCTGAACTCTAGTAACTTTGTGCGTGTGTGTGTGTTTATAATGTGGACCATGACTTTTAAATGTGTATTTGTGGGTATGATTAATATTATTGGTTTCTTATTTTTTAAACATGGGTTCGAGTTATAATTATGAATTTGAAGTTGGGATAAATTATGAATTTTCCTGATAGATAATTTATCATGCGAGATATTTTCGGGGCTGACTGTGTAATTAGATCAAATAGGATAGTGGGATTGTACGTGGGTCAGTTATATGGGAATGGCAAGAGGTAGGATTTACTCCATGTATCACGTTAAGAGGGAGAGTGTGAACACCCCACAAAAATATGCCGAATGGAATTCGAAAATATGATTATGATTTTGGAATCGCCACCCGGGTTTAAGGACCATACCTGAGAAACCGGTTTTAAAAATGACTCTTTTGCCCTTATTTTGGAAAGAACTTTTACCGGCGCATCGTTACCAAGATTTCTCGGGTTCGGGAGCTAAGTTATGAGGGAGGAAGGTTTTTAAGGCACCCCCCTCGCCCGATTATAGAAACCGGTCTCTACTTAATACTTAAGGGATTTTTGGAAGACACTTGTTTCTCGAACTCAAATCACATGAACAAGATAAGAACGTAAAAATCACCACAATTAATCATATGAAAGTGGATGCTTGTGACCGTGTAGATGATATAACATGATGATGAAATGACATGAATGACAGAAAGAACAACTACAAACTATATATACAATAGAACGAAAACTTTTATGGACCCTTTTGGTGAAATCAAATCTGATTATTCTATTTTCTTTCAAGCACCTGAAGGAGAGGATTAGGCGCCTGAAAGGGGCTTCAGGTGCTTGTTCAAATCCACTTTCACCTCTGTTTTGCTACTGGAACAGGTAAAATAATGGTGTTAACACTCCGTTGAGAGGCAAACAAACTGGAAAGCTTCATCTAACAACTCATTCGTACCATAAAACACCATTTATATCTCAAAAAAACATGTTTTTCATCCATTCAAATAGCAAAACAGAGACTTTCCACTCTTGCATGCAAAGAAAATGACCTTCAATGGAGATTTTGTAAAAAATACATGGTTTTAACTACATTGATGGTCATTTTACTCCTTAAAAAGTATGATTTTCACCTTTTTGAGTGGAAAACAGAAAGTAAACAGTTTGTTCCTGGGATTTTAACCACTACCAATATAACTATAAACCAAGATAAAACATTGGCTTATCTGTTGTTTTGGTCCCTGAAGTATGCCACAAATTTCAAAATCGTCCTTTTAAGAATTCTGGTTTCAATTTCATCCTTGTAAAACTTTGACGATTTCAATGGTGTCCTTTCCGTCCAATGAGTGACGGAAAAAGCTTACGTGGACTAACGGAATCCCAGTCAGCTGTGCCTGTACCTTTCTCAGTGACATGTACATTTCTCTCCAAGTGCCAACAAGCCAAATTGTTGACTGGGATTACCCCCTCCCCCAATTAATTGTATTAATTCATTTGTTTATATTAATTCATTCCTTTATTTAATTTATTTCTTTTATTTAATTGTTTCTTTATCTCTTTTTCCTTATATCTTTTTTCTCTTATATTTTTTCAATACTCTCTATATATTTTTTCTCTTTCATTTATTTAATATTCTTTATTTAACTAAATAACTTTTTTTATTTAATTTCTTAATTCTTTTATCTTATTAATTTAAGTCTTTTATCTTATTAATTTAAGTCATTTATTTAATTATTTATTTATCTGTTTTTCTTTATATCTTTATTTTATTTTTTTAATATTCTCTATATATTTTTTCCCTAAAAGTTGCTTCAAGTTTTTTAATATAAAATTTACGAGACACTAAAAATGTCACGATTACCATGAGGTGGAACAATATAGACCGTACAATAGGTGCATACGGCACTAGAGGGACCCGGTTCCCATTTTTCCATTACCATCTTCTTTCTTATTTTTAGAGAACGAAAATCGCAAAACAAATGAATAAACACCTTTCTTGCACAATCCAGTAAATTCAACAATCGAATGTAGAGACTTTTCCCTTTTTCCTTTTGCCTTTTTCTCGGTCCAAATACAAACAATCAAATTGATCCAAAAAAAAAAAAATACAAACAATCAAATGTAAAGAGAGAAACGTATCGGGGCATTTACATGGAAAACCCTCTTTTGTATCATAATTTGTGTGGACTAAATACGTATGAATTAAATCTTAATTACAATAGTTTTGTTTTTAACTAAAACACCATTCCAATTCTCTTCCTTTATTTGTTGAAAAAAAAATGAACTTCTCATGTAACGACAAAATGAAGAAAATTCTCATTTTCCAATTTGCAACGACTGTACTGGGGAAGAACGATTTTTTTTTTTTTAAAAAAAAAAAACGATCACAGGAGCTCAATCCTTTTTAAAGTAGTTAACTATTTTTATTTTTAACTATAGGGAGTGTTTGGTTAATTGGTTTGGAAACTAAAGGGGGAGAGAGAGAAGGATGACAAGGACCCACCATTGGTTTTGTTTGTGGAATGGTACATGTCATAGGATGACTGGGCTTCTGTTACTCCACGTAAGCCTTTTCCGTTTTCCATTGGACGGAAGGATAACATTGAAATCGTCAAAGTTTTACAAGGATGAAATTGAAACCAGAATTCTTAAAAGGACGATTTTAAAATTTGTGGCATACTTCAGGGACCAAAACAACAGATAAGCCTAAAACATTTTAAGACAAAAAAAAATGAAAATGACTTGGGCCTGAAGCTGCTGCTTCAGGTGTCGAGCAAAAATGCTCTCTTGATGTGTTTAAGTCATAATAAGCCCATTGTTGGTATCAAGAACCAACATGGACCTACTGACTTCCCTCAATAAGAACTTTGTCACATTGATTTGGTAGAATCACTACCTTTTATAGCTTGAAATGGATGATTTGAATGATGGAAAAGGGTCTTTGGGTGGGTGATGGAGGTTGAGATCAGATTATAAACTGATTTTGGGAGATTTCTTGAGAAGGGAGTGGCAAAACTCAAGTGAAATGGGGGTTTTTGGTGGAATCTAAGTGAGTTGAAAGTGATTTTGGACTTGTTTTGTGGTTTTTATGAGAGAGAAGTGGCTGGTTTTTGTGCATTTTTTTTCAAAAAATGGTGGAACCCCTTCAAAGGAGGGGTGTGGGGGTTTAAATAAGGCTCCAAAGGTTGGTTAAGGTCCCCTAGGGGCCATTTTAGGGGTTGTTTTAGGCCATAGACGCTCCTCCCTTGCAGAATCAACCAAAATCGCATCATAATCATTACATCCAAATGTTCCCACTCAAAATTTAAAATTCTGAAAAACGGCTTCAGGCGCCTAAAGGGATGGCTTCAGGTGCATGAAATGGCTTCAGGCGCCTGAAGGGAGGTGCTTCAGGTGCATGAGAGAGGTTCAAGTGCCTGAAGGGGAATGGTTCAGGTGCATGTAGATGCGCTTCAGGTGTATGGAATGGATTCAACGGCTTCTTTTGGTTTTTGGTTTGGAAGTGTTTCGGTAGGTTTTGGTTAAATTCCAACCATCTCTTCTAAGCTCTAAACGTGTTTGAAAGTTCACTTTCATCATCGGGAACGCTATGGATTTTTGTAGGCTCAAATTGGGGTGTCTACAGAGAGTTGTGGTTAAGTGAGAGAAAGGGGTGGCCATAAGAGATTAGAGAGATAGAGAGCAAGAAAGAGCTTGGCAGCGGAATTGGTTTTGGCAGTTAGTAACTCTGTCCCCTTTCTAAGAGCATCTCCAACCCATCCAAAATGAAGAATGGATGTGACATATGAAGGGAGGATTTTGTAATTTATGCCTCATTTTTCTCAAAAGGTTGTACTTTTTTAAGGAACCATTCTCCTTTTTGTCATGTCCATTCTTCAAATTCACTTTAGTTCTTCAAATAATCCATTCTTCAAATTTACTTTGGTTCTTCAATTAAATCTCTAAAAAGGAGGTTGGGTTCCTTCAAAAAGTACAACTTTTTGAGAAAAATGGAGCATAAATTACAAAATCTCCCCTTAGTATGTCACATTCATTCTTCATTTTGGAGGTTTGAAGATTGATTGGAGATGCTCTAATGGTTTCTTCTACACACGTATAATATATATATTGCGGTTTAAAAGTATTTTTGTTTGTGGCATGTGGTGAGTGAAGCGGTGCATGTGAGTTCAATGATGATATAACATATGAGGAGTAGCACTGAATGGTTTTCATGGGAAGAAAATGTGGTGATGGGGTAGGATTTTGGTATTTAAATTAGTTATACAAAAATGATACATACACAACCGGGTCTCCACAAGCGGGCTCACAACCGGGTCACCCGGGTACAAAACGGCGTCGTTTTGTACCCCCAAAAAAACACGTTGAAAATTTTAAAATTTCGGGTCTTCTCCTTCCCCCTCCTATTCGATACAGTAAGGAAACCCTTCCCCCCAAATTTCAGTCGTTCACCCTTCAAAGAGAAAGAGATAGCGAAGGTTCCACACACCCACCGTTGCCGGAGAAAATCCACGCAACCACCGCTGCCGACCACACCGACGAGGACTACTCCATTTCCGGCGACCACTACCACCTCCGTACATCGACGAGTTCGAACCTCTGCGGTTGAAGGTTGTACCTTTTTTTTCCTTTTACAGTACTTTGTGATTTCGATTTGCCTCTTTCATTAGTCTCGCAAAGCTGCTGCATATGCATGGCCATTTTAATCGAAAGCTAAGTGTGTGTATAGTTTGGTAATTCTGTACCATGAGAAAATACAGAAATGCAGTTTGGTAATTCAGGATAGAGAGAAAGAAATCAACATTACTGTTTATTCATTTGTGTTCGATGCCTTTACAAGAAGAAGAAGAAAAACCTTTTATACTCTCCTAAACAGGACCTCTGATTGGTCCACTAGCACTCACCTGGATTGATGAGCTGGACCTCAACTTCCCACCACTACTCTACTAACTATTCCTCAACAGAAATACATCAACATGTAATACAAATGAAAGCACAAATGAAATGAATTTCTCATTTTCCTTTAACATCTTATTTTCTGGCATTTATCAGGACAAGAAAATACATTAAAGCACTTACCCAAAAAAAAAATACATTAAAGCTGCCTTTGGTTCTTCCATCTAAAAATCTGTCCATGTTTGGATATATGTTGTTTTGCTTATAGTTGTGATATTTCTCCCTAGCATTGCCCATTACCAAAATGGTTACATTCTGTTTTTGGAGGCACTTTTTTGCATCTTATAAACTGTATTTGGTATGCACCTAATTGGTTTCCTTTGTTTTTTAACCAATAGGTGATGTCGACGGATTCTGTTCATTTGGTAATGCCTCCAAATAAAGAGTGTGCAGAAGAACATGTATGGAATATAGACCTTGAAGATGAAGAAGAGGTATGGAATGGTCCTTCAAACCAAGAGTGTGATGAGACTGATAATACTGAGAATGGAAAGGTAGCGATAGAAAATTGTGGGGACGGAGTTGAAGAACCGAAGGAGGGGATGGCATTCGACACACCGGAGAAGGCGTATATGTTTTACTTAAGATATGCTAGAGGAAAAGGGTTTGCTGTGGCAAAAAGAACTTTTGAGAAAGGGAAAAGATGGAAAGTTGAAGGGTGTGGGCTTTGAATGTAGCCGTGCTGGAAAGGCAAGGGTAAGAACAAGCAATGCGGCCAAGCCACGGCCACAAACAAAAATTGATTGTCCAGCTCACGTTACTGTTGTGATACACCCGGATGGAAAGTGGAGGTTAAATCGGGTTATTTTGGAGCACAATCATGAACAAAGTCCAGCAAAGGCGAGGTATTTTAAAAGCAATAGGGTATTGGATGAAAGTGTAAAAAGAAAGCTTGACGTGAATGATCAAGCCGGGATCAAACTGCACAAAACTTTTGACTCATTTCAGATTGAGGCTGGGGGACCTGATGAGCTTCCATATATTGAGAGAGATTGCCGAAATTATATGGACAAACTTCGACGGTTGCGACTTGTGGAAGGAGATGCTGAAGCAATGCATAGCTATTTCATGAGAATGAAAGCCGACAATTCTGAATTCTTTTTTGCTATGGATTTGAATGAAAAGGGTCGACTAAGAAATGTATTCTGGGCTGATGCAAGGAGTAGGGCAGCTTGCAAGGAGTTCGGTGATGTTGTGACCTTTGACACAACGTACTTGGCAAATAAGTATGACATGCCCTTTGCTCCATTTGTAGGTGTGAATCATCATTGTCACTCGATTTTATTAGGATGTGGGCTCATCTCTCATGAAGACACCGAATCATTTTCATGGTTATTTGAGACTTGGAAGACATGCATGTGGGGGTGTGCTCCGAAAGCAATTATTACCGACCAATGTATGGCCATGAAAAATGCCATAGAAAATGTGTTCCCTAACACGCGACATCGGTGGTGCATATGGCATATTATGAAAAAGCTGTCAGACAAGTTGGGTGGGTACAATGCTTATGACAAAATCAGTTGGTGTATGCGTAAGGCAGTTTATAATTCATTGACAATAGATGACTTTGAAGTTGCTTGGAATGGGTTCATCAAAAAGTACGAGCTTCAAAGTAACACATGGTTAGAGGGGTTGTACCAGGAGAGGAAACGATGGGTTCCAGCTTATGTGAAAGACTGCTTTTGGGCGGGAATGTCATCCACACAGAGAAGCGAAAGTATGAATGCATATTTTGATGGTTACATTCATTCAAAGACAACCTTGAAACAATTTGTAGAGCAATATGAAAATGCATTGGCAAATAAGGTGGAACTTGAAAAACAAGAAGATGTGAAAAGTTGGAATAGTTACATACCGTTAATAACTAAATCGGAGTTGGAGAAGCAATTTCAAAGTGCTTACACAAATGACAAGGTTAGGGAGTTTCACAAAGAATTTGTCGGGAGACTTGAGTGTCGTTGTGACCTAAAGAAAGAAGGTGGATCCGAATATGAGGTAAGGGAATGGGTTACATTTGGAGAAGGAGAAGAGACACAGAGGATACAAGTGTCATTCAGTGTCGATTTTAAAGTCGAAACTAATGAAGCACATTGTAATTGTCGATTGTTTGAGTTCAAAGGAATGGTTTGCAAACATCAACTGACAGTGTGGAATCAAAGGGGAATCGAGAAAGTGCCTGACAAGTATGTTTTGAGAAGGTGGTGCAAAAATGTGAAGAGAGCCCACACTAAAATTCGAATAAGTTACGATAAGTACTCAACGTCAATTGAAGCGCGTCGGCATGACAACATGTGCAATTCCTTTAAGGAGGTTGCCGATTTAGCGGAAGATTCTCAAGAGAAGTATGAAATGGTGATGGCACGGATAAGCGAGCTAAAACGAGAGTTGATAGAAGCTTCGGCTGTTTGTGAAAGTAATGTGGTTTGTGAGAATAATGTGGTTTCACTTGGAGATGGACTTCCACCGCCCAAACAAAGCGCGAACATACTTGACCCGGAAGTTCTTCGACGAAAAGGGAGGCCGCCGTGCAAAAGAAAGCAAGGTGTAGTAGAAAAAATTGTTAAGAAGAAAAAAGAAATAATAAAGAAGACAGTGTCCAAGGAAAAAGTCAAGGTATAAGTTCTTTATGATTGGTTGCTTATCTAGTTAATATGGAGATATACATATTCAATGAAATGCATAGTAATTATATTTTTTTGTAATTTTAGGAGGTTGAGGAGAATGGAAATGGCCAAGGGTTCGGGACACAAGAAAGTGTTGTAAATGTAAGAAATTTTATTTTTAATTGCACGATTTCATATAAAAAAGTTATTGACTATCTCTTTTTTATTGATGGGCAGGTTCACCCAAGCTACATGGGACAATCAATGTGGCCAAATATGCAACCAAATATGGCACAAGGCGGAAGTATCTTTCCATTTTCTCAAACTTTTGGTCCAACCGGAACAAGCATGCCCCAGTTTGTGCCTTCTTTTCCAAGCGCTCAAAGTAATATGGCAAGCCTTTTCAATGGTCGAGTTTGGAGAGCTCCATCAACTGTTGCCGGCAGTGAAGTTTGGGGAGGCGGACAATCAAGCTTTTTGGAAGATCAAAGTCAGTACTGGGGAGGACCGCGACCAAGTTTGATGCAAAATCAAGGCCAGGGACGTGGAGGACAACAAAGTTTTTTGGAAATGATGAATGAAACGGGCAATGATTAAGAGTAGTTTTATATTTTTGGCAGGATCGTATTGTGTGTCTTGTGTCGTCTCATGTGTCCGTATCGTGTCCTGTGTCTGTTTATATTAATCTGTTAAGGAGTCTATGGATTTGACATGATTTGGATTATGGCATATTGATCTATAATGGAATCTACGGATTTGTTATGGTTATGATTATGGCATCCGGAATAAGAACAAACATGTTGCTTTGATAGCCATCTATCTCTCATATCCAAAAATTAGATGACCAATTTTAATCATAACATTAACATTAGCTTGAAACATGAAAGCCACTGCTCCCCTTTATTTCTTTGTTTTGCTTGGTTGGATGCCACTTCATTATGCTTCTTTCATTGTTCAATTTCTGAAAAAAATTTGGCAGAGTTTCCTTGCATTATGGCCTAGCCCGACGCCTCACGTCTCAAATTAACAACATCGACAATCCAACAACAACAAAAACAACATTGTATATGAGTCCAAAAACTTCATCCTATATTGCCATTGACAATCCAATACAACTTTGTTACAAGTAAAATGAAAAAAAATAAATCCCTTGACACTTGGAGTTTCCCTTGACACTTGGAGTTTCCATTGACACTTGAGAGTTTCCATTGATGCCTTCTTTTATTGCTTGAACATCAGTACCAGCTGCCTCAGTTATCTCGTGAACGTGCACACACTCGTGCTGCATTGGCTTCTTAAACCTGCACTTCTCATGGCTCACCAAACGTTCAGAGGGCCGACCTGCCTTCTTCAACACTTGAATTGTGGCCGTCTGTGGATCAATAAGAGCGTTATCAGACAACATAATGGCAGGGCAGGCAACAAGAAAACTAGAGTCAGCCTTCTAATGGGGAAAGGACATATATGAAAGGTAAGGTACTGTAAAGGTTTACGATGGCTGCTATTAGTAACTTGGCTGTAGTCGTTACCTTCCCATTTATGTTTTGATTTCTCGTGTCCTCAGTGTTGCAACTAGCAAATGCTAGACCCCAAGACACCAGAATAGGACAGGGTCAAGGAACTAAAGACTAAATAGCATAGAGGTCGTTCTTTCTCATCACACTGTTACTCAGAATGAGAGGACTGAACTTCGCATTGAAAAAAAATCAGAAACTCGCGTACCACAGATAATATACTAGCCTACAAAAATGTGTCACGTAATACAACCTCCGTGGTGGTTGAAGTCGACAAATTCATGATGGCAGGGAATGGAGAGGCCAAAACAAACCTTATCCTCTTTAATTGCTCTTAGGAATTGAAATGCAAGGTATAAGCTGAGAAGGGAACCATTCTCAAGACAAAATATACTAAGATAGAGGTGAACTAAGGAAAAATACAGACCAGTTGAAGTTTTGATTTTTCCTGTGCTTGAACTGCTCTAAGAAGATGAGCTAGATCATCTCGGAAGCAATCAGGGTTCAGAAATAGCAACTCCAATTCAAGGACCTGAAACAGTGAGTGAAGGCATAAAGCCAAACAAAACATCAGTAAAGCATTCATAGTTATACAGGACTTGAACCAAAGTCCAGCCCTACAAAACAAGGAGAAGTACACATTTCAGGTAGTTGGAGTGTCGGGCATTTATCAAACAAGCATGTCTACTATTTGAGTTCACCAATTTTCCACAGAATTCCCTATAATACATGTCTCTGATGAAAGCTAAAGGAAGCCAAAAGGGGTAAATTGATATTTGCTACATCATGAATTGGCCCAGATTTCTAATCCATGTAAGACCACCGAATCAACTTGGGAACTATTTCAATTGCCTTAGGAGAAATAAGGTTGTCAGCACCAAAATCAAATTAAGAAATTAGGGCTTTTACAGGAACCTAATTTTTTTTACAGAGACAAACTTATTGTGCACGGCTTGGGGGGAGGGAGAGAGAGAGAGAGAGAGAGAGAGAGAGAGAGAGAGAGAAAGAGAGAGATACCTTGGTGGTAGCCAGTAGATATGGGGATGAGGTCGTACTGATGATTCGCGAGGAGTAGCGTGAGAGAGAGAGAGAGAGACCTTCGAAGCTGTTTCGTTGTCGCCGGAGGTGGAGGGAGTGTGGCCGATGGCGGCGGCAGCGGTGGTGGTGGGATCGTGGTTGCCACGGTTGATTGTCGCCCCTCTTTCGCGATCGTGGTCGCCAAGGTAGAAGAAGGGAGAAGGAGATCCAGAAATTTTCAGCGTGTTTTTTTTGGGGGTGGGATTGGGGTACAAAACGACGCCGTTTTGTACCCGGGTGACCCGGTTGTGAGCCCGGTTGTGGAGACCCGGTTGTGTATGTATCATTTTTGTTAGTTATAAGGCTAGGTATTAAATTATCACTAGTATTGTAACTCCACTCATAACTTTGTAGTAGTTATTTACGTATTTACGTCAATACTTATGGTTCTATGTGTATCTTTCATTTGTGATTTGTGATTTAGAGTAGAGGACTATTATTACGCTTCACATTTAGTCGCATTCTTTCGAACCCCAGGTACGTGGTTAAGCATGTGATCCTTTTATTTGAATTCCTCTTGAGCCTATCGATTCTTGATAGATTCTTTTATTCATTGTGATGGATAAATTTTATTCTTATTCTTGTCCATTTATTGACGATTGACGTACCCTTTGGCATACAAGGTTAATTGAAAATACTTGTAGTTGATTGGGTGATATTAATTTCGTTATTGTCTATTCATTGATTCCATGATTGGGTGATATTAATTTCGTTATTGTCTATTCATTGATTCCATGATATCTCCAGTCATTCTTTTGTGTTTAGGACCGTGTGTGTGTGTATTCGTAAAAGTCCAAGGGAAAGTCCTAGGCGCCATCTTGTGGTGACTTTGGTCACTAGGAAAAAGACTTGTGAAATACCCTGTGACTAGTGTTCAATGGATAGGGAAAGACTTGTGAAATACCCATGTGACCCTATTCCAGATCTGCTTAGGGAAAAGTCTTAGGGGCCATCCTGATGTGACTCTAAGTGCAGTGTTGGATTCAACGAGCTAAGCCTTGAGAAAATATTTGGCATGTGGCATTGGTTATTGCTTTTATGGTTCCCACACATAATTTGGTTGGACAAGTATTTGTTGTTGTTCATCGATTTGAGATTCTTGGCAGGCTGATTGGTATAAATGCACGTCATTGAGAATCAATTCTTGCTCTTCTTATCGTTAATCAGTTATTCATCTCATTAATATCGCTTGTTAAGCTACCAACCTTTGTTATTTGAAACCATTTCTTTGGAGTTCGCTTCTCATTCGTTTATACGTATGCCACGTAGTATTCTTAACCCATAACATGTTTAACTACTCACTAAATTTCCAGTTGACGGATTTATTTCCATAATTTTTTCAGGTTAGTTCATGGAGCATTGTAGTGGACTCAATGGCATTGTCGGACCTGTCATTTGGACCTCTAGATTATTTCCATTTCTTTTCTTTTCTCGTGTTAAATTGCTTCCACATTTAATTTGGATGTTGGAGGATATTGGATATTGTGCTCAGTTTGCTACAAAAAAAAATATTAGTTTAGGCAGTTTTTTTTTTATTTCTTTTGAGTTGTTAAAATATTTTTATTTAGGCTTCGTGTTTCATGATTGTTATATGGTTTATGGCCGGTCACGCTATTGGTCGTGACACGTGGTGCTCCGAACTTCTTTTTTCACCACGTATTGGTGTGGAGTAAACAACAAAGCAGTAACGCAAGGGGTTTTGACCCCCACGCCCAAAAAATGTACTGACCGCCTCAGGAACCCACTTGTGGGTCCCATACGAGTGATATGAACCGTTCATTCATCTTAAAACAAATTTTCTTGCTTCAGAACGGTTCTGATCACTGATTTAGGACCCGCAAGTGGGTCCCTAAGGCAGTCGATACATTTTCTAGACGTGGGGGGTTTGTACCTATAGTCAGGTCCAAAACAAAGCATGTATCATCTCCATATGTTGTGAAAAAATGGGTGGGAAGATCATGTGGAGTGCGCTAATGGTACTGAACAATCAGTCCTAAGGGCACCTCGAGCAACGTTACTAGTGTAAGAATTAGCAAAGTTAGCTAACATTTTTCATTTCTTGAGACTCAATAGTGTAATTAGGGTTAGAGTTAAAGTGGCAGGGTTTTAGTTTTGGCTTGTGTAAGAAGAGAAGGGAGAAGAGAGAGAAAAGGAAACAGAAAAGAAAACTTGTTAGCAGTGAGCAGGAGAGAGAAACGTTGGCATGTGAGGAGAGAAACTAAGAGCCCCACTATATACAGTACATACTTTTGCATCTTTTTAACACTTTATTCCATGCTAACTGCACCATTGGAATGCACTAAAAAAAACTAACTTGCATTATTTTGTCATAACAATACAAAAATGCGACCTTGTACGGGGATAAAATCCACGTATGGGCTTGATCACGTGCTTCTTTGCTGGAACCCTAACTCTGCAAGACAGACAATGGGTTAGAGCTCCTTTGCCTCTTGTCGGCAGAGGCCCTCCGATGCTTAAGTTAGTAAGGAGCTACTGAATAAGCCAAAGAACAATGTGTATAACAGAATGTTACAGCGCACCTTTCTTCATGGGTATGACGATTTATTTATAGGTGTTAGTTGCCTGTTGAATAAGGGACCTCCACCGCCCTAGTTTCCTATTCGCATTAGGAAACCTTTCCTAATAAGATCCTTCCTACTAGGTATAGCGGTGCCATAACGTGCAAGATCCCTTCTTGCCATAGAACTCCTTTTCATATAGGTTTCTTTTCTATATGGCTATGCAGTGTATTCTTAATTACACTAGGTATATCTGCGTTGATCCCTATAATCACGGGATCTTCTCTTACCACAAGAGACCGACTCAGAACCTTTTGGAATGCTCCACCGCCCTATATTCTTAAGGCGGTCCTGGCCGTGCTTTTGCATAGCTCGGCATTGCCCGTACAAGGCCCAGTCCACAAATGCCGACCTGTACTTAGTTGAATCATGTAGTCCCATAATGCTGTCCCAGCTATATTCGTAGCTTAACTAGCTCGGCCATGTCTTAAGACATCCATTCATGGCTATTGCCGAGCTAGTACACCTTCACTTGGTGTTGTTGATTAGTCCTGACCCCTATTAGTGGTCAACTCTGTTCGGTGAAGGGTTAAGGATCCCCTTTCCTAATAAAGCTGAGCAAGGTACTTTCACATGGCAACTACTCCGAGCACGTGTTTTGTCATTTATGCGGGTAATTGGATTTTACCTACTCCAAACCTATTTTTTACATTTTTGTATCATATAACACTACATTTTTAACTCCACAACTGGAGATGCCCTAAACTACACTCAATAGCTGCCATTTGAAGCAACTGGAAATGCCATTGGGACAACTACGGAAGACTTGATCATCCCGTATTAAATGGAAAGAAATTGTTTATTACACCATTGAAACAATTAGTCTACAGGCACACCCATTCGAACACACCCCAACCAAACCCGCCTACGTGGCGGTGCCACGTAGGCCAGTTGGGGCCCGCCACTTAACTCCAAAAAAATTAAATGTGAAAAGACGAGATGTATCACACTTTCTCCCTCTCCTAGTCACCGATCCTCTACCACTGGAGCCGCCATCACCAATGTCTCACCACTACCACCGTTGCCCACCCTCTCTCTAGCACTCATCCCAAACAACCCGTCCTCCACCACCGAAGCCACCACAACCGATGGCGTAGGACCACCGACGTCATCATAGTCAGAGGACCAAACATCACGGACACCATCCACCCCAACCACGATGCCACCACAGACAAGCACCAGCAGCCACTCCGCTTTTCAGGACTCTCATCTCTTGCTTTATCAGAAGGTGAGTCCCTACTTTATTGATTTTGCTCACATTTTTCTTTTTCTTGCTTCCACCTTACATGTTTTGAGTCATTGTAAACCCCAATTCATTTGCCTTAATTTTTTGAAAACCCCAAAATCTCATATTAGGGTTTCAGTGAAAGTAATATGTCCAAGGAAAGTTGGTAAGGATTATTTGAGTTCGACGAGTTGTACTGAGAGAGGGCTCAAATCACATTGATCTTCAAAAGTGCCGGTGAGCCTCCTTTTCCTCCTTACATATTCAATGTGGTTATTTGTTGTTCGATGAAATTTTATTTTTCTTTTAGAAAGATTTTTTATATGTCAATAATTCCTAAGATGGTGCAGCAATGACATGAGACATAGTGGTAGGAAGATGGGATTTAGATTACAAAACCAAAACATAGCTGACACTTTTCTTATGCCTTCACAAATCTCTCCTTAATGTTTTGATCCAAATACAACATAAAGAAACATAAGCTACACCTTTTGATGTGGGAAAACCAAAACACAGTTGTTTGGGTGGTCAGATAGCGTTGGTGGTGGCGGCTCCGGTGGTGGAGGATCGGTAACAGAGAGAGAGAGAGAGAGAGATACATCTCGTGTTTTCAATTTTTTTTGTTTGTTGGAGTAAAGTGGTGGGCCCCAGCCGGCCTCCGTAGCACCGCCGCATAGGTGATTGTGGCTGGGGTGCGTTCGAGTGGGTGTGCATGTAGACTAATTGCCATTGAAAGGGGATTTTGTAACTATGACTTTGTAATTGTGAGGACCCCATTAAATCAAATTCTATTTTAGGCAAAGGGGAGCACAGTTGTTTGAAATTGATGATATGGGTGCGATGGGGCCTATTTTTAACAACCTAACACTTAGGGGACTAATAATAAAACAAAGAACATCTTCTGAGATTCCTTATGTTGGAAATTGTTTTAAATTAAGGACAATTATTCATTCAATACTGCACTGCATGTGAAGTTCTTTAATTGGATTCTTCTACCTCTCTCTATGAAATAATCAAGTTCCAACCAATCTTCCAACTCTAGCTATAATTAATGATTCTAGTTCTAAAAATTAGGCACATTTTTTTTAAAAAAGTTTTTATCCGAAAATTTTGGGCACTGATTGAATTCTTGAAATTAAAATGTTTGTCACTTCACGTTGATCAGTAGTTTTTTTTTTTTTTTTGGTTAACCTAGTGGGTCCCCATCAGAGTTAAGGATAATTCTAAATGCACAGAAGGAAAAGAAACGGAAAATGTACAGAACAGTTTGGGGACCCACTTTTTGGTCTCACATGAACAATCCGAGCCGTTCATTCATTTTAGAATAATTTTCCATGGGGCTTTGTGAGAAATCAACTCAATTGGACGTGATTAAATGCTCAATCCAAAACCCACCTTGTTTCATTAAAAAAATTGACCAAAACAAGGTGAGTTTTGGATCCAGCACTTATGTACATCTGATTGAGCTGATTTCTCACTAGACCTCTTGGAAAATTATTCTAAGATGAATGAATGGCTCGGATTTTTCGTGTTGAACCCAAAAGTGGATTCATGAGCTACTCTGTACATTTTCTTTTTCTTTTCCTCTGTACCCATAGCAGCTTCCTCAGAGTTAAGTGTATCACACAAATTTCGAGTCTGCGAAAAAGACGGAAAAATGCTGACCAAAATAGATGATTTTATTGATTTGAGAAATTAGGGTTACAATCTCTGTGATAATTCCTGATGAAGGAAATAATCCTTTGATTCTTCTCTTCGGATGTTGAAACGAGGGCTTGAGAGCTTGATCTCGAATCGAAAGGCGTAATCTTCTCCGAAATTTGTGGAAAAGATTGATGATGTGGCTTGAATGTTCTTCAGAGCTTTGATTTGAAGAACCGTCTTGCTTGATGAAGACTTGAAGTGTTTTGAAGGGCTTTGGATGCTTGAATCTTCAGAGCTCTACTTGCTGATGGAAGCTTGAATCTCTCAATATGAGAGAAGGCACCTCCTTTTATAGGGATGGGGAGATGGAGAGTTATGGCAAGATTACAATTCTTTCCATATCTTTCTATCTAATTATTTCCTTATTTGATTTAAAGGAAAATAATTAAAATATAATAAATATCTTTCTTTTATTTATTTTGGGAAAGATAATTATATATAATGAGATATATATATAATTTGTTTCACCAAGTGGCATAATTTAATTGGCCGATCTTGATAAATAAATTATTGTGTCATTTTGACATGTGGCGCCATTTAATTGGTCCTTTCACATATCTCTAACTTTTGACTTGTAAACACGTGACATTATTTGATTGGCCAGTTATCGTGCTTGGTTTTTTAACCTACGGACACTTGGCAGCATTTAATTGGCTCATCCGTGAAAATCTGACTTTGACCTATAACACTTGGCAACATTTAATTGGCCAAACTGCGTGCCTTAGGAACACGTGGGGATTCGTGGTAGGCTAGAAATTTTACATGCCTACAGATGCCCCCTCGAGAGTTGCTCAAGCTTGAAGGTGAGTGAGTCTCGAATCGTTGACTTGACTTGACTTGATACCGAAAATTTGCATATTCGGCAATTTTTGATTGATAGCTGGTGTCAATTTGATTTGCAAAATTTTGACTCAGAGACCGAGTTAAAATAAATTTGTCATTCCAAGCGTCTGATGTAGTGGAATTTGATTCCCCAAACATTTGAAACCTTCTCCAGTGAATAAACTTGACTTGATTTTTCCACTGAAAAATTGGACTCGATTTGATGCCAAAAATTTGTGCACTTGGCGATTTTTGCTTTGACATTTTTGGATGTCAAATGGATTTTGGATTTTAGCCCATTGTCCAAGCTAAAATTTATGCAAAGGAATAAGATGGCCCAATCTTCAAAACCAACATCAAATGAACACATAACCAAAGTAATTCGCCCACGAAAATTTGTTCTTGCCGACCCTTAGCCCATTTCTAGAATTTTCGGTTGGGAGCTTTGAGAGAATCCACTGCCTGTCTTTGCTTGGAGAGAAAGTAATACTATGAATTAGGGAACTCATAATTTTGGAGAGAAATTTGGCTTATTGCGTGATCCTAATTGTATTTGGCCTAGGAGTTTCCTTATTCCAATACAATTCATCTCGATCTTGGCTTATAAATAAAGTGCAGTGGAAGCCAAACTTTGCAACGGGGACATCGGGTCAGTCAAGTAATTGGGTGAGTTCCCCTCTTCATCTCTCTGGGTCATTTTGTTCAATTAATTTTATCACGAATGCTCTTATTTTTTTTTGCATCGAGAACTGAGGAACGACCAAAACGAGTTTTAGCTCACTTTTCGTACCGAGATAATTGTCCTGCAAACTCCATGTGATTGCCACGTCCATGCAAAGTGCAATAGGACAGTAGGCTTGTGCTCCTCCATTTTTTTTTTTTACTTGAATGCCAACCCATAATTGCAAGAGCAATAGGACAATTCCTACCTCTTTGTCCTCTAGCTTTTGTTGTTGTTGCTTTTGTACCCAACATGCAATATTAATAGAGACTCTAGCAAAATTCATTTCAATCTCAATCGAATATCAATAGCCGCTTCATTTAGGAGTTTATTTATTTTTTAAAAAATATTAACTTAAAATTTGAACTCATAGATTAAACGCTTACAAATATTTGATTAAGTTGAATTTTTGCTTAGTCACCTAACAAATGAATTTGAACAAAATGAACATTTTTCTTAATTACCACCGTGAAACACAGAATGAGGATACCTTCGCCAGGGTAAACAAAGCGAATGTGAACAAATTGCTCTCATCTATAAGATTTAAAACTGCAACCTCACATCACTAATGCTACACAACCCGTAGGCTAGCTATCAGATCCGAGTAATGTTACTTAGAGCATCCCCAGCAGCTTGTCCATTTTGGCTCAAATGCCATTTTGGCTAACCAAAAGCCCAAATTAGGCCTCCAATAGCTTAGCCAAATACTTGGTTATTTTACTTTTTCCCTAATTTTGCTACAGTACTTAGCCAAAAACCCCTAAGTACTGTTCCCCCTCTAAAAGATGGAGACACCAACTGGAAAGTAGCCACCGATTCCGTCGCCGTCACCACTATTATCGATTCCGTCGGCAAAGTAGACAACCACCACTATCGATTCCGTTGGCGATGGTGGCTCTCTGCTCTAGATCGATGGCGACGATAGCGACAGCGGAGGAGGAGGTAAACCACAGTTATAGCGCCAGCGGTGGAGGAGGAGGAGGGAAGCAGCGGTTTGGTTTTAGATCTGTACTGTGTGTGTATATATTTTGTTACTTTAGAAAAGGAAAAACAATATTTTAATAAAAAGATAGGTAAAATGGGTAGTACTGCTGGAGTGTTGAGAGTAACAGACTAGTTATATGCACTGTGCATCAAGTTTTTTGGCTATTTTTTTACCCAGGTTGCTGCTCTTGCTTACACTGCACTTTTTACTCCATGGAAAAGCGACAATCGAGTAAAAAGTGTAGTGTCATTGGACTTGCCGATCAGATTCACCCGTAAGAAAAATTCGGAAGTTATATTCATGCTCCACTTTTCTCTATTGACAATCCCTCCTTTGTTTTTTTAGGGGTCTTCGGTTAATAACTTTACCTGATAGAGAATCATCAAAAAAAAAACCTTACCTGATAGAGACGCCTAAAAATTTTTAAGTAAAAAAATTGATATACAAAGACAAAAAAAAAACTCGTACGGATATCATTTTTTCTTAATCTCATTCACAAAATCAGGCAACCTTTCGGTGCGTTTTCATTAATTCCACCTCATCTCTTTGTTGTTTTCACTATTTGATTAATCTCAATGATTAGTGCAAAAAATTATACAAATCCACCAAACTTTAGAAAATGAGTTAACAGACGGATAAAATGGCTTATGTTAACAGACGGATAAAATGGCTTATGAAGAGGAAAAATTTTTGGGTACCGAGTGGGTACCACGTGCCCGAGCCCACGTGGTACCCGAACATTGCATCCGGACCGTTCAAAAGTGTATTGGACGGCCGAGATCGAAACCCTCTCTCTCCTCCCCTCTCTCCTGTTTCTCTCTCCTGTTTCTCTCTTTAATCCGAGCCGTCCAAAACCGAAATGGACGGCCCAGATTGTGCGAGCGGGAGAGAGAGAGAGAGTTAAAATGATTTCGCCCAAAGGATAACCATATTTGGTCATCTAGTTGACTTGATCAACATCAAATAAACAAAATTCTGAAATAATCTCCAACTCTCAAGTCTCAATAAATCACATACCAACGATCTATACAGAAAACCCAGAAAGTTAGATTTCCTGTATAAAAAAAGAAAAGAAGAAGAAGAAGAAGAGAACAGAAATTCCAAAAGGAATTCCCTATAACAAAGAGGTGTAAATTTGGTGCACTGAAATGAATTAATCAGAAATAAATCAATGAATTTCTTTACTTAAAACACAGATCAAAAGAATAATCACAGCAATATTTTCATCACAAGAAAAACAACCCATCACCAAACTCCCCATTCTGTATAACAAAATCCCATCGGATCTTTTTAAATGAAAAAAATAAAAATAAAAAACGAATTTTTTAATCATCAAAAAAGAAAAAGGAGTAATGAACTAACTCCTGCAACGAGTAATGGCACTGCACCCACGGGTGTAGGGGTTGGCCTGTGCACCCCTGCGGCAATTGTAATAGGAGGCTCCACGTCGGGAGCAGGGGACAGTGTCTCTTTGCAGCGCACCGTAGCTGATGTAGCGGTACGAGGCTAGGATGCGCCGGCTGATCTCGGAGTCGAACGCGAACTCTTCTTCGTCTTGGTCGGCGGCGAGGCACTCGGCGATGGTCCCGTGGCAGCCGGATCTGGTGCGGGCCCACTCGAGGAGTTGCTGGTCGTGGAATCTGCTTGCGGCGACGGCGCGTGGTGACTGGAAGAAGACGAGCAGAGTGGTGGTGAAGCAGAAGAGGATTGAGATCTTGGACAGAGATGAAGAGGTGGCCATTTTTGTTTATTGGTGAAGTTGCTCTTCTCTGTCTATCTCTTGGTTTCTTCTCTCTCTCTCTCTGCTGTGCTGTGAGGCTCTCTCTCTCTGGAGTCTTCTCTTCTGTTTTCTCATGTGAAGACAGCGGAGGAGTATTTATACGTAGTTTATATTTGGAGGATGATTAGCCGTGTTAACTGATATTTGGCCTAATAAGTTGGTTAGCTTATTTTTTTGTCTTTATTTGATTTTTTTTTTCATGTTTTTTAGTTTTTATCAACTTTTTGTGTATTATTGGTTCATCTCGGTAAGAGGAATCAAAAAAGTAAAAAATTATGACTGAAGCTTAAATTTTTTTGAATAAAGACAAAAATAAGTCAAAAAGTTAGCTTTTACACTTTTTTCGATTTTATTTTAAAAATTGAGGGTTCTAATCATAATCTCTTACCTTTTTGGATTCCTCTCATTAAGACGAACCAATAATACTCAAAAAAATCGATGCAAAACTAACAAACGCAAAAAAAAATCAAATAAAGACGAAAAAAAAAAATTAAGCTAACTTATGTAGCCAAACCTGGAAGCCACTCTTTTCGGGCTACTAGTATTTTTACAATGCATCTATAGGTACGCCACCTGTGTGTATCCAATTGTACACCATCAAATCCCGGTCGTCCAAAAATAATTTTCGACGTTTCGGATTTGAAATGCTTTATTACCATATTTGGGTACACGTGGTGTTTTCGGTATTTTTACAATCAATACTTTTTTTTTTTTATGTATCTTTATTCAAGTGAATTTGGAGTGCACCTCGGCTAAAATTCTCTTCTCGATTCGGTTAAAGACATGTCATCCATGTCGAGATTAGAGAATTCACAAGAGAATCTCTTGCAGTCTAACCCAAGAGGTTGTTTGGTTCCGAACTCAGAATATTGGAGTTTACAGCTCATCTCCATTACCACTTGAGCCAACTTAGCTCGCTTTGTTTTCCAAAATCTTCCGTGAAACTATCAGTCTCATTTCTCTATCTAATTCTTTCCATTCATTACCCCCAAAACTCTGTCACGACCTTAACTTTTTACCTAGTGATTTTTTAAGGTAATTTTATTTTGTAATTTTTGTTTCGCTTTTTGTCTTTTTGTTTAAGATCAATCATTCGTATGAACGTGAGAAGTAAAAAAAGTACGGAGTATTAAAATGTGGACTGAAATTTTAAAAAATTTATCTAAGGTGACGCTTTAGAAAAAAAAAAAGATAGCATTACGCAGTATTTTTTCCCGTCTTTAGTTTTTTTTTTTGGCTCTTTTGTCATAATTTTTTTTTATCTTTAGACTCCTCTTATCGGAAAGAATGATTAATCTAAAAATAGAACGCAAATCTAACAAAAACTTCAGGGAAAAAAAAAAAAACACGCAATCAAAAAGGAAAAAACAGGGTTTAGGAGCAATAAGAATGGGAGAGGTGGTTGATGAAGGCATAAAAAAGCGAGTCCGTCCAACATTCGGGCAACCTAACGCGTTTTCTCTCTCCTATTTGTCCAGGCTGCAGCTTCCCCCTCCCTACCTAGAGCCGGCCCTAAAATCTAGGACGCCCAAGGCAAGGATTGATAGGGGTACAGTTTTTTTTTTTTTTTTTAAAGAAAAATATAGTAATTAACTTAAAGATAAGAAGATAAAAATTCTTTGATTGACCATTACAATTTACAAGTCTATAAAAAGTGTGACTTAATTATCACCTTTGTATCAAGAATTTTCTATAAAAAAAAAAAAAGAAAGAAAAAAAAGCAAAGGAAAAACAGAGACAACATACAATACAAGGGGAAAAAGAATTTAAGAATTATCACATAGGTCATGTTTGATAACAATGGGTTTTTGGGGGATTCGTACTAGGAGATTGGGATTGGTAGTGAAAACATATTAACAGTGGGCATCGATGGTGGAGGACGGTGCCGACGAAGGACTTAGGATGGTGATGGAGAAGGCGATGAAGGTCAGTGATGAAGGTCGATGATGATTTTTCCGGAAAGCAAAACAAGTCGATGGCGATAGAGGGTTGCGATGATCATTGAGGTGGTCGCTGACAATGAAGTACCAGGGGTGACGATTTGGAGGCCGAACGGTGATAGGAAAGGCAAGAGAAATTTGGGGAATTTTTAATTTCTCCGGTTCCATTTCTGAAAGGGGGAATGTATTTTTGGGAATTTTGTTTCCTTTCATATCCTGAAATTACAGCTTAGGACCTCCAAATTTATGAAATCGTTCCAAAATTCTTAGCTTATACGGAGTATAACACAATCTATTTAGTCTCATATATTATCTTATGGAGTATATATAAAAGCAAATATGGGTTTACTTACATTTGGGAATGAAAACATAACTCAAAAAAAAAAAAAAAATGATCGGAATGAAAGCATAAGTTTCAGAAGAACCGAGGACCATTATTTAAGGGCCCCTAAAAAAGAAGTGGATAATTGGGCTTGTTTGATAACACAGATTCATCACTTAAAACTGAATCAATTAAGTAATAAGTCATTAAGTAGGTTTGATAATCACATTTTATGTTACTTAACAGATTAAGTGTTACTTAATATGTAGGCTAAAAATTTGATAAAAATTAAGTAGCTTTGAGTTACTTAATTCTGGCTGAATTCCTATGCGCTTACAATCAACTATCCACCGCCACCGCCGCCGCCGCTGTAACCACCACCACTACCACCATTTCACCACCACTACCACCACCACCACCACCACCACCACCACTGCCATGCCACCTCCACCACCACAACCACCACCATTGCACCACCACCGCCACGCCGCTACCACCACAACTACCACCACCATTGCCACACCGCCACCGCCACCACCACCACCACCACTATCACCGTTACTCATATACCACTATCACTATTGCCATGTCATTGCCATCACTCCACCACCACCACTCCTCTTCCACCACGACGACGACGACCACCACCGCCACTAGCATTCCACTCAGCCCACCACCACCACTACTACGCCATAACCATCACATTACAAACACCATTGCACGACTATTACTCTATTGCCACCACAACTCACCATCATTCCACCACCACCATTACTCCATTGCCTCCGCCACCCGGCCACCACCCTCACCACCTCCCAATCACCACTCCACCACTACCACAAATACATGATGACCATTAGCAAAATTAAGAGACAATTAGAACCAAAAAAAAAATTCATTTTTTCAATTCAGTGCTTAATATATTTTATCAAATAACTTTCAGCTTAAAAAATTCGACATTCAGTTTTCAGTACTTAATTTTCAGCTTTCAGCTTTCAGTTTTCAGTTTTATCAAACAGCATTTACCTCCTTATTTTCCAAAAGTTTTTCCCTCACTTCTTATTCTTATCCATATATTGCTTGTTTCTCTCTCTCTCTCTCTCTCTCTCTCTCTCTCTCTCTCTCTCTCTGTAATTGGCATAAATCTGCCATAAATTTAAGTATTCACTTCTTAAGGATGAGTTTCCACTAACATTTTTGTCTTCAGACTAATGAGAATAGACAATTCGCTAAATGATATTTTAGTTGATGTATATAAGTAAAATGACTTGACTCGAAATCTGTAAAGATATGGGCTTTAATCTATTCAGACAATAGAGAAAACTACCCTAAACATATTACACTCGCTATACACGATGAGATCTTAATTTAGCTCCAAGAGTTCTATGCAAGTGACTATATACATATATAATGTAAACAACAATACTCATTGATAAATACTCCTAGTTTAACAAAAAACAAGACAAATGTGGAGAATAACTATTCTTCATTTCAGTTGTTTGAAAAAATACAACTGGAGAACTTAAGGGCTAACTTGTACGCTTCTATTGGGGATGTCTGGAAAAGTAAAAATTAGTAATTATTTCATCCCTTGAATGAGAGCTATATATTTGGTAGTATTTGTTTCCAATTAATGAGTTCTGAGTTAGGATTGATTACGATTGTGGTATTATTATTTTCCGTTTGAAATAATTCATTCAAATATTGTATTATTAATTATTCTCTCACTTACAGAAAATATAAAGATAAACGGCATTGGGCAAGTGCCAACTTAGGGGGTGTTCCACCAACAAAAAATTGTCTTTTTCAAACATCGAGACAGATAATTCTCTCACAACACATCACGTAAAAAAAACCGTGAAAAACTAATTTTTTTAAAAATCTAAGTTGGTGGAACACCTCCTTAACCTTTGCAGGTAGCAGTTTGGAGTGGGCCCGAATCCCAAAAGGAACCGTCCCTACTCGTTCCCAACCCATACCTTTCTCAGCGCCAGCCATTATCTCCATATGAATTATCAGTAATGATACATACACACAAAATTGGTACCCACAATTTACCCACACACTCACACAAGTGTGTGGGGTCCACACACACTGCACATCCAGTGTGTGTAGACCCCACACACTTGTGTGAGTGTGTGGATAAATTGTGGGTACCAATTTCGGGGTCCCTATCATTTTCCATGAATTATTCCTATCCTCTAGGTCCCCCATACATGATTTCTCTCTCTCTGTTAAAAAATTATTTGTTTGTGGATTTGACACGGAAATATGTAAAGAATACAGGTGATGATGCACAATGTGTCCGTGACTAAAGAGCATTGAATAATTACTCTTTGTAACACTAGAGTACTTGATGGGGGTGAAAAAGGGACCTGAACCGACCGAAAAACCGAAAATTCGGTTCGGTGTTCGGTCGGCCTAATCTGGCAAAAAAATAAAAAAAATTGAACCGAAAACCGAAATACATCTCGGTTCGGTTTCCCCAAAAAAAAAAAACTGAAAAAACCCAACCCAAAAAACCGAAACCACTCCTATTTGGACCGAAAATCATACAACTCTAATAAAATGAGATAATGGAATCTTATTTTATAAATAATTCTATGCAACTCTAATAAAAATGCATACTTTAATTGTAAAAAAAACACAACTTGTATTATAATAACTTACTAATAATAAGCATCTAATACAAATCTTAGCGCCGGACCGAAAAAACAGAAAAAACCGAACCACCCTGAACCGATCGGTCCATTATTTTTTTCGGTCGGGATCAGTTCCCAACAAAATCACTGCGAACCGATCAGTTAAGTCCCAAACACTTCAAAAACCGAACCGACCCGAACCGAACCGACCCGACCAATTTTCACCTCTAGTACTAGGGATATATAGGGATTGGAAAGAAGACATTCCCTCGTGTCTCATGGGCCATGGCTGACAAAATATATCCCTAGCTGTTCGACAGACCTAACTTCTTTAGACTCTACAGGGGGTTATGGCCATTGAATATTGGGTCCCACCTTGAGCGGCTCACATGCTATATAAGGGCATCTACCGTACCATAATGGAGTTAAAAGGCAAAAGTTTGGTAAAATTTGGACCAATTAGCAAACCTTTCTATTTTCTTTGTATCCCAATAGCGTAATTAGTAAATAGGTAAAGTGGGTCTTACATTAGGACATGATTAGAGCACAACAAGATGTCTAAAATGCATATTTGGGCAAAATAGACAAGAAAACCCCCAAAACCCTCCTCCAGCAGCTTGTGTAAAACACTATTTAGCATCCATATATGAACAGTGCTTGGGTAAAAATACAGTGGCATTGTTCCTTAGCCATCTAATATTTTATTGTTTATCTCTCTCTCTTCCTCACCACCTAAAGCAATTGCTCATCATTGGAAGAACGATCTGCTCATCATCGACGGCGAGGGACTGCGGCAGCGATGGAGGTTCCAATCGACGATGAGGGACGACGATGAACGATGGCGAGGGACAACGATGAACGATGGCGAGGGATGGCGACGAGACTTTAGATCGACGAAGAGTTGTTGATCGACGGCGACACAGATGGGTATGGAGGCGACGAACGACGACGAGGGACGATGATGATGAAGATCGCGGCGAGGTAAGGATGAGCAGTGTAAAGGGCGACAACGAAGGTAGATGACGATGAACAGTGTCGTCGTCGTGTGTGTGTATGACGATGAACAGTGTCATCGTCGTGTGTGTGTAGGACAAAACAATATTTTAATAAAACGTAAGATAAAATGGATAGATTGTTGGAGCGTTGATGGTGACAAGCTAGCTATATACACTGTACACCAGGTTTTTTGGCTTAGCTGCTGCTGTTGCTCTTATCAACCATTTGAACAGTGATTGTGCTAGCATTTGTGCCGTTTGTTGCATCCGATTACAATAACTTTGGAAAATAGTCCTTTGATCTCCATCCGATAAACTCTCATCAATTGCGGAGCTAGATTCAAAGATGGAAAAAAATTAGCAGATGATGAAGCCATTTGTAGAAACTGAATTGTTTTTTTGCAAGAAATGAGGGTATTGACAGAATGAAAACATGTCTGAAATTTGCTTTGGTTTATATATAAAGTAGCCGTTGCTGCTTGCCTTTGCATGTGCTCTGTTTGGACTTTGATTTAGCCGTTGAAGGCTATGGGTCCCACTGAAGCATAATTTAACCAAATATTAAACTACAAAGCATAATTTAACCAATGGAGCATAAATGCTAAACTTAATTAAGAGCACCATAACATCACATCTGTGGAGATGCTCCAAGTTACCAAATACCAACAGTGAATTCATGAAGTGCAGTGATTTTTAGAGGTGGGCATGTCTGACACTAAAAAAAAAAAAAATCAATATAATTGAACTAAAAATAAATGTTTTTATGAATAACTTCATATATTAGACATTAGTTTGATGAACTGTCAAGCAAAAAAAAATAAAAATTTACCTAAAAGTAGGACTTTTTGACATGATATGACAACACGAATCCAACACGACCTGAAACATGACACGAAAATTTGGGGAGTTGAAAAATATTGTTCGAATTCATAAATAAGATTTTGATACATAACACGAAAATGACATGAAATTACCTGTTGTCCACCCCGGCAATTTTGGCACTCCCTAAATTAAGAAAACAACAGTGAATTGTGTGGCCCCTCTGGATACTGAGTCTGTGTGCATTTGTTTGTGGGGTTGTAGCATCGTTGGTGATCTTTCCCTACTTCCATAGTTCCATGCACGCAATTTAGCGCAACAAATGTGAAACCAGTTAGAGCCTATGGTTAGTCCGGACACTTTGAGTAATCAAGGTTAAAAAATGAAAAGTTCAAAGTTTGTCTAAGGGCTGGCAATAGGGACTGCCATTGTGGCGTCATGTTTTAACTAGGGTTGGGCATCGTGTTATGTTTGTGTTCGTGTCCATGTCAATTCAAGTTCAGGTCAATACGTGCCAACCCGAAAAAGACTTATTTACCTAAACGTGTAGAAAATCTCCACCTAACTTGACCTGAAATTACCCGTGTCAACCCAAACACAACACGATTACACAATACCCATTGCATTTTTGTGTCAAGTTTGAGTTGACACAACATGAATTGACACGTCCAGAGGAGGTAAACCGTGTCATTTTCGAGTTGAATTCGGGTTAACGTATCGACACAAATAAATAAACAGGTTAGCTGTGTCATTTTCAGGTGACAGGGGTTGAACACGAACCCAACCTATTTAGCAATTGTGTTCTCGGATCGTGTCATATACGTGTTTCATGTAAGAAATAGCCAACCCTAACATGCTAACTTCGTGTCTGTCATAAATTCCACACCTAGTTTTAACGAATCTCACCATGAACTTCAGTCGTCAGAGAACTCCACAAAGGCTGCATTTGCCTTGAGGACATGGGGAGAAAATTCTGAAGGGAAACCAATAGGCCAGGAAAACCCACTTAAATTTTTTGAAGGGAACTATTTCACGTAACAACCTTCCATTCTCTTTTCACTTTGTGATTCTTCACAAAACCTGGATTCAAATACAGGATAACAGTTTATAGTTAATGAAATAGGTTCAAGCGAATTCAACTAAACTATTTATACCCACCTATTTTCAACAAGTATCTCAATTCTTCCTGGTTCATTATCTTCATATAAGAATACCACAACACACTGCGCACATATCCGCTCGGCTAAGTCCAGGAAAGGCTAAGTCCAGGAAAGCCATTCGGTGGTTGCCACACTAAAAATTAGCTGAAATCTAATTGTCTAAGTAGTGTAGCATCGGTACAAATAAAATTTCCCATTACCACTTGCTCCATAGCACCAGCTCATAATAGGATGTTTGGGTTGCTTAAGGTCATTCGGTTACCATCCAGAGCCATTAAGGAACTTTGTGCAGCGCACGGACTCGCTGCAAAGAGATCAACCAGAAGGAACTGACGTTTAGATTCAATGTATACAAGTATAACTGCTGCATAAATGCAATGGATCATAATTATGGGACATGGAACTGTAGTAAAATAACTCCAACAAGCTCGAATGCGTCTCTACATTCAGCTTGTGACCAAAATTAGCAGAAAGCTATCTTGAGCTCTAGCTCTTTGCCATGTACTGTTCTTAACAACACCAAATGTCAAGAGAGGGAATAACAACACTTACCGTGTTACATTCAGAAAGTAAAGTTCAGACTGTTTGGAACATGGATACATTGAGGGACTTACCATGGCAAGCGAAAATAATAAAGGAACCTAAAGAAAAATAATTAGCTTTCCTTTGCAGATCCCTCCATAAATCCTTCGCAGATCCATATTTTAAAAAAGCGTCAAGGGAACTGCAAGTACACATCTTGTGAAATTTTAAGCTTGTGTTTTTCAACTTTGCAAAGAGAAGATAACTGAAATCTGACATTGTGGAGTGCTTGGTTTCTGAGAGGACACCATAAGAATTACTTACTAAACCAATTCGAAGGAAGTAAAAGTAAAGCCATTTCACGTGGTGAGCCTACAAGCCAATTTGAGATCTTAAGTGTTCTCTGCCGTCGCAATACTCATCAGCAAACCTCTGATATAAAATTATTCCTCATTGAAGGGCATTAGAAAATAAAGCACCTTTTAGTAGAATAGAGGACATAGTACTGAGGAAGTACAAGTCCAAATCACCTCAACAGAATCCCACTTTGCCTGATTCTAAATAATGATAATAACAACACAAAAGCAAAGTAAGAAATGGATAACAAGCCCTCATTTCACTGGTAAATTGTAGACTCTACACTTCAAACCTTTTAAGCAGTTCTGTCCAATAAAACCGAAAAGTCCAACTTTTGTCAAAAGAATTCCTTAAGCAGCATATAAATGGCCATCTTTCTAAAATGTTGGTTCCACCCAATCATATGTACTTCAGTTGTGAAGTCATACGCATGGAGTTTCTTTTCAACAGAATAAAAAACAAAATCATGGCAACATGAAGGATTCAATGGAGAAGTACTTACAACAGAATATAGCAGTCATCCTTGCTTTGGAACAAGAAATAGTTATGATCAATATCATTCTTCATGGTAGGGTGGTGTCGACTGGACACACAGTTCAGCTTCGTCCCCTTCATCTTCCTCCTCGCCAGCATCTACCCAGTTACTAGGATGGTGTTGCGATAACCCGTGCCCGGCTATGCCTGCCCTTTCTGGAAGCCAGAAAGACATCACATAAGTGCGGGAATAACAACATTTTTTAATGATCAAACAAGATAAATAAGCGTTGTTGGACAACCTTGAGGTTTTTGTGCACAATCTGTTTCCATCGTATGGCGGCTAATAAGTTCAGTCAAGATAACTACTAAATATTCCTTTCAGTTAGATTCATGGAGTACATTTGAATAGCAGGATACACACAAACAGGTTGAACTGTTTCAGAAGTTATGAAGTCATATAGCCACGAAAGCCAAATAGATAGGATTTGTACTTCAGGAGAGAGTCAACAGTCATAGTTTCCTTAGGTCGATATGTTTAGCACGTTTCTTGGCATTGGTTAGTGACTTACTATCACCAACACCGTAACACCATAGTTATGTTATTTGTTTGTATGACATTTCAGAGGTCTAGCAGTGTAGTCTAGTATACTTTTACAGGCACCAAATGCTGAAATCTATAAGCCTGAATCAGTAGACACTATCACCATGTTCGGTTAGTTTCCGAATACCCAGTTTTCACTTTTCCTCCGTGGGGCCTTCAACTGACACCCCATCAGTCTCTCTCTCTTCCACATTTTTAGCAATAATACAGTAGTGCATAACTCACGCGAGATGGATCCGTGGGGTCCACTTCGAAGATCTACACAAATGATCTAAACCGTCCATTATTTTTAAAATTATTCTTTGAGTAGTCCGTAAAAAAAATCAAGTCAATTGTATAACTATAAGTACTTGATCCATTTGTCTCAACTTTTTTTTAAACTTCTGTTAAAATTTAGGATCTTAAATTGTGAATGAATAATTAAAAGGCGGATGAACCACTTATAATTTTTCTAATGAGCCGATTTTTTAGGAGTGACTCAAAAGATTATTTAAAAAATTAATGAACAGCATGGATCATTTGTGTGGGTCTTTGAAGTGGACCCCACAGACCCATCTCGCGTGAATTATGCACTACTGTATTATTGCTACAAATGTGGAAGAGAGACTGGTGGGGTGTCGGTTGAAGGCCCCACGGAGGAAAAGCGAAAATTGGGTATTCGGAAACTAACCGAACAAGGTGTATGATTGTCTCCTCTTCCTAAAGCATGACAGGCTAAAATTTACAAATCCTTAGAGTTTGAAGTCCTCAGAGTCCAGATTGATTTTTGGTACTTTTCACAAGGGCAAGAAAAAATTATTTCAAACATTCTGACGGAAAACACACAAAGCTCTGTCCAAAAGCCACATTTCTAAATAAATCACACCTCAAGTACTGATGCAACCAAATCGTACACATGATGCATTGGGATTCACCTTGATCCTTAACTTATTTGTGCAGAATATAGGGTCTTGAATAATACATAATTACGTAATTAAAGAACTTCATTTTAGCCACTATAGGAAAATGAAACTTGAAAGAAAATGAAGAAGTTAAACTTTTGAAGCATGGATGGCCTTCTCAACTCCTGCTTCTGAAGATCAATGCTCTTGTCAAGTTTCGTTCTTTCAGCAAAACATAAAAAACATTGAATTGGAAAGAATTTTGCCTATAAGACTTAGAACCCAAGCAAAACAGAAAATACACCTGCCACATTTCCCACGGCAGGCCCAGCATTAGAAATATGCATTTCACTGATCCTCTGAATCTCCACGCGTTCGTTAATTGGATTCCTGCCCCCTCCAGCATGCCTTTGTTCCACACCATTACCATTTTTGGCCCCACTTCCTGTTAAAGACTTCAAAGCTGGTGTTATAAAAGTCTTGAATGGATAATATTCTGTCGATATCTATACGATAATTAAATGGTACCTGAGATATCAGACCAAATTCTGGTGTGATCAGATGGATGATCGGACACACTTCCTCTTGGTCTCTCTTGTGCTTGGGACCCTGTTCCATGATCACCAGCTTTTCCATGCATTGTAGCGGCCAGTGGAGGTTCTGAGGGATTTCCTTCATGCAGCTGTGATGTAAGCATTGTTGCAAGAACTAGCGTAGCATCGAAGTTTGAAGTGGAGCCATCATCTAGACCGAATTTTGGTGCCATTAGAATAGGCCTGTTCCCCCAAAACAAGGTTTCAGATTCGAAGAGAGAAAATAATCCGAGACTATAATAAGATATTTTCTTTTGAGACCATAATCAGATTTGGAGGCCACAAATCTTCCATCAACAACAGAAAAAATAAAGGTGATACAAAAATAGCTGAGACAGACAATTCAATAATTGTTCTACTACGAGCAAAGGGAATGCGAACATGGTACTCCAGATGCCCTAAAATGTGGTAGTGTGGTACGATAGGGGGAGGCATCTCAATATCACACCATTATGCTGTACTTCTTTCAAGCGTTAAAGATTCGAGAATACAAAATTCTTCGTTTTGAAATCACACAGGTAGAATATTGTCTTGCCAAAGCTCCACTCTCCTAGAAAAGTTTTTAAGGAACCAAATAAGGAATTAGTTTGGGGATTGCTTTGGATCGTTAAATTCAATATTTTGGAAGGCAGTTGAACCATGTTTTGGAACCCGCTTGTATTCCGAAATGTGATCGGTAGGGTATAGGAATTTTCAATTTTGTGGTAAAACTGCAACAGTCAAACTGTTTGTTTGCTCCATATAAAAGTGGTCCATCTGGATCTCACCCACAGAACCACTGATTAGATAATCCTAAAAAATTCATCGAGTCCATATTGTGTGCCGTTCATTACAAACGGTAGAAGTTTTTACTTATTATCTAGATACAGAACGTGATGAGCAAGGAATCATACAAAAATTACATTTGATGACCCAGCCTGGGTTAGACTGCAGTGCATCTGAAAGTGTATGAGCAGGATACTAGGACTATTTAGTAACGAGAGGAGAGACTGTAAAGTAATGAGAGAAGCAAATATAAACTAAACAAAAGAAGTAAGATCAAGACAAACAAAAGAAAATGGAGTTGATTGCCATGGTAGAGGAATACTCCAAGCATCAGAAAGGATGAAAGATAACCCTCTACACACATGCACTGATACTGATACTTAATAATACAGGTAGTAGAAGTATCATACTCGCCAGCTTTCTCAAAATAGAGATGGATGTCAACTTCACAACCTTCACAAAAAGAGAAAAAAGCCTGAAAATAAGGAATGAACAGACTGTCAAAGTGGATGACAAACTTCAAACGTCTAAATGAAAGAAAATCACAAGACTCATGAATTATCAAAAACAATATCAGAAACTGCTCCACTAAACAAAATGAATCGATTAATCACAGTAACAAAGAGCGGCCTACGGATTTACTGAATCAGCAAAATAACTTCAAGCATCAACCATAATCATGGTAGTGGTGAAAATGGTTATGCACATGTCACAAAGCAATAAAATTTAACTAATCATTTGGGGGTAAAACTTAGTTGATTACTGACCAATGAAATTTAACTCATGTAGTATTAAAATTCAAGTTAATTGGATAGTAAACAGTCGTTAAGTATACCTTCAATTCCTTCACACCAAATGTAACATCAACAGGGTCCCCGGTGTGAGTATATTGCACAAACTCTTCTGTCGGATCTATCCATAGCTGAGTGTGTAGTGATGATTCGTTCTCTACAATTGATGAATTCAAGAATGAAGTATCTATATAAGCTAAGTTCAACATACTACATAAAATGATGATAACCGAATTCACCTTTGGTCGGGTCTACGTAACTTCTTAGTTCAACAGCTTTCCCTCCAATTTCACTTGCCGCATCAGAAGGTAAGGCCGTTGGTTCTGTTGCAATAATAGTTATCTCCTGAAGGTTTGACTGGAAATTACCCAGCAATCTGTTCAGATCACGAGGTCTCACCACAAAGCTGCTCGGAATCTTGCTCCTATCAAGAGAGAGGTGCTGTATGTCGGGTTCAACATTGCAAGTAATCCAATAGGCTTTCCTTACACCTGCAACATGTTTACTAAAATGTATTTCACAAGCAACCCAAATCAAAGCAAAAAGGTTATACTATTCTGTCATTATGTATCAGGAACAAGTGTCAAATGCAAAATTGGGTTCATTGTAAAATGAAAAGCTGGATGTGACAAGAATGATAGCGAAGGTTATGCTTTAACATTGGCGGTGTCCTAGTTATGAAGCTTTCAGTCACTATCCAATATGAACGATCTCAGGCAAACAATACAGATGTATTAGCTATTTTGGCTGGTGGCACAAAATAAAAATCAGCATTCCTGCAACCCTTGGAATTGCACCATGAAGTGTATGGCTGCACCGCCAATGCATAACTAATATGGGAATTTTATTAGTATTTTATGCATTAAAAATCAGCATTCCTTCAGCACTTGCAGAGTGCTGGATCATGAATTGGTTTTTTTTTTTGTGTGTGTGTGTGTGCTGGGGGGGGGGGGGGGGGGGGGGGGGGGGGGGGGGGAAATATCATTGTCTGGACTGGTTAGATTTTTAGTTCAACTTAATGATCCATCCTCCTTTAAACTTTAAAGCCACTTTTTGAAAATAAGTTTTAACACGGTATGCTGCAAAGACCTTCAATGATATGGTTGATGTTGTACCAGATTATTTATCAGCTGGTGGCAAAACCAATTAGAAACCACACATGGGATACACCAGCTTTTTGAAATACAAACAAAAACTTAATAAATCTAATCGGGAATGTCCGAAACCCGAAACTTCAACAATGGGATTGAAGGAATTATAACTGTCTTTACATTTATAAGCCACTATAGCAATGTCATGAGTATAACCTTTCATCCGCATCCATTGCCTGAACCCGTAATTTCTATCCCCAAACATAAGTTACCCATCTAGGATACATCCTCTATATAACCAAAAGGCAGTATAACAGCGAGACGAGAACTGTGACCAACAACGTACCATTAAAGCAGTTTAAAGTCCACTGCACTTTTGATGCATCAGGATCAGGCAACAGCACACTTAAATGATCGATACTTGTAAGAGGTGTCCTAAGAACAGAACAAATAGCCTGTATTTGTCACAGTTAGAATAAAAAATCGATGTACACAATCAATACAATTCAAAGAAACATAGACCATAGAACCGCACCTTCAAAAGCACACTGCATTGCACTTGTGTGCCAGAAATTGTATAGGCATCAAAAAAATCAGGTTTGAATGTGATAGACTGATACGCAGACCTTGATGAGTTGAGTGTGTGGCAAGCCAGCTGCAAGAAAAAGAGAGTATAAAGACAATATTCTCAAGTGATGATTAGGAATTTCTGGAGACAAATAGTACAAATGTCTAGAAGCGAACATAATCCTACAAGCAAACACACACAGCTAGCAATTTCAAAAATCCTTCAACAAAAATAAAAAACCCTTTGACAGATATTTCAATCTTCAGCACCAAACAGACAAATAGAACAGTAAATTGGGAAGAGGTTGGACAGGATCTCGTCAAGGCAGTTGCACATTTCTTTGAGCATGGCTATATGTTGAAGGAGTGGAATGCGACAGCTATACCCCTCATTCCTAAGGTTCATTCTCCATCCACTATTAAAGACTATAGAACTATTTCTTGCTGTAACGTCTTTTATAAATGCATTACCAAGTGTTAGCTAATCGACTACAACCAGTTCTTCGTCTTTTAATTGATAATGTTCTGCTCATGGAGGAATTAGTTAGAGGATACCATACAGATGATGGCCTCCTAGGTGTGCCATTAACATTGACCTTATGAAGGCATATGACTCAGTGGATTGGCCTTTTCACTTTGATATTATGACTGTTATGGAATTTCCTCGTAAATATAACCATTTGGTTAAACAATGTGTCACT
Source organism: Vaccinium darrowii (assembly GCA_020921065.1). Lineage (NCBI taxonomy): Eukaryota > Viridiplantae > Streptophyta > Magnoliopsida > Ericales > Ericaceae > Vaccinium > Vaccinium darrowii. The sequence continues at coordinate 21,425,998 of CM037159.1, forward strand.
AACGCTCGGTAGTTGTGATTAATGGCTGCTCTGAAAAGGTCATAGGGGTTTACGACAGGGGATCCTATCTCACCCTATTTGTTCGTCCTTGATATGGAAACCTTCTCAGCTTTGTTGCATTATAGGGTGGACCAGGGAAACTTCAGCTATCATCCCAAATGTAGAGAGTTGAAAATCTGTCATCTTGCTTTTGCAGACAACCTGTTTATCTTGTGTGAAGCTAATACTCCATCTTCTGCCCTTCTCAACTCTTAAATGACTGATTTTTATAATTCAACTATTCTGGTTTGAGACCTAATTTGGCCAAGAGCCCTATCTTTATTCTGGTGTTGATTCTTATTTGAGGGAAGATCTGAGATATATTCTCCCCATTCCTGAGGCTAATCTTCCTGTTAGATACCTTGGGGTAACTCTGATTTCTACAAGATTAAAGCAAGGTTCTGAATACCGTTCCAGTTTGGGTACTGGTTTTCCTACTGGTATGGTACAGCACCGGTACCAGTTTGGATTTAGCACTACTACAATTATATAGGTATAATTAAAAATATACAAAAATACTAGACAATTAAATATTTTAAATTGTGTGAGGACTCCTGCATTATCAGTAGTAGATTTATTGTAGTTTGTACAAAAAAAAATAGCTTTATTGTACTGCAATGGAACTAGAGTGGAGTAAAATTTACGCAACTTGTAGGAGTATCTCAGAATTTTGAAAATCAAAATTTACTCTTTCAGGCTTTCAGTACTACTTCCCTCTGTCCCACGTTTTCTTCCTCCTCTCTCTATCGCCATTCTCGCAGCAAACGGAAAAACCCGATCCACATATTTCTCCCTCTCCCTTCTATTTCTAGCATCAAAGAAGATGAAGCACATTCTCTCTCCTCCTGACTTCTTCGTCAACTGGCATCAACAGTCTTAATCCGTCGGAGCCACACATATCCACATAGTTCCATTCTTCGGAGGTGGTTTTGAATGGGTCTGTGCCTTCGTTCAGTTCGTTGTCGTGGACGGAAAACCCATTCGCAGTCTCGGTCTCTGCAAAAACCACGATCTGCAAAATACTGGACAAAATCTGATTTTTCGCCATCTCGGCCGGAATTGACTGGAATAACCGGAACCGTCCGGTAAGGCCCGGTATTGGGTCCGGGACGGAATTAGAGGTGAGTAGTACCGTCTATATGGCAATCCGGTACGTACTGGCCGGTACGGAACGGGATTCATAACCTTGGATTAAAGGACAATGATTGTGAAGTTTTGAAGGAAAGGATTCGGAAACAAATTAATGGCTGGGCCTCTAAGAAGTTGACATATGCTGGTAGGGCATAATTATTCCACTGTTTTAATTATTGTACAAGTGTACTGGTCATCTATCTTCATCTTCCCCAGCAAGATTATCAGGGATATTGAGGGGGTGTTCCACTAAGGCAGTTTTTAAAATAAACTGGCTTTTCACGTGAGAGAATGACCTGTCTTGGTTTTGGAGAAAATTGTTTTTTGTTAGTGGAACACCCCCTAAATCTTCTCTAATGACTTTCCTGTGTCTGGATCAGAGATGAAGCATTATGTGGCTAAAGTGAAATGGGAAAACATTTGTTGTCCAAAGGAGGAAGGAGCCTTAGTTTTCAAAGGATTAAAGAGTGGAACAAAGCTACACAACTGTGGGATTTTGTAAAAACTAAAAAAAAAAAACTTATTATTTAGAGATAGATTTATTATTTAGAGATAAATTGGTAAAAAGATATAGATCAAGTTTTATAGACAAACTTGGGATTTTCAAGCCCGTGAAAGTTGGTGTGCTGGGGTTCTTTTCTATCAGATAGGAAGGGCTGCTGCACAAAGTAAAGGCTGATTCCTTTTGTTTGTTTGTTTTTTTGTCGGAAATATAAGGCTGATTCCTTTGGGTAAAGGGGGTGCACTCTTATATTATGAAAGGTTAGAGCTTGTGGAACATAGATATATGCAGGGATGCATCCTGGACCATAAGAAAAGTGCTTGGCATTAGATGTCTTAGCCAGCCTTTGATCCAGTACAAAGTAGGGACTGATCAGTCAACGTTCCTAAGGAAAGACAATTGCCAATTAGCATCCTTTAGGGCCATTATATAAGAGGTTCGATTGAATGCTAAAGTTTCTTCCATCATTTACCAAGGACATTGGGCCTAGAAGCAAGAACAGAATTAGTCAGGCAATTATTAACCAAACCCCTGCAGATTTTATGCCTAATTGTGATGATGCTGAATCTGTTACATGGCTTCCTAGCCCTAACGGCATTTATTAAGCAAGAACTGCTTGGGATGCTGTGAGGAGTAAATTCCCTTCTCAGCCAGGGGCAAAGGTAGTGTGGTTAAAACAAAATGTTCCAACTTCTAAGGTGGGCTTCTATTCTTGGTTGTCTGTTAAGAAGAATTAAGTGCTAAAGATAGATTAATCAGTTGGGGATGATTGTGGATGAGACCTGTCCCTTATGCAGCAGTGAGAAAGAGTCCCACCAACATCTATTTTTTGAATGCACCTATTCTACAACAGTTTGGAATGCGGTTTGGGGTAAAACTTCTTCTGGAAGGGGGCCCAATAAATTGATAGAGTTACTGGTTTGGTACATTCAGAATGTAAAAGGTGAGGGCTTCAAGTGCTGAATTCTTAATTGTTCTTTGGTTGCAACATTGTACTTTATTCTGCTGGAACGGAACTCAAGAGTTTTTCGGCAAAAGTCAATGCCCAGTGATCAAATTGCTCAGGTTGCTACAGCTCAATCAGGGATTTCCTTAGCTCTATGAGGAGGATTAAGCCTTATGTGGAGAATAAAAGTATAAAACCGAATGTGATAATTGGGGGCTTGCAGGCCAAATGGCCAATACACTCTGCAGCAATAGGTATGTTTCTGTTGTCTCATTCTTTTTAGTTGAGGTTGGTTTGTGATTCCTTGAGTGGTGGTTGATAGGCTGTTTTGAGGTTGTATAGTTTTGATGCACTTGAGTTTCTTTGTTTTCAGAGACTTGTATTTCTACTTGCTTGATGGTGTATAGCTGCATAGCCAGGTTTAGATCCTAGTACTTATCCAAGGGGGAAAAAAAAAAAAAAAAGGAACAGTGAATGAAAACAGCTAAAGAAAATAGCTCATTGGTCAATTTTTGACGATTTCCCCTAACTTTCTTTACCTTTGCAAATTTGCATTCATGACAATGTCCATCAGTAACAACAGAAATATATTCAATTAAAAAATAACTGAAATTAAAAGAATGAAACAATAACCTAGAGAAGGTGTCCCTATTTTGCAAGTCAAATTTCAATCCACAAATTCATTACTTCACCTGATGTCATAGGTAAGACATAGGCGAATCTGATTAGCCCCATGTTTGATGCTAAGAAAATAATAGAAACTATCGGAAGACGTTCGTCTGCTGTGTGCACGTAATTCGAAATTCTCAGAAGCAAAATTTTTGGAGGACAGATCAAGCAGTTCGGATTTTCTTTTCCTTCGTGAAAAGGCCCAACTGACTAAAACTTTGGCTGTCAAAATCCTAATATATTATCTGTCCTTTTCCTCAACCCCCAAAAGGGTTTAATCCTATACCATGAGTGCTTTTTTCCAAAACCGTATAAACCCTAGATATGAGGAACCCGTTGAATTCTGAAGGAGTGTGTGTATAATACTACAACTATGAACTATCTGCTGATTTTAAAGTATAAATCAAACAACCAATTGATCAGAAGATGGTAGACTTCACCTGAGAAGGAGAGGCTTGAATGGCGAGCTCGTTTCCAATTCGTGCCAGGCAAGTGATGCACCTAGCGAAGGTTTTTAGGGCGTTCCCACTCAGACTAAAATCCATTTCCTTTGGAGCAGAGAAATGATCTCTCTCTCTCTCTCTCTCGGTATACGGAGAAGCAAGCAAAGATTTTATTGAAATGGCGGGAAAGAAACAGAGCCCGTTCTGTTGGGTCCGTGCAAGCTGGCTAGGGCTTAGGCAAAGGCGGGGCTCTGCTGTCGCTTGGTCGGGAAGCCTGTCACCCCTAATCACACCATCCAAAATATTTTGAATGATTCAACCCCGAACCCTTCTATATGCACCGACCGTGGTGCACCAACCGGTCGATCCGGGCTGTTCATCCTTCTCAAAATCAAATTCTGAGTGGGCCTTCGCGGGAATCGAGGCAATTGGTTGAAATGGGGGTGATTTTGGATCGAGCTCATACAGCCGTCCGATTGCCTCGATTCCCACGTAGGCCCACTCAGAATTTGATTTTGAGAAGGATGAACCGCTCGGATCGACCGGTTGGGACCCACAACAGCGTCGGCGATGCCGTCGGTACGTGGTCGGTGCACCACGGTCGGTCCCCTCATATTTTCCGCTTTAACCCTAATCACCAACTCCAACACATAAACAAGCGGGACCTAAGGCCCTGTTTGATAAGAGAGGTGGAGCATGAGATTGGATTACTAATCCTGTGGACCCATTAATTTCATGTTTGGTGTGCAATTTGAGCACCGGACTAGCAGTCCTATGGGACTAGCAATCTCCCAAATTTCCCGAATTCACCAACCCAAGGGGGGTTGGTATTCTCAATCCTGTCCCAACGGATTGATCGTATAATGACATATTTGACCTCACCCTTTTTATCTTTTCCCACAAATACCTTGTAGTATATAACGTCAAAAACCCTACAATACACCACTTCACCTTTTTCTCCAAAGAGCGGCGCATAGAGAGAGAAACTTGGCGATCAAATTTCTCTGGGCTCACCGGCGCAAATCGAGCACACTCCGGCGACTTCTTTTCTCTACGAACGACCGTACTCTTCCCTTCTCTATTTCCCTGCTATTTTCGTTTAGAATACCCTGTTGTTGGCAAGTCTTTTGTTTAAATTTAAAATAAAATTTTTTCGTGGAAGAGAATCCAAAACATTAAATGTCAAAATAAACGGTGTTAGATGGGGTTGGCAGGCCCTCTTGACCCATGGAGACAGCAGGCCCCCAGGTTCGGGCTTTTAGAACAGAATTTTCTTTGGATGCATCGTGAATTTTAGGGTATAGAAAAAAAGAAAAAATAAAGGAAAATTAAAAAAAATTCTTTCATTGTTTGGTTAGAAGAGAAATAGGAGAGAGAATAAAAAATTTTAGTATTGTGCACAATATTATTTTTCTCCCATTTTCATTTCATTTTTAGTTCAAAACACATGAATGACTAACAATTTCCACCGGTGGCAGATCAGGAATTCCACATAGGGGGCCACCTGTTAAGCATAACTTTGGAAAAAAAAAATCACGATGCAACATATCGAGAAGATAAAATATTTAAATATTCTTCATTAAGCAAAAAAGTTAAAACTTAAAAGAGAGAAGCATGGGCCGGTACAACTTGCTTATACAATTTACGTGCAGGTACACCACACAGTCGCATTTTCATGTGTAGGTACAGCCCTTTCCGTCTCTCTCTCTCTCTCTACCCATCCCAAATGAGCACAATTTCTCTCTCCTCAACTCCACAAACCGTATGAAAAGTGCCTAAATCCTAAAGTACCCTATGAAAAGTGCATAAACCTAAACCCTAGGGTACCCTACGAAAGTCTATAAACCACTAAAATCCTACAATAGAAAGTGCACCATAAACCTAAACCCTAGGGTACCCTATAAAAGTGCGTAAAACCCTAGGGTACCCTATGAAAGGGCCTAAACCACTAAAACCCTATAATAGGAAAGTGCACCCTAAATCTAAACCCCCAAAAAGAGTAATTTACCTTAATGGTAATTGAAAATATTGACTTACCTTAAATGGTAATTAGAAGTCTATTTTCTACACCTACTGGTAAAAATTTGAACTTAAAACATTATGAAAGATTTCATACATAAGCAAACAAAATTGTAGATTTGATCGAACCTTTCAATTTTTCATAATGTTAATTAAAAAACTTTAATAATTGTGTGCCCAGTATCCTCGTGATCTGAACTGTAAATATTGTAGGGCTTATTGGCAAGAATATTAATTAAGAAATGGCAAAAGCTAGAAACCACCTAATGGGTGGTCAGCAGTGTACCGCACGCGCCCGTGGATACAATCAAGAGGTTGCTGACAACTTTATGGTACCATTGGTTTAGAAGCATAGATACCCGGATACCATTTTCTCTCTCTTCTTTAGTTTTTTTTTTTTTTCTCTTCACTTTACTACTCTCTCGGTTTGAAATTGTTCGCAATGTTTGGATTGCAATATAATTTTTAATTGTTCATATCTTTCAATCTATACTATTTTTAAATATTATAAAGTAGAACTAATGGAGATCTATCAAATAAGATTCATATTCCACATACCTCATCTGTCCAATTTATTCATCCTGTTTAGGAATTCCAACTTAATACGGGAACATCATCATTACTCTTTTCATATTTTTACTTTTCTGCTTTTATTCTTCAAAATACCATCATTGCATATACTTACTTTCAAAAGATAAAGAAAAAGAGTAAATTCATTACCTTTTACTCATTACTTTTCAAATGGGACAATTTTTTGAGACAATAAAAAGTGGCATTTGAGACTAAAAATTAGGGACTAGAACAAACGGAAGTAATTTCTTTTTCGTCATTTTCACCAACTTGGATTATGTTTCCATACACTCCCAAAATATGGTACCCCTTTCTTGAAATTACAGTTCACCCCAAAAAATACATTCAATTTTTGAACAAAGTACTTCAGTTTGTTTTAATTATCTCTAAAAAATTTCAATATTTCACCATATGTGTTTTTTTGGCTTTAATGTTTTTTAATTTTTTTTTTACTTTTTGGATGCAGATTGCGTATCTCTACCCAAAAAGTAAATTTTTTTGTTAAAATATTAAAAAATTGACTAAAGATATAAAAATTACGCACGGTGCCACTGAGGGTTATGCCCGATCGTACTTTCATGGCCTTGAAATTAGTCAAAGTGCTTTGTGGGCACTCGAGACCTCCGCGAGAAACCTTGAAAATACTAGAACACGCGTTCGTTAGAGTCGCCACTTGATTTTAAGGTTAACCAAGCAACCGAATTCAACGTACAAAATTTGAGACAACCGGTCCGTCATAACCAGAGTGATCTTGGTTCGGGAGCTAAGTTACGGGGGATGGGAAGGTTTTATTTGAAAAATGCACCCATCCCTCCTAATCAAAATGATTAGTCTCTACTTATAATTATGGGATTTTAAAAGGGAATTTAAAGTGATTTAAACAAATACGGGAAAGAGAACAAGGAATAAATAAATAAAATTAACGATGCATGAGGCTAGATTTAGAGAAATGAAATATTACCACAAATTAATAAAAGGGCGAAGACTGAACTTCTTTTGATCAACGTCGGGATGCTCCCCTCAAAATCACGAATTCGGCGAGTATAACTCCATTCGCCGCGAAAAGCACGTTATTTAACTAATGCTTCGAAAAACTTGGATTAAGAACAAAGCGTGGGGTAATTTTGGAGACTAAGCTAAGGATTAATATTTTTGGGATTTTGGTGGCTGATTTTTGAAGAGGTTTTTCTTGGTTTTTGGGAAGAGAAACACTAGAGAATAGGCTAGAACAAGGTTTTTAGGCTAGGATTTCTTGAGGTTTCTTGTTGTGTCTCAAATGAGAGACCTTAGGTACCCTTTTATAGGCCTAGAGGAAGCTTCCACACTTCAATTCCAACCAAAAATCGGATGGGGAGTGATTAAAATGAGCATGGGCAGCCATAACCGAAGTGCAACGTCTGTCAGGAAAACCTGTGTCAAGCCTTGCGGATGCAACAAAAAATGTTGCGGCTGCAAGGTAAAATGTTGCGGATGCAAGGTAAAATGTTGCGGCTGCAAGGTTTGACTTTCTTTCAGCAAGGCATGGAGGCCCATACCTTTGCGGCTGTAATGTCGGTGGATCTCTTATGTTGCAGCTGCAAGGTATTTTCTGGGTCAGATTCATGGGCTTGTTTTTGGGTTTTATGGGCTAAGAATTGGGCTTTCTCTTGGGCTTCATAGTTGGGCCTTGAAATATGGATTTTGAAAATGGTTATTGGGTTTGCAAAGGTTCATTTGGATTTTGATCGGGGTGAACCCAAGTTCATCAAAGCATTAACTAAATAAAATAAGATTCACGACGTCGTCAATAATTTTTCATCATTGGGGACACATCCGAACTCTTGCTTAGAATTCACAGATAATCAAAATTGGGGTGTCTACAGTTGCCCCTCTTTGACAGTACTCAGGTATCATTGCGGGATACGAGTGGATGTCAAAGATAAAGAGACAAGCCTGTGGACGGCCCACCGAAAATGGTTCGGTTTGACGTTCGAAAAAGATTGTGATGGTTGGAGTCGCCACCCGGATTTGAGGTCCGAACCCGAGAAACCGATAAAAAATGACTCGTTTGCCCATTGAAAAAGATTTCATTGATCATGGCGGAACCAAAGATTTCTCGGATTCGGGGGTTTGGTTACGAGAGGGGAAGGGTTTTACGGCACCCCTCTCGCCCGGTCCGTGAACTGGTCTCTACTCAACATTTTGTGGGATTTTGGAAATGTTTGAAGTTCAACTTTAAACACGAAATGGGGGATACGGGAATGGCAAACACGTAAATGAATATTAAAACACCAACTAAGTGATGGTTGATGCTTTTGCGAAGTGTACAATGCGATGATAGAATGGTATAAACAAAGAAAATGACAATGAAGGAGAAAAATAGAACTTAAAACACCATTTTGAACAAAATTATTTGTCTTTCCGACACTATTTGCATGATTTGGAGGGTTTTGATATAGAAATGAGAAGAACATAAAACTACAAAGTTGTAGCCCTTCAAATTATCTACGTTTTGATATATAATACGCCCAAAACGGAGTTCGGAGTGAAACATTATGACTGACTTTCTGCTGGGGTGTGAGCGCTCAAGCATGACCTTGAGCGCTCAAGCCCTTCCCAGATCGCCAAATTCTGCTATTTTATGACTTTGAACATTCATACAACCCCAACTCAATGATTATGGTTTGCTTACCAAAACTGGACAAAAACATGAACTCCGAAAGCTTTTACAGGTAAATAATGTTGTTGAAATCAACTTGGATGATGTATGAGAGATGAGCAGGGGATAATCAGACTGATGTTGATAAAATACTCACTCACACACACTATTATGCACTCTAAACCATGATCCGTCATCAAAGCAGAACAAGATTTGTAAGCTGTTAGAAAACAGATTGAGCGCTCAGAGCCTTGGGCTTGAGCGCTCAATCCTACCAAAATAACAGGTTTTAAAAATACTTTTCTTGATACTTTTCAGACCTTGTAGGCTCATTTCAAGTATGAGGAACTTGAATGAGCCCACTGGTCTCCCTCAGCAAGACCAAAACAGTGATTTTCACATGGTTTTAACTACCTTTTGGCTTGATCAAGGCTTGTAACTTGGCTTTTGATTAGATGATGGTGTAGTAGAACAATGAGTTTAGAGTGTGTTTGAGTGATTGAGAGACCTGATTGGTTCAATATGATGTAGGATGAAAGTGTATTTGTAAGCAAAAAGATGATTTTGGCTTGATAGAAATGGATTATGATGGTAGAAGAAGCTTGGATGAGTTTGGTGAGTTGGGACTGGGTTGTGGGTGTGAGAAGTGAGTTGTTATGACTGGAAGAGTATGAAAATTAGCCAAGAGGAGGGTGCACTTGAAGCTAAATGGCCATGTTCTTGATGTAATCAAGTGGGTTTGTTTGAAGGAACTTGAAGGGATGAAATTAATGGGTTGATTGTGGACTGGTGTAGTGTATATGCTCTAGTGGAGGGAGAAAATGGCAGTAGGGGCAGCCAAGAGGGTGAGTGAGGGAGTGGAGGAGGTTTATATAGAGAGAGAAATAGGAGGGAAATGGATTTAATTTTTGAATTGGGTTTGGGGGGTGATTGAGGAGATGTTCAAGGGTCTAGGAAGTGTATTTAGGCAGTAGAAAACATAGGTAGACGCTGCTCTTGCAGTAGAATATCATGATTAGATGCTCTGCAGAAAACTGATCTGGATCAGAGTTGAGCGCTCAAAGCCATAGGATTGAGCGCTCAAGGTAGTTTTTTTAGGGCTTGAGCGCTCAAGGTTGGGGCCTTGAGCGCTCAAGGCTGTTGCTCAAAAGGTAAAACTTTGCGGGGCCGCCCCGGGTGCTACCGAGCCCCGATTTTGACGAGGTTTGAAGCGTTGGAAAGCTTGTTGAGTCTACTTTCTAACCCAAGTGGTTTGGAATCCAGAAAATTTATACATCCAAATGTATGACCATTTTACCCTCAAACAGTCGGGAAAACAAATTGTTTTAGCAACATTCGTGCATCTCTCTCATTTCAAAATGGATTGGGATGAATTATGTATCAATAAAGAGGGTTTTGAATGTACTAGAAGATGGCGTAGGCTTGGGTTTGTTTTGAAGAGGTTTTTGGGTGGTTTTGCCAAGTTCCAAGCATTGTTCAAGCCTCGGGTAGCCACAATTGGTCTATTTCATCATCGGGAATGCTCGGCATCCCGGGTTCAAAATCGGGGTGTCTACAAAGCCCAATTGTTTATTTGTGTTTTCTAAGTGCAAAAACTCATAAAATCAATCAAAACAAGTGGTCGTGCTTGCAAGCTGCCTACGTACCCCGTTATAGGGATCAGACCACACGTAGTTCACATGGGGCGTTCAAAATCATCAAATGATTCATTGGGCTTTCCTGGCGCATAGAATCAAGCCTTGGGTTTTCCTGGCTCATAATGCCTTGGGTTTTCCTGGCCATGGCGAAAACATTCAATTCAACACCATTGGCTTTACTGGGCCGTTGGTAAAATCACAAAGTTCACCATGGATTTTCCTGGTCCATGGTAAAGGTATCAATTCAAAACCTCGGGCTTTCTCAGGCCTTTGGTGGATCAAAATCATTTTTCAATCAAAATTGTACCTCGACCCCAATAGACTTTTCAAATTCAAACAAAATTGGACCTCGTTCCAAATCGATTCTTCAAATTCAAACAAGATTGGGCCTTAGCCCGAGTGCGTTTTTCAAATTCGAACAAGATTGGGCCTCAGCCCGAACAAATTTTTCAAGTTCAAACAAGAATGGGCCTCAGCCCGAGTGGATCTTTCAAATTTAACTGAGATTGGGCCTCAGCCCAAATAGATTTTTCAGAGGCCCAAAGCTGGCCCAAATGATGAAACCCTAGGGTTTTTGTGCGCCGCAGCATTAAGTTTGCGTCCGGACGAGAAATCAATTCTTCCTTCCTCTGTACGATTCTGTTTCTCAATAAAAGGGGAAGTACGGCTCACTGGGATTCCAACCAGTGAAAATGTTTGCAGACGATGCATACGAGTTCTGGCTCCTCTTTGTCCCTCTCTTCCTAATCGCTTCCGGTGTCATTCTGACATTTTTGGATCCTCCATGGTTTGGTTTGGTCATTGACCCAAGGTTCATCACATACGGCTTCTGCATCTTTTGCGTCCTTTGGTGTGTGGCGATGGCGGTTTACTGCCCTGATCACCGGCAGTCGGCAGGGATGCCAAGAAAGAGGAGTGAAGCTTCTTGGTTTGACGAACTCTAAACAGTTGCCCTGTTTATGGAATGAAGCTTCTCGGTCCGGCGAACACTAAGCAGTTCCTCCCCTGTCTCAGTTTTTTTTTTTCAAGAATGTAACAAATGATGCAATATATGCAAGAATGAACAGATAATCTATTTTTATTAGAAATAAATCTTTGCCCTTGTTTATTGAAAACATGGAAAACTCCAAATTTTAATCTGTACGAATTCAATATGAGCATCCAAAACCAAAAATAGGTTGAAATAGGATTCTGATGAATCAAACGTGTCCTAGAGAGTTCTAGGACGCCTGAAACATTTGCACATACCCTTTCTTTTGTGGCAGGGATGTTTCAGCTAGACTGGGGTACCTCTGCTTGCAGCTCTTCTAGCCATGACAATGATGAGGATGATGACGATGAGCAGGAGGGCGAGGAGGAGGCAGATGTGGAGGGTGAGGATGAAAATAAAGACATAGGCCCTGAGCTTCTAGTCAAGAAAAAAAAATCATCCACGACCTTTTAGTTTTTTTTTGTTTGTTCTGTTTGCTTGTTCACAACACAATGGTAGATGATAGGTATGATGATGCTTGGCTCGAGCTCTCCTTTTGCATGTTTGTCGATCAGAATAGTGGATGCTGTAACTTTGCGATTTGTTCAGCTTTCAAAAATCTTGTCTTCATTACAATTGATAAGTAGGATGAGAATGACTCCTATTTGAGTTCTGATCATATTTGTGAGCTGGATGAGTACAACTTCGATGTGAGTTCTGGTTTGCTTGTGACACGAGAAGTCGGTTTAGGCCAAGAAATGGGGAAATTCAGCCAAGTTTTGACAGAATACGCCTTCTGAACGCAAGCTTGGTTCTACATAAGGGCGATTTGGGACAGATTTGTCCTTGGTTCTAGAAAAAGAGATGTGAAATGGTTGGACAAGGAAACAAAGGGGAAAAAGAGAAAGCACACCCAATGAAGAGAATGAGAAACTAGACTTTTCATTACTTCGTTGAACCCGAATAAATGTCTTGTCCCTTAATCTCTTTTGAAATTGTTTGAAAAATGTTTACTTCAGAAGCAAGTTTTATCTCGTTATGTATGAATTCAAGCATCAATAAAACTTGGCATTGAAAAGCATTTCCTCGCACATTTCTCGATAATTTCCATATGTTCGACTGATTCATGCTTACACCAATCCACAAAATTCCAAGTACCGTACAATGGACCCTTGATCAAACATCTCAAGAAATTGATGAAAATGAACCCAACGGAACCAACCAATTGAATGGGCCAAACCTCGGATCAAGGTTGCCTACGTATCCCAAGCAAGGGAATCAGGACACAACGTAGTTCGAGGTTAAGGTTCATTCGGGTATTAACACTCTCCTTTTATGCTCTTCCTTTTGCCTAGTACCTCCCTTTCGGGTTTTCGGTCTAGCGAGCTTTTTCAAATTTTTAAACCCTAAATTTTGCCTAGGTCACCTTTGAAGGTTTTCAACCTAGCGGGTTTTTCATGCTCTAATTTTTGCCTAGGCCGTCCGCCCTTGCGGTTTTCGACCTAGCGAGCTCTCTCAAGGGTAGTACTTCTTTAGTTGGTCATGCCGCTGAATTCACTCTTGTCCAAGTCCATGATACGTACGGCCCTTCTGATCAAAATGTCTTTGATAATGTAGGGCCCCACCCATGTTGGCTTGAATTTTCCTTTCGAATCATGGATGGGTACGTAATATTTCCTTTTTTGAGTTCCATGGCTTGAATTTCTTGTTGAATGCCCCAACGTCAACTCTTCAAATCTCCCTCTCATCCCTTCATCTCTTTTGGTCTACTCTTGGCTGACACTTCTCATTTGATAGGCAAAATAGAATTTATTCCGTACACCAAGGCATAAAGGGTTGCCCCAGTGGACCTGCAAATTAACATCCAATATCCCCACAGAGTGAAAGGCAGTTGGTTTGTGGTCGATACGTCAAAGAGTTTGAATTTTGTAATCTTTTAGCAATTCCAACACCTCATTTTTTAAATGTGCACTGTGCTTGGATACGATCTTGTGGGGAGCTCCAAATCGACAGATGATGTTTCATTCAACAAATTGTGCAACCCGTTTGACCCCTTAAGCTTGATTTCTTCGTTGACGTAGATGCCCCATACTTTATGCCAATTTTGCACAGTCTGCTTCCAATGATAGCCTTGCCCTAAGCATGTTGTCACTCTTATGTGGACCACTTTCTTCATGATCTTCAATGTCCCATTTAGATCTTTCTTAGCTTGTGCTCGATAACGTTGATTTCAGGACCTTGCAAAGACATCTTTTGAAATCTACTACAGCTCGATCAGTGGCTCGTATTTCTCAGAAGACAATATGGAACTAGTTTGAACCATGCGAGGATCCTTTTCGGTACCAAGATTTATTGAAATGAGCGAGCATGCCTTTCTTCCTCTTTCTTAAGAAAAAGCTTTAATTCTTGAGGAATATCTTTTCAATTTCAAAAGATTCTTTAGGATCAATAAAATTTGTTTCGAGCACAACAAGATAATTAAAGTCTGGGCTTTATTTCATTGATTGGAAACGTCGGTTACAAACTCAGACTCAAACTCAAAAAGGAAAAGAGTGCTTGGGCGTGCCAACTGCAATGTGTTTGATTGACTCAACAAAAGACTGGGAAACTGACTCAAACTTAGACTCATTCTCATCATTATTAGCAATTACAACAGAAGTTTGATTTTTGTAATCTCCTACAACATTCATTACAAGGCCAGAGCAGTCCACATAATATTTTGAGCTAAACATCATCAGAGCATCATCTTGGCATATACTCATGGGACCAAACTCTTTGTCAAACAAAAGACCTAAGACAGCCTGTTCTAGATTTCCAATCCAGTTCCATTGCTTATTTTTGTTTCTTTGCCCTTTAACGCCATACATCATGAAAGTCCACCATATACACTAGTGTTTTGATTGTGACAACAATTATACTGATAGCAGCAGTGGGAAAGCGGATGATGGGTTTTGGTTGGTCGGTGAGGATAGTATACTGGCTAGGGTCAAGGTGTAGCATAGGTACTTATGTGGTTGAGTTTGGGTTATTGTTGGTTGTGGTTAGGCATGGGGTTGGCTACAATATTGGGTTTAGTGATCGGGTGCAGAAATGGTTTTATTGTCAATGAGATCTTGGATCTTATGACGGAGATAGAAGGGGTTCATATGTTGGCATAGGATCAAGAGGTTTTATGAAGCCCTTTTTGAATAAGCATGCATATATGGTTGAGAAGGAACTCCTAGATGGCTAAAAGTTCTTCTATGAGGGAGAGGGGGTTGGTTGTTGATGTTGTGGACTTCAGGTGTATAACTGCTGTTACCAAGATAATTGCTACTGTTGCCAGTAAAGTTTCCTCCACTATTTCCATACAAAGAGTTACTGTTGCCATTGTAGACCCATTTTTCTCTCTGACTCAAATCTTCTTTGTCCAACAACCCCGAGTTCATAGCATCCTCGATTGAGATTCCGGCTTCGAATAGACTTTCAAAGCTTGAGAAGGATTGTGTCACCAAGTACTTGGAAAATTCTGGAATCACGTTCTTGATGACCATTCTGATTTGTTCCTTCTCGTTAGGCCGGTCAACCATTTTTGCTGCCTTGGCTCTCCATCGGGCTATAAAGTCGGTGAAGGTTTCTTTGGGGTCCATCTTTGTAGCCTCCAATTCTCTTGTGGTCACTTTAAGTTGGACATTATAGGCATACTGGTTGATGAAAGCATGCCCAATGTCGTCCCAAGTGTTCTTCTTTGAAGGATCCAAATTCAAGAACCATTGAAGCGCCGTGTCAATCAACGTTCGATGGAATAACTGTGCCAATTGTTGCGGCCTGATCCCCATTGGCATCAAAGTTCCGGCATAGTTCATTAAGTGTATTTTCGGATCTCCAGTGCCGTCAAACTTTCCAACAGCGGGCATTTTGAACTTCTCCGGTAGCTTGATAGTAGGGAAAAGACACAACCTATCCATATCCACCATCTGGGTACTCAATTCTTTTGAACGGCTGACAGTTTGCTTTAACTCTTCAATTTGATCTTGAAGAGTTTTATACTTATCAGTGGCTGGTTGCTCAACATTCAGCGGGAGCCGTGGTGCGGTAGCGGGAACTTCTATGTTTTGCCGAACCGGCTGCGGTTCTTCTTCATACCAATCTTCTTTGTAAAGCTGGTTCATTCTCTCATTGTTGAATGGTGCTCTCTATGGCGTCGGATTTTATGGCATGAGCATTATCAAGGTCTTGATCACGTTTCTCATATCTTCTATAGACTTTTGCATCGCAACCATGTTTACTCTCATCTCGTCCATCTCATTTCGCTCAGCCATTACTGGTTCAGAAACTGGAACGGTGACTGGAATAAAATCTGGAACAGGGGTGTCGACTAGATCAGGTATTGGACCAAGGATTTGGTCCCAAATGAGTGTATTCCTTCTTTCCAGTGAAAAAGCAACAAACAAACTGATGAGAAAACGTACCAAGTGTCAAAAATAAAGACCAAGACCATTTTTTTTTTTGACTAGAAATGCCTTCGATGACCTTTTTTATTGGAAAATGAACTCCTCCTCTAATTGGATGAAAAAGATTAACGGGTTGACAGGAAAATGAATTTTGAGTACTTGATAAATCCCCAATATACTCTGAAAAAATTTCAAAAATTTTAAGAAATCCTTTTTTTTTCCTTTTTTGTTTTGTATATATATATATTTTTTGAAGATGTCATTTTTATTATAGAAAAAGAAAAAGAAAGGGAGGTGAAAATGAAAATGAAAAAAAAAAAAGTAAAAAGGAGATGGTAAAATGAAAAGTGACTGTCTTCTTTTTTTTTTTTAAAGAATTTTTCCTCTCTTTTTTTTTTTTTGTGGAATTCAAAAATTAGGATTCCATTAATTTTTCGAAAATTCTTTTACTATATTGGGGAATTATAAGGTGACTCAAAAGAGACTAAAAAAAAGAAATGAAAAATGCCTTCTCCTTTTTTTTTTTTTTTTGACAACTTTTGAAAACCCGCATTTTTTTTTGAAAAGAAGATCCTCCTCCTCATTAAGAAACGGCAATCTCCTCTGATTTTCAACTGGCAACCTGTACAATTTATGGGGTATGTAGTGACACATAATCCTAACAAGGTTCCTGTCCTAATTTTGGATAGTTCTAGGGAGCACTATATGCAAAAGGCTGGTAGTCTCAAAAGGTACCCCGGCTCAAAGTCACAGGCGCACCTCCCATTGCCAAGTATCGTGCAAGGCAATGGTCAAGCAGTACTTATGACTTATCACAGCCAAAGGCTTGTTGGCTTCTTCAACATAGCCCAAGTACGGTTGCCCGCCCATAATATCGAATAATGCCGAACAGGGTTTATCCATACATCGATGCACGTGCAATGCAAGAAAATCACTTCAAAAACTAAATTTAAAATCCCATATTTTTTTTTTCCGAGTCTAGCTCTCGTTTCTCCCCAGCGGAGTCGCCACTGTGGGCACCCGAGACCTCCGCGAGAAACCTTGAAAATACTAGAACACGCTTTCGTTAGAGTCGCCACTTGATTTTAAGGTTAACCAAGTAACCGAATTCAACGTACAAAATTCGAGACAACCGGTCCGTCATAATCAGAGTGATCTTGGTTCGGGAGCTAAGTTACGGGATGGGAAGGTTTTATTTGAAAAATGCACCCATCCCGCCTAATCAAAATGATTAGTCTCTACTTATAATTATGGGATTTTAAAAGGGAATTTAAAGTGATTTAAACAAATACGGGAAAGGGAACAAGGAATAAATAAATAAAATTAACGATGCATGAGGCTAGATTTAGAGAAATGAAATATTACCACAAATTAATAAAAGGGCGAAGACTGAACTTCTTTTGATCAACGTCCGGATGCTCCCCTCAAAATCACGAATTTGGCGAGTATAACTCCATTCGTCGCGAAAAGCACGTTATTTAACTAATGCTTCGAAAAACTTAGATTAAGAACAAAGCGTGGGGTAATTTTGGAGACTAAGCTAAGGATTAATATTTTTGGGATTTTGGTGGCTGATTTTTGAAGAGGTTTTTCTTGGTTTTTGGGAAGAGAAACACTGGAGAATAGGCTAGAACAAGGTTTTTAGGCTAGGATTTCTTGAGGTTTCTTGTTGTGTCTCAAATGAGAGACCTTAGGTACCCTTTTATAGGCCTAGAGGAAGCTTCCACACTTCAAAAATGTTGCGGCTGCAAGGTAAAATGTTGCGGATGCAAGGTAAAATGTTGCGGCTGCAACAAAAAATGTTGTGGCTGCAAGGTTTGACTTTCTTTCAGCAAGGCATGGAGGCCCATACCTTTGCGGCTGTAATGTCGGTGGATCTCTTATGTTGCAGCTGCAAGGTATTTTCTGGGTCAGATTCATGGGCTTGTTTTTGGGTTTTATGGGCTAAGAATTGGGCTTTCTCTTGGGCTTCATAGTTGGGCCTTGAAATATGGATTTTGAAAATGGTTATTGGGTTTGCAAAGGTTCATTTGGATTTTGATTGGGGTGAACCCAAGTTCATCAAAGCATTAACTAAATAAAATAAGATTCACGACGTCGTCAATAATTTTTCATCATTGGGGACACATCCGAACTCTTGCTTAGAATTCACAGATAATCAAAATTGGGGTGTCTACATGCGTACAAACTGACTTGAACATCTAGTTATAAAAAAAAGGGAGACATTAATGAAGATAAAAGGACCGTAGACAATTGAAGAAGAAAACAAAAGCAAATACTGTAGACTGTTTGAAAAGCCTGTGAAGAAAGCATGTAAAAGTACATATGGACTCTTGTTTCCATAAATAGTACAGGGTTTAAATTCACAATGCAACCACCCAGGACCACCTATTGGGTGGTATCCAGGACCACCTATTGGGTGGTATGTAGCAAAACCCTTAAAAAATTTATCTTGATCAAACGTCGATAGGTATCGATTCAGTTCATATTTTTAAAATAATCTTTTTGTTTTGATCCCTATCAATGTTGGATCAAGATAATTTTTTTAAAAAAATGTTTTTTTAATAAGCCATACAATATCTACGGTTCAGATCACTAGGATACCAAAAACATATTTATCATACTTTTCTTCAAAATTTATTTAGTACTTAGGGTCTTAAGGCCCCGTTCCACTAACTCAGTTTTTTTTAAGCCAGCTTATTTCGAATCCCAAGATAGGTCATTCTCTCCCAATATATAAACAAAAAAAAATCAAAAAGCCAAAAAGCCCAAAAAAAAAAAAAAAACTCTTTATGGAACGGGGCCTAAGTCTTGAATGAAAAATTGAAAGTTTTGCTTAAGTACCTAAGATTATCCGATCAAGCTAATTTTTTACAAGACCAATTGAAAAATTATTTTAAGGTTATTGAACGACTCGGATTTTTTTACAAATCAAAAAAAAAATATTAATTTTCAGAATTTCAGGGGGGTCACATGAGCCCCCTGTGCCCAGGGTGGATTCGCCACTGATTTCCACACTCCTTTTTTTAACGAATGCACTTCATTTTTTTGTCTTTTAGTAAATTCTTGTGTTTAGTTTTTCACTTGAAGGAAATAAAATGAATATATTCATCAAAAGGGAGCGTGAAAATCATTTTCTACTATGAATCTGTAAATATCTGGTCAATTTGTAGAGAATAGGTTGCATGTAATC
Organism: Vaccinium darrowii; assembly: GCA_020921065.1. Taxonomy (NCBI): domain Eukaryota; kingdom Viridiplantae; phylum Streptophyta; class Magnoliopsida; order Ericales; family Ericaceae; genus Vaccinium; species Vaccinium darrowii. The sequence continues at coordinate 21,445,188 of CM037159.1, forward strand.
CAACTGTTTGATGTACAATTTATAGAATAGATTTGGACATGGTTTATCGGCTAAAACAATGAACCATTTTGAAATTTTGAATGATTTTCAATGATGGGTGCCATTTTTGGGTACCAAACTTGAATTTGGCACCCACAAAGTCAAATTTGGGGCCCCATCAGTGTTTTTATTGGCAAAACTACTCTAGTGGTGTGGCTGCCGAATTTTGACACCTTTCCTTAAGTATCTTCCAACTACCAATTCTCAACTAACTATTCAATTTCCTAGCAATAATTTATATACTTTAACGATTGTTTAATCACATTCTAATCACGATTTTAATTAACTAACTAACTTTCTACCACAACTTACTTTTCCTACCTAACTTTCTTCTCATCTCCCTTTTCCTTCCTAACTTTTATTGGTTCACCTAATTGTGCTCATTAGTGAGATGCTCTGGACCATAAATGAAGGAAGCATAGTAATCAGCACAAAAATTTATTTGGATCTCTAGGCTTACCCTCCCTGATGCCTTTCGGTTTTGATTTGGGGGCATGGTTTTGCAGCAAAACATCCCTGTAGCTCCTCAGTTGTTGGAGGTTTAGGGGGGCCACTGTTTCAGTGGTATTCTGAGAGCAGTCACTTTGTGCATATTATTAAAGGTTAAGTCTGTCTCCAATCATCCCCCGCCCATAACCCCAATTATCGGGGACTAGATGGGTTCCGTTATTGCTGTTATTGCATATATACTACCATACATCATACACTTGCTGAATAAACAACACACAAAACAATGAGTAATTTTTAAAAAGTTGTTCTTAGAGGAGATTTTGACTATTCTTCTGATAACGATGACGATCGTAGAAGAAAGATGTTCACTACGATGGCATTGGAGTACCATAAAATGGAAACAACACAATCAAGCTGTCAAAGCAAACATGATGGCTCTTTAAGCAGTCGCTGACACATCCATCGAAATAGAGTCGGCATGAACAAGCAGCTAATGAGAGATTACTTTGCCGAAAATCCAGTCTTTCATGCCGACAAATTTTGACGGCAGTTTCACATGAATCGCGACTTGTTTCTTCACATCCTCAACACTATCCAACACCACAACGACTACTTTGTTCAAAAAGTAGACATAGCGGGATATGTCAGTTTATCTGGACACTAGAAAATGACTGCAGCGTTTAGGATGCCCGAATATGGCATGCTTGTTGACTCCATTGACGAGTACGTGAAAATTGGGGAAAGCACAACAATTGAGTCTTTAAAGAAATTCACTCGAGCGATCGTCAACATCTATGGAGAGGAGTATCTTCGATCCCCAAATGAGGTAGACATTGCCATACTTCTACAAGAGGGGGGAGAGCCGTGGATTTCCAGGTATGTAGAGAAGTTTAGATTGTATGCATTGGGATTGAAAAAATTGCCCAACTGGAAGGCATGGTCAATTTACTGGACATGTCAATAAACCTACAATCACTCTTGAGATTGTTGGCTCGTATGACTTGTGGATATGACTTACTTTTTTTGGAATGCCTGGGTCTCTTAATGATATCAATGTTCTCAATTGATCCGATCTCTACTCCGCCCTTGCTGCAGAGCGTGTCCTTCCTGCCAAATATACTGGCAATGGACACCATTACAACATGGGATACTGTCTCGCTGATGGTATATATCCTAAATGGGAAACTATTGTTCAAACAATTTCTGGACCTGAAAATTCGAAGAAACAATTATTTGCAAGGAGGTAGGAGGCATGCCAAAAAGACGTAGAAAGGGCATTTGGTGTGCTTTGATCACGATTTGCCATTGTGCGAGGACCAACTCGATTTTGGTATCGGAAATATCTTACTTACATCATGAAGACATGCATTATCCTACACAATATAATTAATGAAGATGAACATGATCATCCAACCCCTGTGCCATGCACAACTTAAGTGTCAAGAGAGCGTACACCTGTATTTGCTGAGTTTCTTGCTCGTCACCAAATGATCAAATCTTCTGCAACCCATCATGCACTCCGCAATGACCTTATTGAACACTTGTGGGCATGAGCAGGAGAACTGCAATAAAGTATTGTATAATGGTGTGTCAGTAGTAGTTGTGGTAGTAGTAGTTGTAATTCAATAATAGTTAATGAGTATTGGTGTGTCAGTAGTAGTTGTGGTAATTCAAAATCGTGTTTAATGAGTAATGGTGTGTCAGTAGTAGTCGTGGTAGTAGTTGTTGTTATTCAATTAAAATTGTAGTATTGTGTCTCCTCGTAATAGTAGTTTGTTGTAATAAAGACTCTTGCATAATAAAGACTATTGCATTTCAATAGAAAATGATAAAACAAAATAGAAAATACAATAGATATTCATAACACAAAATAGAAAAATATAATGCACACTACTAAATTAAACTACAATCAGAAATCTGGAAGAAGAGGAAGATAACAATCAAAACGTGTCATTATTTTTGCCATAACTTCAGCGTTTCACGTAGAGTAATAAGCTTGTGCCTGAGGATCCATGCCAGAAATGTCTATTGACATGATCGCATTGTCTTCTTTTTTCTGCTCCATTTCCTTCATCTCTTCATTTTTACTCAAACTCTTCTTTCGGCTATTTCCATGTTCTCCTTATCAATTTCTCCATTATGTGTATTAAATAGCTCCATCAAATCACAAAATTGAGAGTTACCAACTTCTGCCATCTTTTGTTTGTGACACAATTCTTTCTTAGCCTTCCTTCCTCTAACCTTTTTATTTGGTGAATCAACACTATCTCCACTAGTAGCTTGATTGCAACTCATATCAACAAATATCTTAGGAATCGAAGAAGAAGTAAGGGATTGGAATATAGACTCCATACTTTGTGAATTTCTAGTTGTGGTAGGAGGTTCATGTCACTTGCGACAGCGTTGCAAAAATTTCCAGCAAGATTGAAACGAAATTCCATTTTTCCCCATTTTCAAATATAATTCCTTGACTTCCCGAACCTACATATGTAAGTCGCAAAAAAAAATTAAGAAACAGGGTAAAAAAATTAATTATAAATAAATTTTAACAAATCAAGTAAGTCTCACCACATCGCTTCATCCATTCACTTTGATGTAGATTTTCTACTTGTGCTAGCCACCTACGATATTTGCTACAACACTTATTGATTCTCCGCCATGACTTTCAATAGATGATGGTGAACTTGTTGTATCATTGGTGGAGCTAACATATTATCGGAAATTCACTTCCGAAAAACAGATTGGGCTTGTGAATTGCCTATGACCGGATCTTGAGTAATGCATAACCAAGCATTACAAATTGCAATATCTTTTGCTTTTAAAGACACTTTTCCTCTCTTTGTACTTTGTTTATATGGAGGATCCATATTTTTTTTTTTGTGTGATAAAAATCCAACATGACTAATCCATTTTATTGGGGATTCAAAAGTAACTGTTAAAAAAATTGAAGGACCAAACGGCACAATGCTTTACCATTGGAGAAATACCAACGGTGCAATATTCTGTACTTTGTGGCCTTTGGATTGTCTTCAAAGATTCTAGGCCATTTGGATTGTCTCAAAGATTCTAGGCATTGTGGGACACTAAACCACATGATTAATTCTCCCAAATAATTTTCCCAATGAATTCGATAACATTGTCTGTGTGTGTGTGTACAAAAAACAGATATGGTTATCTCTCTCTCTCTCTCTCACACACACACACACACACACACACACACACACACACTCCCACCGATGAACCCCAACCATCAACAATCTCTCTCTCCCTTTATTGTCCACCGCTGACTGGAAATCAAGTCAGAGAATTAATGGAGGTCCGATGCCGATTGAAAAATAGAATGGAGATCTGACAAAACCCAAGCATTTGTCCGGCTGGAAATCAAATATGCCTCCTCTCTCTCTCTCTCTCTCTCTTTCTCTCTCTCTCTCTCTCTCTCTGCCTTCACAAATAATTTGATTTTAGGAAGGTAAAAATGGATTTCTAGGTTTCCTTGTAACTTTTTTAAATTATAGTTTTGTTGTAATTTTTTTGGTTTCAAAACCAATTCTTGTTAGGTACTTTGGTAGTTGAAAATGGAGGGGAATCTGATGTGCCTATTTTTGTGATTTTTTGTATTTGTTTTGTTGACTTTTGGTACTTGAAAATGGGGATGGAAAAGTGATGTGGTACAAATGACATGAGCCATTTTCATAGCCAAATAGCTCCCTGTTTGGGAATGCAAAAAGTCAAAAACTGGAAAGGGAGCCAAAAATGGGTACATGGCTCCCCATTGAAGATGCAGGTGGGTGCCATTTTTAGGGTGCCAAACCCAAATTTGGCACCCTAAGAGCAACTTCAACGCCAGCCAAATGAGGTGCCATACCCATTTTTGCTCCCTCCAATGGCCTGCTATTTCCCCGGCCAAAAATGGTCGTGGCCATTTTTGTGGCCAAATTGGCAGGGAAAATGGCAAGTGCCATTTCTGCCACATCAGCTTCCTCCCTCCATTCTCAACTACCAAACCCAAAAAAAATAACAAAAACTTCTGTAGATTATTAAAAAAAAAAAACTTTAATTTTTTAATTTTTTTCATTCCTAGAAATCAAAAATCAAAAATCCAATTGGAAACATGAACCGTACCCAGATTGTGCTTTGTCCGTATGAACTCCGATTGCCGGAGGTCCAAGCGTCGCCGTCGTTCTTTGAAAGTTGCCGGAGAAGTGTAGACACCCCGATTTTGAACCCGGGATGCGCTTGAGCATTCCCGATGATGAAACGGACCAATTATGACTACCCAAAACTGGTGAAAATGGCTTGAACTTGATCAAAATAAACCAAACATCATCAAAACAACCCGAATCAACCCAAGCATCATCAAACCAAGCAAAACCATCAACCTACCACCAGTAACCTTGAGCGCTCAAGCCTTGGACCTTGAGCGCTCAAACCCAAAAATCCCACCTTGGGCGCTCAAGCTCGTAGCATTGAGCGCTCAACTCTGATCCCAATCAGGAATCTGCAGAGTATCTCATCATGAGATTTCATGCAGGGAGGAGCGTCTAACCACCTGTATACATCTTGTACACGTATAATACGTACTACATTGCCCTAATCTACTCCTAAATCTACTCCTAACCCACTTTCAAATACAAACCCACATCCTCTCTCTCCTCTCTTCCATCCCACTCACTCTCTATAAAACCAGCCATTGCCCACTGGTTTAGGGGACCAACTCTCATACTCCAGCTCTCTCAACTCCTCCAGAAAGCATCCTTTCTCTCTCTCTCTCTACAAAACCACTCACTCACCATCCAAACCACTCACAAAAACCACTCTTCAAACTCTAAATTCGATCTTTGATCATCAATCTATCACATACATTGTCTCACTCATCTAGAATACCAACCAAAACGTCCAGAATCAACCACAACTAAGCCAAAAATCAAGCTCAAGTTACAATCATTTTCAAAAGGTAGTTAAACATGTGAAAATCTCACTGTTTTGGTCTTTCTGAGGAAGACCAGTAGGTCCAAGCAAGCTTTCTGTACTTGCATTGGGCTTACGAGGTCTAAAATAACCGAGCAAAACAATTTTTAAATTTACAGTTAGAATAGGGGTAGAGCGCTCAATCATCAGGCCTTGAGCGCTCAATCCCAGTTCTGAACAGTCTCTGTTCTGCTATCTTTTGTGCTTTCTCTTGGTTTTGATTGTCATTAAATAGTTAATTATGTTCATGTCACTCTTAAAACAGCTTATTTCTACCTCAAAATCACATGCATGAGTGTAAGTTAACTATTTTATGATGATCAAACATCAAAATCTTTGCAAATCTCATAGTTAAGAGTAAAACAGTGACTGTTCAACTGCAAACATCTTTAATTTGTATATTTATGATCCTGAGAAAGTATCAAAATTCATTTTCAAGTCAGAAACCAGAAAGCCATATTATGGCTTGAGCGCTCAAGGTCATGTGATTGAGCGCTCAAGCGGTTCTTGGCTCATTTGCAGGTTGTTACTTGTTTCGATGATGGATCATGGTTTAAGTTTCTTTCTTGTGTGTGAGTTGTTATTACTGCGCTTATGATCTGAATCCCTCTTTCTTTTCCATTTACAAGCATTTCCTTTATTAATTTATGGTGATTCTCCTCTTTTCATCATTCTTCAAGAGATCAAGCCATCTGTTTTCACCTGATTCTCCATGAAAAATGTTCTATTAATGTTTGATCTTGAAAAGAATGACAAAAGAAGCTGTAAAAAGGGTCAAACTCATAGAAGCCAGAAACTGGTTTGAGTGCTCAATCCATGAGCCTTGAGCGCTCGAACTGGTTTGGAAGCTTGAGCGCTCAAGCCATCACCCTTGAGCGCTCAATCCATATTTTGGGATCCAGATTGTGAATCAGTATCTTATGTTCTAAAATCTCTTGTGCCGAAGTATAGTTTCTGTTGTTATTTACTTCTGTGAATATTTGTAGTAATTTCCTTTATTGTCATCAGCATCACCCATGTAGATCACGTGCACAAGCATCCACCGTAGATTCATATCTTTTGCGTATATATTGTTGTTATGTGATTCCCGTCCCCAATTCCCCATTTACGTGGATAAATTGAATTTCAAATGTTTTCAAAATCCCACAAAATGTCTAGTAGAGACCGGTTCACGGACCGGGCGAGAGGGGTGCCGTAAAACCCTTCCCCTCTCGTAACCAAACCCCCGAATCCGAGAAATCTTTGGTTCCGCCATGATCAGTAAAAATTTTTTTCAATGGGCAAATGAGTCATTTTTAATTGGTTTCTCGGGTTCGGACCTCAAATCCGGGTGGCGACTCTAACAATCATAATCCTTTCAAACGCAAAACCGAACCAACTCGGTGGGCCGTCCACAAGAAGGCAGATGACTAGACATAGATCGAGGTGGACTAGAGAGAGAGAGAGAGAGAGAGAGAGAGAGAGAGAGAGAGATATCAGATCGTTCACGGAGGAGGTGGGATTTTTGGTTTGATAAAACCAAAAAACCTTGTTTGCAACAGAAACAAGAATGGAGAATGGGTCCAGGCGTCCACCCTCTCTGGGTTTGGTAAATATCTATGGGTAAATTATTGTGTGTGGTTAGAACATTGGATAAACCAATTTGGACAGTTGCAATTCCCTTCAATTGTAAAAAAAAGAGCCATTTGGGCTTCTCTTTCTTTTTATAACGGTAAAATTAAAAGTCCCCTAGAAATATTGAATTACTACTGTTGGGTATTTTTTACACCAACTCACATCAAAAAATTATGGATCTTCCATACAAACAAAATACAAAGAGAGGGAAGGCGTTTTCAAAAACAGAAGATACTGCGATTTGTAATGTTTGGTTAAGCATTACTCAAGATCCGGTCTTAGGTAATTCGCAAGCCCAATCTGTTTTTTGTAAACGAATTTTTGATAATTTTGTTAGTTTCACTAGTGATGCAACAAGGTCACCATCATCTATCAAAAGTCGTTGGCGCGTCATCAATAAGTGTTGTACCAAATACCGTGGGTGTCTAACGCAAGTACAAAATCTGCATCAAAGTGGAGTCGTTGAAGCTGATGTGGTGTGACTTACTTGATTTGTTAAAGTTTATTTATAATTAGTGTTTTTTGCCCTGTGTCTAATTTATTTTCATTACTCATTAAACACGATTTTGAATTACAACAACCACAACCCCAACTAATACTGACACACCATTACTCTCACTAACCATTATTGAATCATAACAACTAATACCACAACTACTACTGACACACCATTACACATTAACCATTATTGAATTACAACTACTACTATCACAACTACTACTAATACACCATTACACAAATACTTTATTCCTGTTCTTCTACTGGATCCCACAAGTGTTGAATAAGGTCATTGCAGAGTGCATGATGGGTTGCATACGATTGGATTGTTTGGCGATGAGCAAGAAACTCAACAAATACAGGTGTACACACTCTTGACACATGAAATGTGCATGGCACAGTGGCTGGTTGATTATCACGCTCATCTTCAATAATCATATTGTGTAGGATAATGCACGTCTTCATGATGTAAGTAAGATCTTCCTAATACCAAAATCGAGCTGGTTCTCACACAATGCCAAATCGTGATTGAAGCACACCAAATGCCCTTTGTACGTCTTTTTGGCATGCCTCCTACCTCCTTGCAAATAATCATTTCTTCAGATTATCAGGTTTAGAAATTGTTTTGAACAATTGTTGCCCATTTGGGATATATACCATCAACAAGATAGTATCCATTGTTGTAATGGTGTCCATTGACAGTATAGTTGGTAGGAGGGGCAAGCCCTGCAGCGAGGGCGGAGAAGAGATCGGATCGATCGAGAACATTGATATCATTAAGGGACCCAGGCATTCCGAAAAAAACATGCCATATTCATAAGAGGCAACAACCTCAAGAATGATTGTAGTTTATTGACATGTCCAGTAAATTGACCATGCCATCCGGTTGGACAATTTTTCCATTCCCAATGCATACAATCTAAACTTCCTAACATACCTGGAATGGAAATCCACGACTCTCCCCCTCTTGTAGAATTCTGGCAACGTCTGCCTCATTTGGGGATCGAAGATACTCCTCTCCGTAGATGTTGACGACCGCTCGAGTGAATCTCTTTAAAGATTCAATTGTTGTGTTTTCACTGATTTTCACGTACTCGTCAATGGAGTCAGTAGGCATGCCGTATTAAAGATTCCTAAACACTGCAGTCATTTTCTAGTGTCCAGATAAACCGAGATATTACGCTGCGTTTACTTTTTGAACAAAGTAGTCGTTGTGTTGTTGGACAGTGTTGAGGATGCGAAGAAACAAGTAGCGATTCATGCGAAATTGCCTTCAAAATTTGTTGGGAGGGAAGAGTGGATCTTCAGCAAAGTAATATCTCATTAGCTGCTCGTTTGCGCTGACTCTATTATGAGGGATGTGTTAGCGGCCGCTTGAAGAGACACCATGTTTGCTTTGATGGCTTGATTGTTCTGTTTCCATTCTGTTGTACTCCGATTCCACCGTAGAGAAAAATTTTCTTCTACGATCATCATCGTCATCAGAAGACGAGTCGAAATCTCTTCTAAGAACAACTTTTTTAAATTTACTCATTGTTTTGTGTGTTCTTTATTCAACATGTGTATGGTGTATGGTAGTATATATTGACTTTTAAAAAATTAGGTGAACCAATTAAGTTAGGTAGGGAAAGGTAGATGGGTAGAAAGTTAGGTAGGGAAAGTTAGTTGGGGTAGAAAGTTAGTTAGTTAATTAAAATCGTGATAAGGAAGTGGTTAAACAATTGTTAAAGTATATAATTATTACTAAGAAATTGAAAAGTTAGTTGAGAATCGGTCACCATGTTCGGTTGAGTTCTCTAGAACCTGGTTTCCACTTTACTGCTGTGGGTCCCTCTTGTCAAGTAGACATGTTTTTCTTGGAAGTTGATTGCCGCACAGGTAATGAGTAAACAACAATAAAGGGAAGTAATCTTGAACCATTGGATGAAGTACTTGTGATGGGAATCCAAGGGTGAGATGTGAGAGAGGTGAATATATTATTATTGCCGTGGTACTTGATGTATAATAAGATGGAGTACTTGACAAGAGGGGCCCATGATATAGAGTGAAAACCAGGTTTTGGAGAACTCAACCGAACACACCCCGGTAGTTTTAAAAAATTAGGTGAACCAATAAAGTTAGGTAGGGAAAGGTAGATGGGTAGAAAGTTAGGTAGGGAAAGTTAGTTGGTTGGTTAATTAATTAAAATCGTGATTATGAGGTGGTTAAACAATCGTTAAAATATATTAATTATTTATGGGAAATGTAAAAGTTAGTTGAGATTTAGTGGTTGGAAGGTAGTTGAGGAAGGGTGCCAAATTTTGGCACCCACACCACTATCCAACAAAACGCTGTTGGGGTGCCAAACTTGGATTTGTGGGTGCCAAGGCACCCCAAAAAATGGCACCCACCATTGGAGTTGCTCTAACAGTGTTTTTTTATTTTTTTGTCTGCTCCAGTGGTGTGGATGCCAAATTTTGGCACCCTTCCTCGACTACCTTCCAACTACCAATTCTCAAGTAACTTTTCAATTTCCTAATAATAATTTATATACTTTAACTATTGTTTAACCAACTCCCAATTATGATTTTAATTACCTAACTTTCCCTACCTAACTTTATTGGTTCACCTAGTTTTTTAGAACTACCAATTCTCAACTAACATTTCAATTTCTTAGTAATAATTTATATACATTGATGATTGTTTAACCACCTCCTAATCACGATTTTAATTAACTAGCTAACTTTCCCTAACTAACTTTCTACTCATCTAACTTTCCCTACCTAACTTTATTGGTTCACCTAATTTTTTAAAACTACCAATTTTCAGCTAACTTTTCAATTTTCTAGTAATAATTTATATACTTTAACGATTGTTTAACCACCTCCTAATCACAATTTTATTTAACTAACTTTCTACCACAACTAACTTTTCCTACCTAACTTTCTACCCATCTACTTTTCCCTACCTACCTTTATTGGTTCACCTAATTTTTTAAAAGTCTATATATACTACCATAAACCATACACTTGTTCAATAAACAACACACAAAACAATGAGTAATTTAAAAAAGTTGTTCTTAGAGGAGATTTTGACTCTTCTTCTGATGACTATGACAGTCGTAAAAGAAAGATATTCACTACAATAGCATCGGAGTACCACAAAATGGAAACAAAACAATCAAGCTGTCAAAGCAAACATGGTGGTTCTTCAAGAGGCCGCCGACACAGCCCTCGAAATAGAGTCTGCATGAACGAGCAACTAATGAGAGATTACTTTGTTGAAGATCCAATCTTTCCTGCCGACAAATTTCGAAGGTGGTGCATTCTTAACACTGTCGAAAAACGACTAACCTTCGCCTTTAAGCCTCTCCCACAACTCCATACTGTTCCTCTCTCTACTCCAATTGCCTACTCAAAAAACGACTAACCTTCTCTACTCGTTGAAATTTTGTTCCAAATGAATCTGGTTGTCCAAGGCCACCTCATTGGACTCTCAAAAGTCTCATCCACTGTTGCATCCCAATGATCCGTATATTTGTTAAGTTGCAATTTTTTTAGTTTGGTTCATATTGTTATTTTTTGTTTTGATCCCCTCGTCTACAGGAATTAATAAACCTAAAAAAATTGATGCAAACTAAAACATGAAAAAATATAAATAAAGATTAAAAATTAATCCAAAAAGAGTATTAAATCAATGTTCAACGAGTGTAGTAGTTGAGACCCTTCTAAAACTGAGAATCTTTCTATCAGCTTCCAAAAGTCTTAAATTTCTCAATCCTAAATTTCTAAAATTTAAGTTTTTTTTTTTTAAATTGAAAAAAAGAGAACGTGGGGATAAGGTGTGTGGTTTTAGAAAGACAACATATGGATGCATGAAATTTTGAGGAAGAGATTCTTGGAACGCGAAGAGTGGAAAGTTGAATTCTATTATGCATTAAAGATAAATGAAAATCACATTTTTCGATTTATGTTTGTTTGATTTGTTTATGTTTTTAAGTTTTTAAACGAAATGGTTGGATTTTACTCACACTTAATATTTTAATTCGTAATAACAAATATTGTAACGCCCCATGTAGACCACTGGCTCAGTACCTTGATTTGATCCACAAGCCACACCACATGGCCTAAAATGCTTAAGCCCAAGGTACTAGTAGTAGCCCACATGGTTTGTTATATACCCAAGACCACTCATGTAAACAACTAATGTGGGACTAAACACTATCTACCCATAAACTTGGGGTATTACAATCTTCCCCCCTTAGGGATGCAACGTCCTCGTTGCATAGTCCCAGCAACCTCCCCTGGTGTCCGTGGTGGCAGAGCGCATCCTACCCACCACTTGGACCAGGGTGGGGCTTTGATACCAAGTTGTAACGCCCCGAAAATTGGGTACGTTAATAAATAAATTAAAATAAAATACCAACTTCATTAAAAAAAATTCAAAGAATACTTAATAAAAATTTTTTTTTTGCGAAAATTAAAAGTAAACTAACTTATTACAACTGAAATAAATTGAATTCAAACACTGTCTGAAAACTTAAACATTTATTTAAAAAAGCCCAACGGAAATAAAATGACAGAGCCATCTAGCTAATTCTACTGATAAAGCCATGAGTCCGCCACTTGATTCCCATCTAGCTGCTCCATCGCCTCATAATCAGCAGGCGGCTCCTCATCTCCTTCTGTACCTGGCGTTGGGGACACCAGGGCCACAAAAAGTAGCACCGTGAGTGGTAAAATTACACTCAGTAGGGCGCCCTAAACCACCCCTTTACTAAAGATATTCATGCAACAAATGCACACATAATTGAAATTTTATTTGAATGAAATACTCAGATTTTTATCATCATTACTTAGCACATTGATTCACAAAATTCCACTATTCTCATTTCTTATTTCCGACAAATACTTTCCATCACCGGCCTCCATTCACAATATACCTCAGGTGCTCGATCACACAGCAAAGCCACCTCGGGGTATACTGTGCAAGGCTCACGATTGATCATACATTGATCAATCTCCATCAGGCATCGGGTCCCACCCACAGTATACTTCCGGCGCCCGATCACACAGCAAAGCTACCTAAAAGCATAATCTGCGCATGGCTCACGACCCATACCGGACGCGTCCCAACCCCAAATATCGCTATTATATTCATTCGTCCTTACACACAAAACGTTTCGATCAAACGTGCTTAATAAGTGAATTCATGCATCACGTGGGTCACTGTTCACATAAGTGTCACATAACAACAAAAGAATCACAAGGTTAAAGAAAAACTTAATACGGCATGTAAAACGGGCAACTTCCTCGATTTGTTAAAAATAGTAAATTAACTCTAAAAATCACGAAATTTTTACAGGGATATTATACTTCACAGTATGAACAGATAATGTGTTTTACTCGAGTTCCAATTCCTTCATTCAGATGTTGAAAACGGGTTTTAAAATTAAATCGTGTTCTGTCTCATTTTTCCACTACAGCAGAAACTTCGAAAAATCATACTAAATTCTACGTAACTCGGATTAAGACGAGTTCCACATGGACTCCAATTAATTTTTTGAGATCTACAACCTTACTGTTTTGAGTTTTCTCTGGAACTGAACAGAAATAATCGAAAAATAGCAGAAACGAAACTGTGCGCAAAATCTCTATTTTCCGACATCATCACTTGTTTACTTCTACTACCCATATGATAATGATCCGACTTCCAACAATTTAAATTACTTATTTCCACATACACACAACTATACAAAAAAAATATACTTAAGTAAAAGTTAGGTTAAAGGTGTCCTACCTCTCCTCCGACAAACTTAGCACGCTAGCGAAACGGTAGGATCGAAAAATCACAACTTCGAGGAGAAATCTGTACAAAGGCAATTAAATATCCGCGTGAGTAAAAGAAAATATACTCCACGACAAAAGAGAGGAATTTACCAATGGTGGAGGAGATATAATCCAAAGGATTATTATTTTTTTCCCTTTGTGAGAGAAAATGAAAGAGCGCCAAAGGAAAAAAAATGAAGAAAGAAGAAGAAGAAGAAAAAAAATATATTGATTACTTGTGGAAGAGAGAATTGCCGAGAAAGTGAGGGAGAGATTTAGGGGCTTCAATTGACTTAAGAATAGGAATCAATTAGGATAGGAATTGGTAGAGAAGTTTAGGGAGACTAGGAAAGTGGGGAGAAGAGATAGGATTCTTTTCAAATTAAATCACAAGTAGATACACTACAAGATTATCTCTATATTTACACTATATAGTTATCCATTAGTTAAGGATAATTTCAAATTATAAATATCTTTTGTTTTGTGAATAAAAAAAATGATTAAAAGCCTATTAATATAATTAATAAAAATCAGGCCGTTACAATCTACCCCCTTAAACAGAATTTCGTCCCCGAAATTAAAGGCAGTGCCTCGGTTCTCGAATAGGTGAGGGTAATTATCTCGCATCGAGTCCTCGCTCTCCCAAGTTGTCTCCTCAATTCCTTGGTGACGCCATAGAACTTTGAAAAGCTTGATCTTTTTCCTTCGCAGTACCTTCTCTTGCTCGTCGACAATCTTGACGGCTTGTTCCTCGAATGTTGCGCCTTCATCCAATGTCAATTCCTTCCAGTTGAGGATGTGCTCGTGATGTGCTAAGTACTTTCGGAGCATAGACACATGGAATACGTTGTGGGCTTGAGCTATCTGCGGCGGCAAGGCTATGCGATATGCGACCTTTCCCAACACATTCTAAAACCTCGAACGGCCCAATAAACCTAGGTGAAAGTTTCCCCCTTCTGCCCAAATTGGATAACTCCTCGCCGAGGTTGAATCTTTAAAAACATGTGATCTCCCATCCTGAAAGTCAACGGTCGAGTTCTTCTATCAGGATAACTCTTCTATCGACTCTAGGCTCTCACTAATCACTGTCTAATTTGTTGTACCTTCTCGATCGTTTCAAACTATTTTCTCCAACATTTGTCTAACAGACTGGAGATCGACACGGTCTTCCATATAAGGCTTCATAAGAAGCCATTCCGATACTACCTTGAAAACTATTGTTGTATGCGGACTCCACCAAAGGTAAATGACGCTCCCAACTGCCCTTGAAATCCATCACGTAGACTCTAAGCATGATCTCTAAAGTCTGAATGGTCCGTTTTGATTGCCCGTCGATCTGCGGGTGAAAAGCGGTGCTAAATTAAAGACACGTGCCTAAAGCGGTTTGCAAACTCTGCCAAAACTGAGAAGTAAATCGTTGATCTCGATCTGACACGATCGATACCGGAACTCCAAGTAAGTGAACAATCTCATCAATGTAGAGGCGACTGTATGACTCCATGGTGTCTAAAACTTGAACTGGTAAGAAATGAGCGCTCTTGGTCCGGTGGTCCACAATAACCCAATCCCATTGTTCTTCTTCATTGATCTCGGCAATCACGAAATCCATGGTGATATGCTTCCAATTCCAACTCGGAATAAACAACGGTTGAAGTGATCCTTCATGTCCCTGGTGTTCGACCTTAACCTGTTGTCAAGTAAGACATGTGGACACGAACTGCGCAACTGCCTTCATTCCATTCTACCAATATTGTCGCTTCAAGTCCTGATACATCTTGTTTCCTTTTGGATGAACAATAAAAATTGACTTAATGAACCTCCTTTAACACCAACTCCTGCAACGTTCCAAAATCTGGTACGAATACCCTATCGAGAAACTTCAAACTTCCATCAACAATAGTCCACCTAGCTGGGATTGTTATCGAAGCCAGCTGATACTTGTAAAAACCTATCTCTTAATCATATCTCTGAACCTTCAAAATATCTTCTTGTAGTGTCAACAAATCTACTAAGGCAAAATAAGAAGCTCTATGACTTGTACTCGTCATTTGAAGATGGAACTCGTTGATAACCCCCATCTTCCATTCGCAATTGGCTAGGGCGGCTACCAATTATCGTCAACAACAATATTCATTTTACCTATCTGTGTCAAGTCTTCAACACAAACACTGTCGCTGCTAGCTCCAAGTCACGAGTCCAGTAGTTCTTCTCATGTTCCTCCATGGACGATGAATAGATCAAAATTTCAGCAATGAATACCACTATAAACTAGTCCAGGCATGGTGTGCAAATCTTGACTATTAAGCTACTGAAAATGGTTGGAGAATTTGATGCAGTGCCATTAAGACAAGGGCGGTCCCTCGGTGTAACTCAATGGTGAAGTCTAACTTCCGATGAGGTGCTAGTCCAGGCAACTCCTTCGAAAAATGTCCACGTACTCACACACTACATGTGGTAGATCCAACTCCATATGATCGTCTTCCCCAAGCATTAGGCTCGCAAGCCATCCCGTCAAGCTACGGTGCTACCTCGATTTCGGATAAACCAACGAAAAATCTTGTATATGCCCCTTAAACTTGAAGTGCGTCCGATTAGAAGAGTGAGCTATTATTTATTTATTTTTGAAACAGTCGATCACGGCTCGATAGTGGGATAACAAATCCATTCCCTGGATAATATCAAAATCTACCATCTAGATTACTTGAATGTCACACGTCAAACGCAAACCGTAGACCTCTACTTCGGAAGCTCCACAAGCTAAGGCTACCGATACATATCTACCAAGAGGTGAAGCTACACTGAGAGATTTCGCTAAATGTATGATCTATGACCCCAAAGAACTTACACAAGCAACAAATATCAATGAATAAAAACCCCCATGTCAAATGGTTCACAAATGGAATAACTGAAATGTATGAAGGTACCAGAAAGACCATGTGTTAAGTAGGAGTGCAAGAAGTTGGAGCAGCTACAATCAAGTCTAACCAAGGACAAAGACAATGTTTTGAAACTGAAGGGCTACAATATTCCAACAGTGATGGTTTAAGGTTCAACACGTGAAGAAAACTCGTAGAGAATTCAGATTACAAAAATATTGCAACGGCCGCAAAGGTTTTCACGAGAGAAGTGAATAAATTCCAACAAGGTTCAAGAAAACATTATGAGTTCAAGTGATGGAAAAACCAAACTAGATCTTTGTCTTGAAACCACATCGGCCGAATATGTTTTAAATCAGACATCCAAGTCTAGTTGTTCATGAAAACTTCAATTAGGGAGGTATACAAAGGGTTCACAAGATCATTCCAACAACGGAATATTCTATTACAATTTCAAAGATGTTCTTATTGTCACAATGATAATAAAACTGAAATGATTGTTGAAGTTTGACAATTCAAAGAAAGAGGAGTCTCTTAAAGGTATAAATTGTTCAATAAACAAGAATTTCAAAATCCGAGCCCAAGTTTAATTTGAGAATCTAAATTTCTGGAGGAAAGAAGAGGTACTTTGATGCGATATTTATGAATTTAATCTCAATATGTGTTTAGGGGAAAACATTGATAGAATTAAATAAAATAATGAGAAGCATATGAGTGGTAAAGTCAACATTGGTAACAATATAGTTGAAGTAGTTGAAGTTGAAAGAATTTGATTTGAACTCAAACTGATCTAAAGACAACAAAGTCTGGCACTAGTTCAGGAGGGGAATTAAAGAGATGTTGAATGAAGTCAACTATAAGTCAAAGGCATATAAACGAGCAGACACAAATTATATAAATGGTGATAATAGTATCGTCTAGCACTGAGAACAAAAGAGTAGGCAGGCGCGAAATATGCACCAAAAATATTTATAGAAGAAACTAAAGCGATATGATTGAACTATCTAAAATTGGAGGCTATTTGAATTTTACACAGATTCATGAAGTGATCAGAAGAGGTTAAATGTCATCAATAGGTGCCACAGGGTAGCTAATCGTGTGAAAACTAACTAAACTAGAACGGTGACTATTGAACCATCTACCCCCCTTAAAATGGCAGTGTTGTTATTCTACAGAATAACTCGTCTTTCTATGAAAGCAGTTGACATGTGAAGATTCCAATACGATAGTAAATAAATAAATAAAACTCCTAGCTCCGGCTCACACGTAAGCTCCAATTGAACCTTCCCACCAATGATTAAATTATGTCATTCAAAGTTGCCCTCAAACGGTATAAATCTAATGGAACGTGCTAATTTCGGTCCCCTCAACCCTTTTTTTTTTCTAATATCCTCATGATATATACTCAATTCTGGACTTATAAGATATATTAAAAGGAATTTTATACAGTGGACATACTAAATTGTAAAATGTACCATAAAACAAAATTTTTTTTCCCACACAATTAACAAGTAGTACTACTTAGGATGTACTATTTATACTTAACCCGTAGCAGAAAAATCAATCAACCCATTACCCACGGTCTTGAGGTAATCGCAAACCTAGGCTTTGATGCTATTTGTAACGCCCCATGTAGACCACTGGCCCAGTACCTTGATTTGATCCACAAGCCACACCACATGGCCTAAAATGCTTAAGCCCAAGGTACTAGTAGTAGCCCACATGGTTTGTTATATACCCAAGACCACTCATGTAAACAACTAATGTGGGACTAAACACTATCTACCCATAAACCTGGGGTATTACAAATACTATGAAAAATAGGTATGCCTTCCCGTGTAAAGTAAAATAGGCCTTTTATGCGCACGAATGGTTTGTGCATAGATTGTGCACAGATTCGCACATGGGGCACGATTTCAGGTCCCACAAAATAGATTTGAACCATTTCTTAATTTTAAAATAAATTTTCAATTGTTCCTACAACCTTTCAGCTCAATTGGACATCTGTGAGTGCTCAATCAGATCCTCTAATTTTTCGCTCAGAATTTAATATCCTAGTCTCCTAATGAATTTTGAAGAAACATTGGAGGATTAGATTGAACACTTATAGTTATCCAAATGAGCTGAAATTTCTCAAGGGCATCCAAAATATTATTTTAAAAATTGATAAATGTTTTAAAAATTAATACAAATTTTGAATTATTTTTGTGAAATCCTAAAGTAGATCTTGCTATAAAGAAAAGGTGGGTGGAGAGAGAAAGAAGAGGGGCGTGTTTAGAAGGCTCCCAGAAGTAGATCTTATGATTTTAGGGTTTACAAGAACGCCGACTGGAACCCCACGGCCGCTCATCTTCTCCATCGATCGGTAGCTCTCCATTGCAGTCTCTCTCGCTCCTCTTCTCGGTAATCTCTCCTTCTCTCTCCCTCCTCGGACCATCATAATGTGACACATTGATGGACTTATTATCCAAATTTTTGACTCAAGGACGTAGTTATCTGGATTCCTGGCATTAATTCTTGTTGCATCGATGCACGAGTTACACGCTCTATAGATAGGCGTAAATGTGTATCTCTATGACTTCGAATGCAGTTGTTGTGTTCATTTTTTTTTATTGCAAAACTTTTTTTTTTAGTGTTTCATTTGAGAAGTGTTTTTAATTGGCATTGTTAAAAAACCACTTGTCCTAGTTAGGAGCTTGAGTGTTCTAAAATTTGGCCGCCTAGTCCAACTAGACCCCGCCTATGTACTAGGCGGAGGTCCAACGCCTAGATTGGGCAGCTGACTAGGCGGCGACTAGTCCCCGCCTAATGCGCTATGTGGTGGACTAGTCGGCCCCTAGTCCCTGCCTAATGTGCTATGCAGCGGACTAGTCGGCGCCTCTTTTCCACCCAACTAGCGCCTACGCGATTTTTAGAACATTGGGAGCTTGTGTTTGTGCTGGGAGAGGCATTCGAAGAACTTGTCATAATTTCTCTCTTTGCTCTCTTTGGAGGTTCTCTGATAGAATTTTTGAAAATCATTGATGGAGGGATAGGCGGCTTTTCTGTTGTCATTATTGGGTTCCTTGGCTGTAAATTTGGTGTCTTTTCTTGTAAAAGAGCTAGTGGTAGTTTCTCTGTTTTCTTTTCAATTTGGTTGTTGATTAACTGGGGTATGCCCCTTTGATTTTGTTTGTTTTGGTGGTTTTAATAAAAGCTTTACTTACCTAAAAATTTTTTTTTTTTTCCTAACAAGGTTTCATGAGAATCAATAAATTTGCGTCTGGCATAAAACGTAAAAGATACTCTTGTAGTTGTGACTGTGTTTTGTTATTTTTATTTGCTATATTGCTTCAGTTTGTTTATTTGTTTACAATTTTGTATGCATCTCTATCATTTGACTGGATGTTTATTTTGTTTTCTGGAATAAGGTTTAGAAAGTATTGTCGGACCAGTTGGGTTTATTTTAAATTTTCTTATCAAACTCGTTTTCTGACTTTTGTGCTGTCCAATTCAGTTGTTTATAGTTTGCTGTTGAAACAATCTGCCAAGATGCAGAACGAGGAGGGAGAGAACATGGATCTTTACATCCCAAGGAAGTGGTATATTTTTGTTCCTTTTCTTTTACAATTACATAGGCTAACAGAACATGGATCTTTACATCCCCAGAAAGCGGTACATTTTTGTTTTTTTACAATTACATATGCTAATATTAATAAGGTGGACACATGAGATTTTACACACTTATTTCTTGTTGTATTGCAGTTCTGCCACGAACAGGCTGATCACTGCTAAGGATCATGCTTCTGTCCAACTTAACGTTGGGCATTTGGATGAGGCTGGCCGTTATACTGGTCAATTCTCCACTTTGGCACTCTGTGGATACATCCGTGCCCAGGTTCCTCTTCTTACCTTTTCTTGTATCTTTTCAAGAATAAGGGGTGTTTATTGTTGTTTTTTTACTCATTTCTGCTTTTTGTTTTTGTTTTATTCTATTTGGATGAACCAAATGAAGAATTGTAGTAAATTATTTTCATATTTGACCTTGCTAGTACTGTTATAACTTGTTTGGCGGGCTGATAAGATTTTAGGGATAAGACTGAAGGATGAATAAGAGGTGAATGTGTTATAAAGGAGAATTAGTTAAAAATGAGGGATTTACTAAGAAGGGTTTGTTTGGTAGTTGAATATGGATGGATTGGAGTGGGTGTGAGAATTTACTTAGTTGCTTCTTGTAATGAGAATGGAAAAGTGTTTGGAGAGGTTTGAGGGGCACATTGGTATTTACGCCCACTGGGATAATAATGGGCTCGGATTTGGTTATCCCCAAGGCCTTTATCCCCCTCTCTTCTCCGCCTGCCAAATGGGCCGTCACTGGTACTGCCTAGTGTCATTGATGCCATTGGTTCACAGCATGCATGCCTAAATCCTACGGACTCTGCTTCATGTTTGTTACATTATTTTCTTCCCTAGAGTTGTCAGCTAGTTTTGGCCCTTTTTTTTTTCCCCCTCCCATCCTCTTTCTCTACTAAGTACTAGAGTTTCGGTTGGCGAAGAAACACGAACATTTCTAAGGACGCGGCATGTGTCGGACTTTTGTGTCAACGTGTCTTAGTTATTCATTATCATTGTTTTGGAGTTGGATACTCTTTGGGCATGTGTCTCAACGTGCCTTAGTCATGTCCATCATTTAGACATGCATGAAGCACATTGGTAGCTGTTAGAAAGAAACTTGCTCCATCGATGGTTGAGTTATCTGAGTAATTCTTTCTCGCGAGTTTGATAGTGTTTGTCTCAACGAATGTTTTGGTGTCTATATTTTGCAGGGAGATGCTGACAGTGCTCTTGATAGGCTCTGGCAAAAGAAAAAAGTTCAAGTCCGTCAGCAGTGATGGTTGCTTCTATTTTTTCTCCTGTACCCGTTGTTAGAGACGCGGTTTAAGCTATTGTTTATTCTGTTTTTTGAGGGCTATGTTGAGGATGATTAGATTATGAATGATGGATCATCTTTTGTCGAACATTTTTTTGATAGTTTGACTAAATTTATATGTTACCTTTTGAGCAACTAAATTTTTGATGTGGGTCTTTTTAGTTTGTGTTGGCTTGTCCGATCAATTACTACCATGGACCTCTATGCCTCTTTTCGCTCGTCCTTTTGCTGGGGGCCTAGTAGGTATCTTTTTCAATATTTTGCCAGTTGCTACAGCTTCTGGAAGCAAGTTGAGTGAAATCTGGAGTTTTCTTTTTTTGGTGCAAGAAATCTGGAGTTTTCGCCAATCTTGCTGGTGTTTTTATTTAAATATCGCAACTAATGTGGCTGCTTGTACGGCGGAATTGAAAGACTAGAAGGCCAAATTATAGAACTCTCATCACTGCGCCATTCATCAATTGAAAAACAGGATGAAAGCCTTAAGTTCAGATGTTAGAGCATTGCATTTGTAATGCGATGGTCATCAGTTCAATTCTGATAGCCGGCTTTTCTCTATTTCTATTGTACTGGATTTTAGGCAGGTTTAAAATGCTGCCACTCGGCTACGCCTCAACACTCACCGGATTGCGGGGGCATGTTGTCCTAAGACTGATATCGCTGAGGGCTTTTTCAGAATTAATAGGGCGTTTCGATGAATTTTGAAAAGCCCTTGTTAATATCGGATTAAGCTAATTATTTGCAGAGACACATAAAAAAAACTTTCTATGAAAAATTTGCAAAATAAATCATCTTTACAGGATTTGAAATAGGCCTCACAAAATATCAATAAACGCCACCGTACAGTCCATTGGCAGAGCTTGCCGTCCCCTTGGGATTGCAGGACCCCCATTCCATATTCACCATGTCATGGTTATGTTGTATTTTTCAATCACGTACGTACAGAAAGAAATATTGAAGTACTTACCTTACACGAAAAATAGTTTCCTCTTAGCTTGTCCCTAAGTTACAAGCTTTCACTTGATTAGAAGTTTGATTTTGGCACGCACATCTAATCTTGCGCACGAATTGCACCCGATCTTGGTACGTCCCAAAATTGTTCATGCCTAGATGTTTTTCGTGCACGCCAAACAGTGTTTTTGCACGCCCATTGGCTGCCTGTCTTATGATTAGTGTTATCCAATGTTTTAAAACCTGGACTGGTGAGCGAACCGGAAAAGGGACTGGGCAGATGGGTCACCGGTTGAACCAGAATCGAACCATGTCATAATTATACTTAAACTATATTATAAATATATAATTTACTAGAATATGCATATAAAAAAAATAACGATGTTGAAAGTCTGAGGAAATGGAGTTGTGCTAGAAAATTTCTTCCAAAGTCTGTTTTTCTTGAATCCCACATCGGTGGGCAACATAGCAATTCTTCCTTTTCGTTGTATAAAAGGCGGAAAATCCTCTCTCGTCTGGTAGATAGTCAGTCAAAACGTGTGAGCTCTCCCTTGAATGATGCATATCCTTTGGGCTTCAATGTCCACAAATGGCAGTTCAAAATTTTCGGTCTGGGTTGATCAACCCAGTGCCGGTTCCTACGGGTTACCAGTTCGACCGTCAATTAGTTACCAGTTCGACCGTCAATTAGGAACGGTTTTCGTGTTGTAGGCTGGTTCTGGAAAGAGAACGGTTTTTGAATGGAACTGAACCGGACCAACGTCCGGTCGACAGGCCAACTAGTTGCACCTGGTTGCACCGGCCGGTCCGGTCCGGGTTTTAAAACATTGGTGTTATCTACACGTTTAACAGTCGTTACACTCCGTTGAGTGACGGTTTTGCGTTTTGATGATTGTCCACAAGTTCGATTCTGTTGCCAGTTAGCTTTGAACATTGGCGTTTACGGTTGGTCTTGAGGTTAATCTCTTGTTTCTACAGTGAAGCAAAACACTGAAACAATGCACAAAAGCAAATAGCCGCTGCATTATTTATTTATAGAGAAAAGATTATTTCCACCGGCGGTGGAAACACTCACTTTTCCTCCAAACCAATAATATGCTACCACATCACCAATTCATTACAACATTTATAAGTTATTACAGTGAAAACCCTTTCAAGCTTCTAGAATTACGCACAAGTCCCATTGTCCTTATTGTGTAGTATTTTCTATTGTCCTTAATGTGTATTTTCTATCCATATTTTATATTGGTACCAGACTCGTTTTCTTCTCCTACAGTTCGATGCCGCCGCTTGAAAAGCTTCATCCACAGCCACAGGTGAGTATTTTATTCTTCTTCATTTACCTTTTGTTTTTTTTTGTTTTTTTTTTTTTTTTTTTATACAACATAATATCTCATAAAATATATATCTACACATATTGTGTTTAGGGCAGAAATTTCTTCTTCATACTCCATCCGTCTCATAAAGTTTGTCCGGCACGGAGTCTATGGACTAAAAAAAATTAGTTGCTCATCAAAAAAATGTTAATTTTTTTCCAAAAAATAATAGAACAAACATTGATCTATTAATTTGAGAAAAAAATTAATTTTTTTCCTGACAAAAGTTTTTTTTTTGAGTCCTTGTACTCCGTGCCGGACAAACTTTATTAGTCTCCAATGTGTAAAAATTAGGTCTTGTTCATGTTAAATTTTTTTCTTACTTATTTACAGTTGATTGCTTACAATGTTCTTGCATTTTATTTTCACTGTAGAATTGACATGGAAAATACATCAACTAAAGGAAATTTGGAAGAAGAGTACTATGTAGAGGAAAATCCAATAGATGGTTTCAACAATTCAGATTTTGAGGAAGAGTACTTTGTAAACACAAATTCGATGGAGTGTTTGAATGATCTAGAATTTTCAGAGAAGGAACAAGTTCAACCTGTCAAATCTTATTTTTTTTAAGGGTCCTCAAGAACCATGTATGGGCATGATTTTTGAGGAATGGGAAGATACTATGGTTTGTTATAAAGCATATGCAAGAAGAAAGGGTTTTAATTTCTTTTAGGGATATTGCTGGTGGTACAAGTTCATCACCTGCTATCTTAAATGTGCCTATCGACCAAGATTTGCATGAGGTGGTGTAATTTTATCGAGATGTAATTAGAATGCATGCCTTTTTTACGAAGTAGTTTTGTACTTGAAATAATAATTCGATCTTTTTTTTTTTTTTTTTTACAGCCGCAGTTTGATTCCTGCAACCCTATTATTGTGTCTCAAGACCCGAAGTGTTCTACATACATGGTACTGGTATACCTATCTAAAAAAAAAAACTCTAAACGAAAGTTTTTTTTCTTTAATTTTTGCATCGTCCTCTAATTTAACTTTTATTCTATCACTCATTATTTATGCAGGATCTAATGACGGAGGCCACATACTCATCCTTGTTCTGATTCTCGATGAATTTTGTGGATGACAATGAAGCTTCTTATTTTTTTCTTTTTTCTTGTGGATGACAATGAAGCTTGATCCTAAATGATGTTGTAGATGACAACATAGCTTCTTTATTTTATTTTATTTTATTTTTTTTGTAAATGAGGTTGTTATGTGTAGTTGTGGATTATGAAATGTGACTTTGACTGCCTTATTTCGTTTTTGGAATTTTGGATCTTATTGTTGGGATGAATCATTTCATTTGTGAGTAAAAATCATGTAGCTTCAATATGATGTTCACTACCCATAGTGAGTAAAAGAGAGAGGTCTTGCGTTTAATTTTTCAAGAAAGAGATGCTCGGAAGAAAAAAAATTGTAATATTCGCGATCGAAAAAAAAAATTATCTGTGCATTTTTTTCCTGTCATTTTGAACAATGTTTTTTTTTTTTTGGTGTCTTTATTGTAAAATTATGGCTGCTAAAAAAAAATGAAACAGATTGTAGTTATTGTTGACACTTGAATAAGGTTTTGGGGCTTGTGCGTAATTCCGGAAAATTAAAAGGGATGAGTTGGAACTTGGAGAAAGATGAAAGGGTTTCCAACGTAATAACTCACAAGTAATTAATGATGTGGCAGCGTGTTATTGGTTTGGAGGAAAAGGTGGTGTTTCCACCGCCGGTGGAAATAATCTTTTCTCTTATTTATAATATAAACTCCGACTGTTGGTATAACGATGTTACGATGATTACGATACTAGCATATACTCCGACTGTTGGTATAACGATGTTACGATGATTACGATACTAGCATATAAATTTATATGCTAGTATCGTAATCATCGTAACATCGTTATACCAACAGTCGGAGTTCGTTTATTTGGTTCATATTATATGTTCGTGTAAAGCAAATTAAGCCAGTAATATCCACATTCACTTAGGCATATATACAATTGTTATGCTCCAAAACTGCCACAAAAAAAAAAGGGCGTGCCAAGACCGTGACGTGGTCTACTTGTGAATTGGCTAATAGGGCCTAATTATGACTTCTAATGTAGGGGATTATGCTCACGGCCCATGGAAAAACTGTGAAATGTTGTTCGATTAAGCCTTGCACGTTACAAACTTATAATTTAGTGAATAGCATAATGGAAACAAGAAATGCGATTTGTAATTCCGGAGATTAATCAAACTACAACGTCGTGATTAAAAGGAAATAAACAAAGCTCACTCACACCGTGATTAGTAGGTTGACACCTGAAAAGGAAAAACAAGTTAAGAAACTTGAATAAACGTAGAAATAAAATTTGTGAGGAGCAGAGCCATTGGCCTGCATTATTTTTCCGTTTTTATAGTAGTGAAGTCCCTGAAAAATAGCACAACAACGCCCTGAAAGTGTGCCCAAGTGACTCATTTCAACTTCGTTTAAAACAGTTCCCACTTTAAAAAAAAGTTTAAAACATGCCCAACCATGAATATTCATAGCAAAGGCCCCAGTTGCTAACATGTGTCTCCTTTATAATGGTAAAAAACGGGTATAACTCCTATTTTCCAAGGCCTATTCGTGCTTTCTTGTATGAATGAACCATTTTGGCTATATTCAGTGCTCAGTTAACCTCCATGTAGCAAAATCACCCTTTTAGTCATTGTAAATATCAAATAATAGAGGAAATTCCCTCTTGAATACTCTGAAAAGTTGCCAGTTGTCCCTGGAATTAGGCCCCAAGAATGCTGACATGTGTCCACGTCTCCAAACCACTTTCTTTTATTTTTGGGAACTCATATTGATTGTAGACATTGGTCGCAAATGGAAGTCCCCTGATGGCCGCCACGTGGCCCTTTGATTTGGTCAAAAGTTCAAGTGCTTCCTACTTTTCGGGGCCTAATCCTTGATTTTGCTCATCTCTTTGACCATCTTCGACTGTAACTTGCTTCGTTAAGTATACCCTTTGGATCTGTTGGGGAATGCAACCAGACCATGAAAAATCTAGGCTACCCGAAAATATGAGTTTGTTGCTGAATGATATGGTATAGTAAATCCGGTGTTCCCTTGTCGGTTGCAATTGGTCTCTCTACCATTGATCTTTTTGCACTTTGACTTGATCAAATTTGACTTTCTTGTTTTTTCCAAAAATGTCAAAAATGGCTATAAAAAACAATAGATATGCATGGTAAACTAGCAAAACAGGGGTACCATGGTAAAGTGTGGCAAGGAAAAAAACCTCGACAAATTTTAAGCCAAAAATACTACTCCGTAGTGAACATTGCTCATTTTTCATCTTACTTTTTTTTTTTTGATCCGCATTTTTCATCTTACTTACTCACATCTTTTTCAACTCCAACAATATTATCTATTTGATTTACCTTCAATTAAAATAATATTATTTTTAAAATTTTTTTATTTAAAAAAGCTTTGAAGGGTTTAATAGTACTCCATCTCAATAAGAAAGAAAGAGGAAATATATAATTAAAAAAAGGTTTGAAGGGCGAATAGTACCTCAATAAAAAATGGTTTGGATATGTAGATATACTGTAGCAAATGTAATTTAATGATGTGTTTATTGAAGCTGTTGGAGCGTAATTTTTGAGTTTTTCGATGTACATAGCTAATTTTTGCTTTTGTTGGGAATGTTACACGGTCTTGGGTAGAACTCAATCCCAAAGGCTAGCTCATGAAGTGAGGGTGCCCTCACGCTTATATATTTCATGAACATTGCTCATTTTTCATCTTACTTACTCACATCTTTTTCAACTCCAACAATATTATCTATTTTATTTACCTTATATTAAAATAATATTATTTTTTCATTTTTTTTATTTAAAAAAGCTTTGAAGGGTTAAATAGTACTCCATCTCAATAAGAAAGAAAGAGGAAATATATAATTAAAAAAAAGGTTTGAAGGGTGAATAGTACCTCAATAAAAAATGGTCTGGATATATAGATATACTGTAGCAAAATGCAATTTATTGAAGTTGTTGGAGCATAATTTTGAGTTTTGCAATGTAAATAGCTAATTTTTGCTTTTGTTGGGGATGTTACACGATCTTGGTAGAAGAACTCAACCCAAAAACTAGGTCATGAAGTGAGGGTGCCCTCATGCTTATATACTACATATTATTTTGGCAATAAGTCTACGGGCACACAAAGTTTTACACCACAAACCACACCAATCCCATGTGGCAGTGGGTCCCACCTCTTTCAAACTTAAAAAAAAAAAAAAAAAAAACGAAAAAAACAAACTTCTGAAGCACGCCCCCGCCTGTATTGCGTTTCCAAACGGAGGAGGGAGAGACGAAGGCGACAAAGACGATCGGACCAGCCCAGCCTCCACCGCCGATGTCCCCACCACAGGAAACCACCACCACCGGCGGCCACCAAAGCCCCAGTGACCCGACTCAACCCCGACTCAAATTTTGCTTGCCCGGCGCAGATTCGACCGACTCCGCACCTACGCCGGAAGTGACTTGAAGGCCATACCCACCACCAAGGTCTCTCTCTCTCTCTCTCTCTCTCTCTCTCTCTCTCACACACACACACACACACACACACACACACATCTGTCAATTTGATTCATTGATTTCCCCAAAACATAGAAAACTAGGGTTTGTAGTGAATTTGGGGCCGTTTCAAAAAAAGAGAGGTGAATTTGGGTATTTTTTTGTGTGAATGTTATTGAATTAAATTTCTGTGAGTTACTGTGCAATGTCAACCAGAGGCTGGGCTCAAAATGAATGTTATGGAATGTTATTGAATTGAATTACTGTGAATTTGGGGATTTTTTTTTTGGTCTTATTTTCGCATTTTTTTGGGTCTGCAGTCGGATAGCCAATCTCAAATTTCATCCAGAGCTGGTCCATGAAGAAAGGTAAGCCTGTTAACTGCAAAGCTGCAATTTACTAGTTGTTATGGTTTTCCCTTTGGATATTTCGATTTTTTTGTAGGATTTCATTTACTAGGATTTTGTTTTCTGTCAAACTGTGATTCCCCGTTGCATAAACAAATGACTTTTCATTGCTACTAGGTATGTCCCCTATAACTTAGTCTGCACATTCATTCGGGACTTATTCATCTCTTCTAGTAATATGAAAACATAAATGAAAACCATTTCTAGGGATGATGCCTCCTTAACAGCAAATTGTAGCCCCCAAGCTTTGAGTCATTAATTTTTTTTTTTATAACTGGATGTCTTGGCTGGCTATTGATGCCTCCTTAATAGCCCTAAGAGTTTGCCGGCAAGGCAAATCGAACTTGACCCAACCCTGGGATTAGCTTTTGAGTCATTGGGATTACTCAGCGAGTATCAGTTTTACGGCAATAAATCATGTTCATGCAGTTTTACTGCAATAAAACACGTCCGTGCACTTTTATGGGAATGTACTCAGTCATTCATGTTCATGAGAAAATTTCAGGTGCGGATTGGGTAGGGACACGTGGTGCCCAACACCCAATCCGGCTTTCTATTGTTGCTTTCGATTTTTCAGTAAGATCATTTCGTTTGATTTCATGATGGACTCCCCTGAAGAAAAAGTGCTGCATGTGTAAACTGTAAAAGAGGTGCTTTACCCTAACTGAGCTATAGACCTTGATGCTTGTAATAGATATTTTACTATACCATGGAGAGAATTTATTGTCATGATGACTATTCCATGATCCAATATATATCTTTATAAGTATGTAAAAATCCAAAATACAATAGACTTTTTCCTTGTATTCGGCTATAAGATTGGTTTGAGTTTAATTGCAATTCAATTGAGAAAGACTTACGCCAATGTTTTACTTGTTTCAGCCTTGTAACTGTCCAAAAAAGGATTTCTTGTACATTTTTAATTGCAATTCAAGAAGTACATGTTTTACCTGTTCTGTCTGGAGTATTTCGATATTCATTGTTTTTCTTTCGATGGTTACAAGCTAGACTCAGGGAGGCAGCTTCATGGGAGAAACATGTACTTCTAAAGAAACTTGGGGATGCACTTGAAGCCTTAGAAGGGATGCACTTGAAGCCTTAGAAGCCCCCCACCATCGAAGCCTTCTCCAAAGAGATCCCACAAGAAAGTGCAGATGAAGAATCATGCAATGAAGATTGATTTCCATTTGTTTTTTTTTTTTTTGTTAATGTTGTAGCTGTACTCTTCTATGAGAAGAGACAGAAACTTAGATCTTCCTTAGTAATGATGTAATGCAATTTCAATGGATATGTAATGCACGTTTGTATTGAACCAAATGATATAAAAATTGAGTATCAATTCAGTCAATTTTTAATGTGATTGTAGATGAAATTATATGAATTGTGTTTGGTGTTATTGTTGATTGTCTGATGAGACGCTTAGACGTCGGGTATGCAACAAAATAGGGAAAATGTTGCCCAAATTTTTGCAAAAGTAGCAACCTAAACTCAGTTTTATGCACTTTTATAGCAATTTGAGCAACCTAAAGTGTAATTTCTGCACTTTCATAGCAGTTTCTGCACTTGTAGACCAGTTTTCAGCAACCTAAAGTGTAATTTCTGCACTTTTATAGCAGTTTCTGCACTTGTAGACCAGTTTTCAGCAACTTAAAGTGTAATGAGTGCTATATGTTCTGAAAAAAATTTGACAGCACCTCCCTTATTTTCTTGCCTAGCCCGACGTTTGAACGTCTCATCAAACATTCAACAATAGCAAACACAATTCATATAAGTTATACTCACGCCAGAGTCATGCTTATCCTACTTGAACAACAGCAAAAAAGTTCAAAGTCCAAACTTCATTTAATAGAGAACTCTAACAAGCAAGAACAAATTTTAGAATTTCATTACATGAACAATCTACATTCATGAGTCAAGGTTTTACACAAGTCCAAAGAGAGTACGAATTAGTTGAGCATCGACAAATGCAACATCTAATCTAGCTCTATTACAACCAAAAAAAAAAAAAAAAAGAAGCCTAAGTGCCCAAGTTTCTAGCATCGCTTCTTGGTTTTCTTGTCTAGACATTGCATATCTCCTCCTCCGCATCCTCCTCCTCCTCTTTCTTCTTGTTCCGTGTTGAAAGAATGCATATCAACGTGTTCAAATCATTGTTGTCATTTCCCTGCATCAACGCAAGCTTCCATATCTCCGTATCCATCTCGACTCATACGACAAGCAACATACTTGGCTGCTGCTAAATATTGAATCAGTTGAAGTATCAGAGTCGTCCATCCAATGCTGGGAAACACAAAATAATGTTGAGGCAGTGTATGAGTTTTAGGACCCAAAGAAAATCACACATGTGGTAAAGAAACTTAAAAGGAACTTGAGGGAACAAAATCTTGAACAAGACAAAGGCAAGCTGAGTTATACTAACCTGGTGAAGAAAAATTTATGGTTGCCCAAGTGAAGGGTCCGACATCTCAAGTACACCTGCAGCAAGCATATCAGCATACCATTCCATCTCCTGCAATGAGCATTTAAAGACAAAAATTTCATGATAGGGGACTATAACCTCTCTGTAAGCTAGGGGCAGAGGACAGAAAAATTGTGGATGTATCTTTCACAAGAAGTAAACCCATTTATAAGCCTGCATATCGATATTAAGCATTGCAGGTAACAAGATGCAGGTGTTCCAACAGTTAGTATCTGAGTATGTATTTCCCATTATGCTTTGAACATTTGTGCCCAAAACCTGTGTCCACAGGATGTGATCAATAAGAAAAACCATTACAATTTGAGCTTGGCACTAAATGAGTGGTGAGATTGGCAAAGTAGTGAACTACAGAGCACTTCCAATCATGTGTCCACCATTGCATTTCATTACTTTGTCCAAGTACTTTTTTTTTTGATCGGCAGTAAAATTTATTAGAACTCGACAAGGGTACATTGAGGAGAAGCCAAATACTAAGCACAGAGCTAAGTATAGGCTGGGAAAGAAAAGGAAACCATTCAGCAAGATAGTAAATGAAGAAAAGGTTACAAGAAATGTTAAAAAAAAAAAAAGGGGAAAACACATATAGATTCAGAGGATTAAAAACAATGGAAAGCATTTGAGGTGATTAATAAACTTCAATCTTCAGGGTTACCCATGTAAGGCCAGCAGAAGCACTCCCAAGGAGAATCATCAGTAGAAGTATCCACGATGGCAATGTGTGCCACCACCAAAAACGTCATTAGGAGTAGCATGAAGCATCAATACAAGTAGCATCAATATCACATCAGCATTCTTCCTCCCAGCATTAGTAACATCAGTAAAAAAATCTCCCAAATCAGTGGCATCAGTCGTGACAGCAGCAGTATTAGATACTCCAAGTACATTGATCAAATTACATGATGTTCTACCCTTATCATCTTTGTCTCACCAATTTTTTTCAAACCAACTGGTATTGCAGGAAAACAAGGACAAATTCATAAACTGAAATTCCAAAATGCTACATCAATTTAGGGTTTAATTTCTAGGACCAATTTAGGGTCTTCGAGAGAGAGAGAGAGAGAGAGAGAGAGAATGAGAAAAAGTCACAACTTAGGGTTTTTCAAATTCTAAATGCAACAACAATTTAGGCTTTAATTGCTAGGAACGATTTAGGATTTTCAAGAGAGATCGAGCACCGTTGACGAGAGAGAGAGAGAGAGAGAGAGAGAGAGAGAGAGAGAGAGAGAGACCTTCGTGGTGGCTACGGCGTTGAGGTCGCGTCTGGGTTCAGTTGGGTTGCTACATGCTTTGGTGGCCGCCGGCAGTGGAAGACAATATGGCGTCGGGGCTGGTCGCCGGTGGTGGAGGACGTCGGCGGCGGGGGGGCTGGGGTGGTTCTTTCGTCGTCTTCGTCTCTCCCTCTGTTTGGAAACGTAACAGAGGTGTGTGCTTCAGAAGTTTCATTTTGTGGTGTGTGTTTTCCTTTTTTTAATTAGAAAATTGTGGGGCCCACGTATTGGTGTGGTTTGTGGTGTGAAACTTAGTGTGCCCGTAGACTTATTGTTATTTTGGTACCCAGGCGATGTGGGATGCCCCAAGTCCGCCACTTCATGCACGCAAGTTTATTTATTTATTTTGCTGATCCGGAAAAAAAAAAAGTGTATTAGCGATTGAGGGGACGTGCCCAAATTGAGTGCATGCAATTCGAGTGTGAGAGTATTCATGCATGCCAAAAGCAAATTCCGAATAATGGACAGAAGTTTGGAAGATACTGAGAAATTATTTTAACACATCCGGGTCAACTTGCGTGCAACTCGACTAATTTCAGGGCCTTGGAGAGTCCACTGGCCTCAAAAGTTTGTTGACAAGAGGAATCAAATCTGAAATCCGAGATGGAAACAAACCCCTAAACCCAAGGCATGCAAGGTCACTTTCACAATCCCTTAGGGTTCACATCATGAAATGTTTTATTCGTCAATATAATCTTGCGTTTTTGTTACATGTATCACATCATGAAATGTTGATGACAGAAATTGTCGCTTAGCCAATTGCTGGCATCCTGAACTTGCTGAAACAGGTTACTTAGAACATCTCCACTCATTACTCAAATTTAGAAGTAAAAATCGTCCAAAATTCTCCTCCATTCATTACCCAAACCTATATTAAATTTGAGTTTTACTCAAATATTTCACCAAATCTGATGTGAACCAAAATTTTAACCAAATTTTCAAGGCTCTTTTGTTGCACTGTTATTTACCTTTTATTCAATACTGTAGATTAAATCTCCACCATACAATTTGAGTAAGGATTAAAAGGAGCCATACCAAATCAAGTTTTTATCCAAATCCCTATTCAAATTTGAGTAAAAATTTGGGTACGGAGTGGAGATACTCTTACCCTAGATATAGCAAAAGACAAAAAGATAAAAAAGATGTCTGTAGGCCCCAAAAAACAGACACAAGTGAAAAGAAGCTTATTTATTGTAATCACTGAAACACCATTACATCTCAGCGGACGAATTTTATTCACTACTTACTGAGTTCACGTCATTATTCGTTTTTATGAAAAGCAAATTAAACGAGAAATAGGCTTCTTTTTGGCTCAGCAAGCGAGTAATACATTCATTAAGGCTTTTTCAGGAAGTCTCTGGCTATTGTTCCATTTGCTCCGTGGGGGTAGAACCCACCTGGCAAATGCTCGTCGCCGGTGTTATACAAGATCCTCAATATCTCCGCCGGAGTTCTCCTATAAGAGATGGAGTAGAAATTCGCCGATAAGACGTTGCTCTCTGTTCGATTTTCCGCTCCTAGCTGTAGCGGGACTATGATGCCTTCATCCTTGATGCCGCACTTGGCTAGCCGGTTTCTGAGCTCTGAAATGCGGGTGGTAAACTCAGCCACTTTGATGTTATATGGAAGCACTACCTCTTCAGCTCGCTCGTAGAGATACATTCGTATAACGGCATCTTGGCCGGATTCAACTCCCAAGAGTCCTGCCAAGAGCTGTGCAAAAAAGATACAAAGGACTTGGATGATCAATTTACGTAAACAAGATTCATTGCAGTGATAGAGAAGAATTTAGGTGCGTGCAAGTACCACGTAGTGTTGCCCGGTGTGCATGTTGCCTATCCAAAAAATATTTTGACAGGGCGTAGTTTATATAAAATCTGCATCATTCATTACTGAGATGGGTGGCTGTGATAGAGCGTTACGGGTACCACATGGTACCCTACAGGCACTCCCCATTGTGGCCCTTTCCAAAATAGTTAGTCTTTAGGAGAGATGGACGTAGAGCTCAAAATCTTTCATTTTCAAATTTTTCCAATGCACCGAGTCATTCTTTCTATATATTTTCAATGGACTTTTCTCTTTCTAGTCCATATTATTATTCTAACCTAATGAAAAAAAGGTTTACATCTTGTAATATATGAGATTTTATATACCCAATATCAGGGATGGAGTCAGAGGGGGGCCAGTAGGGGCGATCGCCCTTACAAGAAAAAAGAAAAACCTCAAGTATTATATAGAAAAATAAATTTTTTTCTACGAATTATATAGGTTCGTCCTGCAAAGTATTTTGGAAAAAAAATTCGCCCCTGCATAGGGAGATTCCTGGCTCCGTCCCTGGCCAATATGGATTTTATTTTATAGATATCAATTAGTTTTATTAAACATTTTTTTTGAAATCTTAAAAAATATTGTAAATGAAAGATATAGACAATTGAAAACAGAATAGAAAAGATGAAAGTGGATTAAAATTTTTGGAATGGGGGGAGTATGAAGACTAACCCGCTTCGACTTGTAGCCAATGAGAAGAGGGTTTCCTCCGACGTAACCAACAAGTCCCACGTACGGAATCACATAAGAACTCAACATGTAACTGAGGCTATCACGATACGGGTCGAACGGCGGGTCGAGTTTGTATCCGAATGCTTCATCAAACAGTGTTGCAAAGTTATGTGGGCTAAGATCCAACAGAGGCCTTGGAAATAAACCCACTGTTTTTTCAAGGAGCCTGCAAAATTAAAAATAAAATTAGAAGAAAGTTTTTCTTTCCTCTTTGATACTTTTCGGCTTTGATTTGAGGTATGGTTCTGCAACGAAACGTCCCTTAGCTCCTTAGTTCTTTAAGGTTTATGGTGGCCACTGTTTCAGTGGTATTCTGAGAGCAGCCACTTGGGTTCTGTTTTTGTATTTTTTCTTTCTTTCCACAAAGTTGGGGTTGGCTTCATTTTACACTATTCTTTTTCTGAATTACAATCATTCCATGGGGGAAAAAAGAAAGAGCGAAATTATTTGTGTAAAATAAAAACCATGTAGTATTAGTAATTGTTAGAAGTACATGACAGCAGGAAGACGAACCTGAGATGACCGACTTCCTGATACGCGAATTCGGTGATGATGTTCTCGGTAAGAAAATCAAGATTAGCTTTTTGGGGGCCAATGGGAGAGGGTCCACCCAAGACTAATTGCGGCGCAACGCGATCGAGTCCGTATCCGAGTGCTGCCCACAACAAGTATTCAGCTTCCAGAAACTCAACGTTCACTGCAAAGCGAAATAAATCCACATCTCCTTCAGTTATCGGGATTGCGTGTGGTGGAAATGGTGACTCGCAAATAGGGTCCGATGAAGAAATCCAGAATTTGGTGCTGATTAAGATCAATACCATTAACATAATATTCAAGGACCAAGAGGAGGCCAAGAGAACACCCATTGTTGTGTGTTTGTTTTGGAGAGAGAGAGTTGGGGGGATTTGGCTATGAGTTTAATGCAATTTATAGGAAATGTTTTTTTGGCCTCGGGTGAATATCACGTGGCTGTACCACCCACAATCCGAGCCATCTAACCATGTTTTGGAAGGCCAAGATTGACTCTCTCTCTCTCTCTCTCTCTCTCTCTCTACAATCTGAACCGTCGGATTGCACTGTGGACGGCTGAGATCATCCCGCGGCTACCATACCCATCTGGCACTGAAAATTTTCTCAATATATAATGAGGGTGATGATATGGAAGGCTAGCTTTTTGCTTCTTGGACTTTGCGTGCTCCAATGGATGATATACAATTATGAAACTCCAAAGTGACGAAGGCAGAATTTGTGTTCAATTGGGGCTCAAACCACATGTATTTTGGTATTGGTAGTTAATTATATATTTCATTACTATACGATGCTACTAGTGATGTAAGCAAGAGAGGAGATTGCGTATACGTGTGTAATCACGATTCAATTTATGTGTAATCACGATTCGTGCAAAGGGGAGTCTCATAATTTGTCTCCAAGCCAATCCCATACTAGGTTTTTTTATTTTTTATTTTTATAATAAAAAATGGTCCGCCAATGCTTTCGTGTTTAGGAAAACAACCTTTAACCATTATAAAAATGTGGCTCAGTTTAGTACGCTGAATTTATTTATTTATTTTTTTTGGAAACGTGGTACGCTGATTTTCACTATTCAAATGCATGCACCTGTCACGAGACGTGCAGATAGTATAGACTAGGGTTACAAACGAACTAAGCTGTTCGCAAGCAGTTCGTGGTTCGGTTCGTAATTAAGGTTCATTTCGGCTTACTTAGTAATCGAGCAGAGTTTGAGCTCGAGTTTTAGGCTTGTTCAGTAAATAAGCTCGCTAGAGCTTGGCTCGGCTTGACTTGTACTGAACTCGAGTTTTGGACTTATTTACTAAACGAGCTTAGCTCGAATACTACAAAACTCGGCTCGGCTTGGCTTGACTTGTTTGCACACCTAATATACACAGAATAAGGTTCAAAGAGGATGAAAATGCATCGGGTGATGGGTATATTTTCAAACAAAGTTTACAGTTTGTGACAACATTTAATTATTATTATTTTTTTCTCATTTTTTTTTTTTACTTTTTTTTAGGTGAACTAAAAGGGAAAAATATGTTTAGCGAGCAATTCTAGAGTTCAATGAACTAATAAGAACGGTTTTTTACAAAATATAAGAGCCTATAAGCATTCACGGCTGTTAGATTATATTTTTATGTCAAGTTGTAGCCGTTAGATCAAAAGACATGTAAAATATTTAGCTACTAAATCTACCCCTTCTCTCTTCTCAAATGTTTAGATAATCTATCTCCCTATTTAAAATGTTCTCATTTATTATCAAATCGGAAATTATCTCAAAATGTTTGACGATATGTGTAGATTGCATTTGGATAGGACGCTAGTTTATTTATGTTAAGACTATACCATCTTCGAAAGTGCATATTGGGTCTACAAAACCGCTTCTGGTACTCACTGTCTGGCAGTTCAGCCATGGCTCCTGAATGGTTTTGTATAAGAATAGGTCG
The DNA here is from genome assembly GCA_020921065.1 of Vaccinium darrowii. Taxonomy (NCBI): domain Eukaryota; kingdom Viridiplantae; phylum Streptophyta; class Magnoliopsida; order Ericales; family Ericaceae; genus Vaccinium; species Vaccinium darrowii. The sequence continues at coordinate 21,482,381 of CM037159.1, forward strand.
TTTCTTTGGAGTAAGTGGATTTGAGGGTGCTCTAGACCGACTTAGGTGTCAGTTCGTGGTTCAACCAGTTAAACCAGCTGGTCTGGTCCGGTTTTTAATACTCTACTTAGCTCAGAAAAGTGTCAAGAAACTCAGAGCTCGTTTATTAGGCGAACTAATTGTTCGTTAGCCAAACTAGTTTTGTGGGATTAATAAAATGTGGGATTGGATAGAGTTCGATCATACATGTAACGAAAACGTAAGATTATATTGATGGATAAAATTAGGTGAATGATAAAGAATGTAATGCTCAAATGTAGTTGGGGTAGGGGGATGGGTGCTTGGGTAATCTGAATGTATGTAAATCTTTCAAACACTAGGATTAACTAGTAGGGCTGTCAAAAAAAACCCGCGAACCGTGAATCCGAACCGGACCGAACCGAACCGTAGGTTTTGGATTGGGTCCGTGGATTAATGGTCCGGACATGGATTGAAAAATTAGAAAACCGTGCTTCGCGGTTCAGTCCATGGATTTTCATAAAAGAACCGTGGATAAACCGAACCGGACCGTGAGAATTTAATCAATTAAAATATATATATATATATATATATATATATATATATATATATATATATATATATATATATATATATATTTATATATATAATATTGGGATAAGAATTATAATTAAACATATTATTCTTAATTTTATACCCTAAATAGGTGAATGTGGTATAACTGAAAAGTAAAGGCGCAAACTGCAATTAACAATTGTAATTTTGCTTGCACGTATATTAGCTACTCCCAGAATCGGGACTGATTGTGGTGAATACTTTTGTTTACTCGCTTTGAATTATGTTGTTTCTGAATCTTTTTACTACTGCTAGTATTCACTCTCTTGAATGTGAATCTCTTTGAATCATTTTGAAGCAATGTTGTTGGTGACTTTGTGTTGTTTATTAAAACTTAAAAGTTACTGATGAATTTGTTCCAAAAGTTACATTGAGAATGTGAATGTGGAATATATATTTTTATTTTGTTAAATGTTATAATCCGTGGATAAACCGTGAACCGAACCGTGATTTTTTTGATTGTTTCGAAACCGGACCGTAGACTTTTTGTTTGGACACGGATTGCCTTACATTGGACCGTAGACTTTTGGTTCGGTCCTCGGATTCATACCAATCTGCACCAAACCGGACCGTTGACACCCCTATTAACTAGTATGGCCAAGCAGTACATTTGGCCAAATAGTTTGGCCGGGGTGTGTTCTGTTGGGTGTGAGCGTAGACTTGTTGAATGAGGTTTGATAGGATCCAGGAAAACTGTAAACGAAACAGTCTAGGAAAATTAAATCAACGGTTGAGATGCATTACAGGAAACCTGTACATGAAACAGTACAAGAAAACTAAATCAACGGTTGAGATTCACTTCATTGTAACTTTCAACTGTTCATTTAATTTTCCGAAACTGTTTCAAGTTCAGTTTTCCTGTATCTAAACATTTCCCACGTTAAATTTCTCTATCAATTAATCAAATCAACCTTTACAATGCGTAACCCTTTTTGTCAACAACTTTAAGAAGTCGATCAAATCAATTCCAATTGGAGTCTTCTTAAGTGTTACACCAGTGTTTTGCTAAATAAGACAAGTTTAAAGAAGGAAACCGAAACACGTACACATTCTCTAAAAATATTTGAAGTGGTAATGGTGCATGAATTAAAACATGCAAAAATGATACATATACACCATCTCTACCACACTCTGTTACTAGGGGTGAGCAGAAAATCCGTCAAACCGTGAATCCAATCCAAACCAATCCAAACCGATTGGTTTGATTCGGATTTTTAGTAGCGTGGTTTGATCCTGGTTTAAAAAAATTAGAATCCGTAGTCAATGGTTTGGTTTGTGGATTTATGTTCATGGTTCCGATTTCAATCCGATCCGAACCATTTTTTACTATTATTATTATTATTATTATTATTATTATTATATATAAGCCATAGTCAACTAACTTCCTAATTTTATTTATTCATTATTCCTTCTCTAACAAGATTTTATTTTGCCTAAGATTCACAACTTATTCCACTAATTCTAATACACCAATAGTGGTTTAGTCATAGCAAATAACTTCGGTGATGAAATTCTCCATTCTAATTTTGATTCCACAACACACTTCTATTTTTTTAAATTTCTATACATGATTCGGTCATAGGCTATTCCTATTCCATGATTTCCTTCATTACCATGGTTAATTACCCTAAATTTCTATATAAGAGGACCTATTCATATTCTATATATAAACCTAACGTAGTAAACCTAAATTTTAAGTACTCTAAATATTTTATGGAAATAATATCTCAATTTTAAGCAAACCGTGGCTCGAAACCGAATCCGATCTGTATTTTAATGGTTTGGATTGGATTGGTTCGATGCCTTTTGTGGGTTGGTTTGGTTCACCAAATTCATAATCCGTAGGTAGTGGTTTGGCTCTTGGTTTACTACAAATCCGAACCAATCCGGTCCATGCTCACCCCTATCTGTTACATCTCCTCTCACATGTGGGGGATCCACCTTTAGGGTGGATCCCCCACATGTGAGAGGAGATGTAACAGAGTGTGGTAGAGATGGTGTATATGTATCATTGTTCTAAAACATGTGGCCATGAGATGTGGTGCCTTGGTGGGTCAACCCAGTCCACTAAAAACTTCTAATCAATCTTCAAAGGTATTCTGTGGGATCAACTTCTCCATTCTTGCAAACCTTTTTGTGTTTTTGATTTTTGTGCTTTGTTCGTCTTTTCTGAATATTTTTTGGATTCGACTTGTATATTTTGGATTAATCATCTATCTTGACGAGAGAAGTCTAAAAGTAAAAAAATTATGACCAAAAGCAAAAAAAAAGTTTACTAAAGACGAACAAATGTCGAATTGTTTTTTTATTTTTGGTCTAAAGTATTGTCTTATATGAACTATTTTTCAATTTCAGCTCACATTTTCGTACTTTTCTGGTTTCTCTTGCCAATTAATACGAATGATTAATCACCAAAAAACGAAGAAAAGCTAATAAAAAATTATGAAAACTAAAAAAATAAGGAGAAAAAAAAGTCATTAAACTGAAAGTTTAGGAGAATAGGGTCATTAAATCCTTCAAAATGCCTTGTGCTTCTCCTCTCAATTCTCGCTCTTGCAAATTTTAGAGCATCAATATCAGTCTCAAAAATCAGCCTCACTAAACGAACTCACCCGATCTTGGTACGTCCCAAAATTGTTCATGCCTAGATGTTTTTCGTGCACGCCAAACGGTGTTTTTGCACGCCCAATGGCTGCCTGTCTTATGATTAGTGTTATCCAATGTTTTAAAACCCGGACTGGTGAGCGAACCGGAAAAGGGACCGGATGGATAGGTCACCGGTTGAACCGTGGTCGAACCAGAATCGAACCATGTCATAATTATATTTAAAATATATTATAAATATATAATTTACTAGAATAAGCATATAAAAAAAATAACGATGTTGAAAGTCTAGGAAATGGAGTTGTGCTAGAAAATTTCTTCCAAGTCTGTTTTTCTCGAATCCCACATCGGTGGGCAACATAGCAATTCTTCCTTTTCGTTGTACTAGGTGGAATCCTACGTGCTACGCACGTACGCATCAACCCGTTAATGTTAACCCGTTAACTTAAAGTATTACATGAATAAAGAAATCTGCTAAAGAACGAAAAGATAATCTTGATAGGCCGTGAAATTACCAAGCTTGAAGTGCAGCTGCAGCTGGGATTGGTGGGTTAAACACGAAAGTGGTTGAGCTTCTTGTACCGAGATTAGTACCTGATGGAATGTTTCAGGTTGACACTCAGATGATTAGGAACTTTACGTTGCAATCGTAAATTGATATAAACTTTGAACAAAGTCGACTAAGTGTATTTGTTTACCTTGATAGTAAAAGCCTAAACTGTAATATCGAAATCTAGTCAATGATTATGGGAAACAATAGCTATCCTTTGATTGTTTTCATTAACATTGCATGCATAGACTTAGTTATCTCAATATTTAAGTACCATCTTTGGCTGCCAGCTTCAAGCGGTATGCAATCGGTATTGGAAATGGACCTGAAAGGTTGGAGATTGCTGTTGCTTCAGTGTCGCTAAACTGATCCCAGAGAGTGACAGTGGTTGGGATAAATCTGATTTACACCATAACACTACTTAGGTTAGCATCGGAAATATTGACTGGATATATAAAATAACTGACTAAGTACCCTTGATCTATGATGCGCAGATCTGCAATCATAGACTTGCCAGCAGGTTTCCTCGGCCCAACCTCAAGAATTGCGAAAAGCATATCTGTTTCAAGATTGGTCAAAGTCAAGAGCTGTCCTAGTTTATTTAATTTATGGCCAAAAATATACTTTGACGTTACCAATCTTAGCATCCACATCATCTATTGATGCAATATCAGCTATAGGAGTAAAGTTAAACTTCAGCGTGCGAATAGTGAGACCATCAATTAATTTTGTCTGTATCGGTGTCCTCGCACTTATTTTCAGCTGGAAACAGTGATCCACAAATCGATGCTGCACATCTAGTTTGTCAACAGTAGCATTGCTTATGGAGTATGTTTGGAACATTTTCAGCGTGTTGCTGAGAATGGCAATGTCCTCGCCAAAGATTGTGCCTTGGATCTTGGTACCCTATAATTTAGTCAATGTTAGTTTTTGTTGTTAGATGTCTACTCAATAGAAAAAACTTAGGCATTGAACATGGCTAAGAGTTATACCTCAGCATCCTGAAGCACTACGCGCTGATATGGTTTTGCAATCTTGGATGTTGTTCGTGGCATGCCTTTTTCTACAACCATGGCCTCAATAGTGTAGCGCTTTCTTTCGATGGTTATGTCTCTCACGGGACAAATGTGCTTCGACATCTGAAACCTATAATATTCATGTTTAGCTATACTTCCATGTCAATAAAGCGGTTTATTTTGAAGTCTGGCTGTATCTCTACAAGTTTTTGGTCAAATTGCATGTATGTTCATTGTTCATTTTTTATCCTCTCAAATCTACGAAAGGCTTTTCATGCACTGTTTTTTTTTTTTTTATCACGGTTGCTTTTATAAACAGCATAGATCACTAATGGCATTCACTATCACAATTTTGGCTTAAAGCTGAGACAAAAATCTTACTGATATTTGGCTTAAACAGCAGAGATCACTGATGCCTAGCATTTGGCTTAAAGCTGAGACAAAAACCAATAAATTTTTAAGTGGTGTATCAAGATTTTACATGGTTTTCAGACCTATGTGATTAATAAATTGTAAGTTTGATGTCTAGGAATACATTAAATGGTCTATCTAAACCTTGCAAATTCATTCATGTCAAGCTGTTTGTTTTGTATAATCTTCAATATCTTTGTCTTCAATACCCCGATCAACAAACACTTAAGAACTTGTGCATGGGTGAATGATGAAGCTGTTTTGGAGGAAAAACGTGTTTTGACAAGTAAAAAGGTTTGCAAAGTTAGGTAACATCGGTCGATAGTGAAAGGTAATGAGCTGGCTATATAGCACAGGCACTGTCTAGGTATCCCTACAGCTTACTCAGACCTATTTATACAAACAGTTGGTGTGCATGGACTCTGTCCAAGGCAATAATTTGTAGAACTAAAAATATTGTATCTCAAAGGTTTGCACGATAAGCCTAAAACTGAATATTTATACACATAAATCTCTACATACTTTACAAGCACAATTTGTAGAAGGAAGTAAGAAGAACTTACGAAGTGATGAAGAACCCGGTGTGCGTTTGCTCTTGGTGATAGTTAAAGAAGCAAGAGTTCTTTTCTTTGGTAAGTCTCTGGCTGTTTTTATAAACACTGATAAAGGGGTTAGCAGTAATTACTATGCATCTACAGCTGGAGGTGACAATCAATCGAGTAAATTTTGCAGAGCTTAATCATTACCGCCGTTGAGTGACAAGCTTTTATAGCTAAGCGTTCCCTTACCAAGGTATGTGCTCGAGTAGATAAATATCTTGGTAGTTGTGTGAACTTAATGCATTTTCGATTGATCTAATGCTCTCATCTGAGTGGGTAAGTGTGTTAATAGAAGATTTTCTGCATTTAAGATGAAAGGAGTATGCAGCAGTAAAGCAGGAAAAAACTCACGAAGATTTTCTGCATTCATCTGAGTGGGTATGTGGTCGAGTAGATAAATATTTTGGTAGTTGTGTGAACTTAATGCATTTTAGATTGATCTAATGCTCTCATTTGAGTGGGTAAGTGTGTTATTCAATGTTAGATTCGGAACAATCCGAATGGTTTACAACACCATACAGGAGTATATAGCAGTAAAGCAGCAAAAAACTTAGGAAGAAAGAGTGGAACTTTGTCAATGCATGTGTATTGTTAATCCACTTCAAATATAGCCTGAATATGATTGACAATGGATAGAGTGGAATGCATATGCATTGGAAATTTGGATAGTATCTTTTTGGTGAGTCTGTTAATCTGTTTTCGTGAAAGAGATAGTTGGCAGAGTGAGTTGTCGCAGGAAATCTAGCTTTGCTAGAAGTGCAGCAATGCAGTGTTGTGAATCCGAATCAGAGTTGCAGTAATGCTTATTCAAAATGGATTAAGAACGTCTGTATTCTATTTTGAAGCGCATTTAAATCAGAATTTAGCCTTTTATACAGAAACATTATTGATCATACAATGCTGCTGTACTTCTGCAGCTCAAGATGAGGTGCTATATTTTCTTGCATGCTTAGAAAAGGATGGGCGTTCTATATATTACAGACTCAAAGTGCAAATAACTATTTATCTGCCTGAATATATTACAACGCAGAGATTAAAGTCAAAATACATAATATATTTATATCAGACATTAGATCTCAGCCTAGTAGGAGCTAACTGTGTGGTGTTACCACTCAAGCATTCTTTCACCTCCATGCCTTGCAAACACTATTACAGACCCAAAGTGCAAATAACCATTTATCGGCCCGAATATTTTACAACCCAGAGATTAAAGTCAAAATACATAGTTATTTATATCAAACATTAGATCTCTGCCTAGTAGGAGCTAACTGTGTGCTTGTACCACTCAAGCATTCTTTCACCTCCATGCCTTGCGAAGACTATAACCTGAAGGATACCAGTATGCGAAACACCAACAAATATGAAGTCTAGCTCTGATACTTTGTGCTCGAATAAAAATTTGGTGAAGCAGCAATTTGCGATTCCACCATGGGCAACGGGAACGTGCCACTCTCGACTACCGGTTTTCAGCATAATCTTCTTTAGTTCACCATCTCGCAGAATGTGATTCAAGTTGTTCTCGAGAACCTAAAATGACGCAGAAGGAAAACGAATCGATAAGATTTAAGTCTTTGGCTTGGTTGATAGATAATGGTGGCAATCACCTTTCGGATATGAGTCTCTGATAGGCACATGCAGCCAAATTGTTTTGCACTAAACTGTGTTAGCATGGCATGTGGAGTACAAGAAGTCCTTCTCGTATCTATGCGTCACATGATCAAGTAGAGAACAAATAAAGGGGTTAAATTAAAAAGTGAGTATGCCTGTGATATGTATGCTGCAGATGAACAAATAAAGAGTAAATAGAGCTGTTAAATTATAAATAACCAAATATATGAAACCGTAGTTTGGCAATAGTCTTACAATTGGCATCCGACGGGTGTTGGTAGAAATTTGTTTCTGTATTCCAGCGATGCATAACCCTTGCCAAGTTGGTATTCAAGACATACACATCGAATATCCATTTTTTGTAACAGCCAAATACAATTTTGAAATTTGGCTTGACTTCATGATCCTTTAAGAACGAAGACCAATTGTCGCGAAAGTTGTTATTGATTATGCGCACTGGCCAAACCTTATTCCCACTCTTTAGCAAGATCCAAAAAGAGTCATATTCCTGATTGAAAAATTGCTCAAATCCAATTGGCACACCCTGAGTTTCATAAACAACTGGAGGTTAATTAGCTTATTGGAATGGACAGTACTTAATACTACAGCCTTTAGTTGTGATAATTACCGTTAACTGATAAGCATTTGGAGCTGGGATGTCTTTGACAAACCATGGCTCATTTATTCCTAAGTTTCAATAACAGATGGACCGAGGCTATCAATACTCACGAAAAAAATAATAATGATTATAGAATGTAAAGTTTATCTTGCATGGAAGTGCATAGTATGATTTTTGAGAACAAAATAAATACCTTCGTCATTGCTCATCAGGAAAGAGTAGTAGATGAGAGAATCTAGCCAGCTGGAGAAACCATCTTTGTTTTCCCACACCCTAACTGGTCCCATTGGATATAGCCCTAAATATTTTGATATGAAGGCGGGATTCGCCTCGTACGTCAAACTTTCTGAGCCCTGACGTGTTGACACACCAGCAAGATCTGATTGGCCACTTGCAGTGTGTAAATAGAACAGTCCACCCTCTGCATGAAATTGTGGTTCATGACTTTCAAAGAAGACTCTCACAAATGGATCACCAGCTGCCATTGAAACCTAAAATATAGACGAGAAGTTAAAATAGTTGCATCAATATATAATGGAAGCCAAACAACGTAAATGGAAAATATTCAAACTAAAAAGTTTTACCAGTTTTAGAGACTGAATTTGAGAGCTGTAACTGTCTTGTGTTCCTTGGTTTGTTCACTGGAAATGGGTGACGAATTTTATTATCTTTGTTGTTCAATATTTTTGTCTAAGATTATCTATTATGAATAAAGCTGTAATAACTCTTGACTGATGTGAAATAAAGCAGGTTGCCTTTAACTGGAGGCAAGATCTAAGAGTTAATTCTGTGATTAAGACCAAAATGTGCTATCAAATCCTGGCAGCAGCTGAGGTCAATTCAGCTGGAAGCATTAACTAAGGCTCTCAACTACAGCTACACCAGAGCCTAGCAAGTAATGATACACAACAAGTGGTAGAAAGCAGCGAAGTCCATGCACAGCATACGACCTAACCCATTGAATAGATAAGTATATTTGCTCTTTTAATTTTCTGGCATTAGAGAGTTAGTGGTGTTTTACTTGCTTTCATTACTCTAGAGTTGTACATTGGTGTTAGATATTGTGTGCTTCGTTAAGTAGATCCTTGTACACTATATTTACAGTAAAATAAGGTGACAATGGATCATGAGCTAATTGTCTCAGCTGCACCTTAATTTTTGCTGCCGTTGTTGCTCGAGATAATGCCACGTAGAGCTGGCCATGAGCAAAGACAGGTTCGGGTAAATAGACACCGACTGTATTCAGTGTTTGTCCTTGTGCTTTATTTATTGTCATTGCAAAGCAAACTCGAATGGGGAATTGGCAGCGCGAGAATTCTACAGGGTAGAGGTGAAGATCATTGGGTTGTAAAGTAATTCTGGGTATGAAAACTATGTCGCCCTTTTTTTCACCAACGGCAATTTGGGCAACAATTATATGCGGCTGAAAGTCCAAACAAATTAATCTAGTACCGTTACACAATCCTTTTGACGGGTTTATGTTCCTCAAGAGCACTATTGGACAATTTTTTTTCAACACTAAGTGATGTGCTGGCATTCCAACGGGACAGATTGAGTTTAGAAAATCAATGTATAATCCTTGTTGACTACTATCCGTGGTTTCGTCAAAACTGAGGTAAACATTGTCTTCTCCTGGAAATTTACTCATCATTGTCTCGTTAATTTCATCGACAGCACTATTTTTAGGAGTTAAAATAGCTGAGTCTGTTATGGAAAGTGGATCAGTTCCACTGGCTGTGAATGCCGGAAAGACAAAATTTATCAAATCATCTAAGGTAGGCTTCGCGCTGAAATATGGATTTGTTTTAGCTCGCATGTTCTGTTTCAATCTGAACTTAGTAAGTGCTGGCCAAATGTAAGAACGAATAAGGCTTGCATTCATGCAATCCTCTTTTGTCCCTCTCGGTATAACTGGTAAAACTTGACGAAAATCACCCCCCAACACCACAATTTTGCCACCAAACAACGCGTCATTTCCTGTTAGATCACCCATTAGATCATCTAGTGCCTCAATAGACTATTTTTTGGCCATGGATGCTTCATCCCAAATGATTAGGGCAGAATCCTTCAACAGTTTTGCAAGGCCTGACTGCTTTCCTACATTGCAGCATAGCTTTCCATCACCGTCTATTGGTATTTTAAATCTAGAATGCGCTGTTCGTCCATTTGGTAAGATTGATGCAGCAACTCCCGAACTTGCTGTTGCTAATGCAATCTTATTCTGAGATCTTATAGTTGCTAATATTGCTCGGTAAAGAAAAGTCTTGCCTGTTCCCCCCGGTCCATCAATAAAGAAAGCCATGCTTTTTCCTTCAGAAACTGCATCTGTTATAGCCTTGAATGCAGCAAATTGACACTCATTTAAAAGTGAAATGCTATTTAGATCATCCTGTCCTACGGTGAAATCCATTTCATCCTGAATTTCCTTACATATTAAGCTTTTGTGGCTCTTGTCTATAATTAGATCAGATAGCTAATAATGATCGAGGTTGCAACCCATTGATTCCAGTTCTGAATTTATTACATTTAGCAGTTTTTGCCGAGCTTTTTCTTTGTTCATTTTTTGCAATGAAACATAGTCTTCAATCATTTCTTCTTCGAACTTCAAAAATAATTCTCTAGGGTTTATAGCGCCACAATACACAAGGATAGTGCAGAAGAGCTGTCTCAAAGAAGATGGCATTTGATAGGTAGATGCTTCTTGCATGCATGCCTCATTGCTGTTATCTGTTTCTAATAACCCAAGCGCAACCGCTGCCTCCCTAAATGTGTCGTATGTTGAGGACCGCACTGTTCTTAAATTTGCGTATGATGTAGGCCCTGGCACATGATTTAAAAGCATTCTTAAATAATATCTCTCTCCTTCACATGGATTAGCTGTTACAATTCTACCTATCACGTCTCCACGCTCTCGTACTTTCCATACTCTTGTTTGCTTGTTCCATACAAAATGTTCCGGGAAATTTCGATATAAAAGTTTTTTTTCCTTTGCAGTTACGTCAGAGCCATTCATCCAAAAGAATTGTGTTAGCATTGTTCGTGAGTATGCATCATTATTGGTTATAGTTCGAAGGTCTGTTTCTTCTTGAAGTTGATCATTTGACAGCCATCTAAGTGCAATTGCAAACTTATCACTGCTGGATTCATTTCATGAATAGAAAACCTATATATTCTCCATATTGCTTCAGGTGGCGATACCCATCTAGCGGTTTGAAACTGTTCTATTTCATCAATAGTTTGGTCTGGCGTTGAACTGACTAATTTATAATGTATCTTATCATGTCCCTTGTATATATACTTATACAAGTACTTCACTGCTTTAATTGTAGAACAGACCTCAACATTAAGATGGCAATCAAACATAGCTAATAAATAAGGGTTGTATGGTACGACCCATCTATTGTCTAGCAAGCGTCCCCGAACTTCAACAGGTTCCGCATGCATAGTTCGCTTATAAATTGGATATCCATTTGGAGCAATTACTGTTTCTTCTGTGAAACTTCTTGGATAGCGATCTTTACACTTTTTATTTTCCATGCAAACATTATTCTCATTTAGTGTTCCACAAGGTCATTGCATCATGTGTTTTAGAACCATTGCGTACAAATGTGGTTGCTCATCTTTGTCTGGTAACTCAGCTGATATAAAAGCATCGAATTTCTCAGTCGTGTTTATTTTGTATGCTTTTTTGAGAATAAGTAGCATGTGGACATGCGGAAGTCCTCTTTTTTGGAATTCAATCACAAATGTATATGCTGCAACTGGTCCAAATAGCTCCTCTTTGATGACCTCTTTTCTTAGGTGCTCAAACTTACTTCTAAAGACTCTAGCGACTAAGTCTGGTCTGTTTTCTGTTTCCTCAAAACTTTTTAATTGCTGTGTTATCTCAATCCACTTTGGATTGCAGGTCATGGTCAAAAACAAATCTGGCTTTCCATACTTTTCTACAAGAGCCATAGCATCCATATAGCGCTTACGCATATCTCGTGGGCCTCCAATGACGGACGATGGTAAAACAATTCGTTTTCCCACATTTGATCCAGCTGTCTCACCTTGGTTAATACTGTCTACTATACCTTGATAGAGGTTTGCGCGAATTTCTCGCTGTTTCAGCCTAAAAAAATCTAGTCTCGAGGTTTCTATCTTCACATACATATCAACAACAAATTGCTGTAGCAGACGTCCAGATTGCAAGATAATCGAATCAATCGATGGCCTTATTTGGAATCGATATGCATAGAATTCACGGCATGACACCATATTCTGCTTTTCTGCATTTTCCTCATACACTGCATGTACGTAGAAGATGAGTGAGTATAGCTATTCTAAGTGCCGAAGCATTTAATCCAAAGTCTAAACCATCAGAGTTACCTGCAGCTTCATTAGCTAATAAGTCTTCTCCTGATGTCGAATGTGATGGAATGACTCTTTCCTGGGCCTGAGATTGACCGCGGTTATGCGCCTTTTGGATTCCTTGGTGCCATCCCGGTTCTCCTCTTGGAAACAATAATGGATATTGCAGAGCATCATAACAACCATAGTGATATCGAACCTGCTGAATGTAGCCATTATGTTGGTGGACAACTATGTTACGCTCAGATGAGTCTGTTCCATCACGATTATCTGTCCAAAGACCGGCTACCTGACTAACTGTAGGTGGTGAGTACGTGGAACTACCCATTCGTGGATTGGCTTTTAATTCAATTGCATAAGTATCAAGATTAGGCACTGTCCTTAGACTGCGAAAGAAGATTGAATATGGATTAGAATCCAGTGCTCCAATAACCTTCTTTATAGTTTCAGGGTTCAGTTTTGTTGCAACGGCTCTTCTATTATTCACCTCTGCCTCTGTGTCATAAAAATACAGCTGCAAATACAACGGTGGTGCAGACCCGGATGGGTAAAGATTATGAATATAATGAGACATTGGTCCCTGGGCACGGTATGTGAACACACCGCTAGTCTTGTTTGCATACTTCTTATCTATAATTACCTTGACCGATGTAAAAGCAAAAGCATCATTAAATGGCCTAATGTATTGCCTAAAATGCGCAGATTCTGGAGTTGAACCCGTGAACAATTCCCTTAGCTCATCAGAAACGGAAATTGGGTACAGAGATACATCTCCTTTGGCGCAACAGAAGCCCAAAGGTTCGTAGGGCAATCTTTTAGCCAAACAAAGATGGCAGGAAGGTACCTCAGGCAGTACATATGCCTCACATGGAACAGGTCGCACTCCAACCTTTGGAAGAGGCATCAGAGTACCTGATACGATACCTACAACAGAATTGTGTAACAATGCATGAATGCTCAAGCAAATGAAATTGCTGCTTACCAAAAGTTAAGTTCCATACTTACCCACTGATATGTCATAGAGCATACCTACATGGAAAAAAGAATAATAATTATAATAATCATAAATGATATAATTTGCAGCAGCACTAAATAATGATTTAAATAAATGATTGCATACATGGTTTATCTACAAATGTGGCTGATTGAGCTGAAGTTGAACCTATATAGAACGTATATAAGGAAGCCATAATGAGTAACAACTGCATAAATTAAATGAAACGTACTATAAATGTGTCGACAAAGTCACTAAATACTCTGAATGTAAACATGTTTACCCATGGAAACTACACTCCTGTCGAATGCCGTGCCAGAATAGCCTATGCTAGCTCCATACTGACCATGTTCAATCTCTGTACGTGTGTCAAAGGCAGGAAACACTTCATGCTTGTCATGTTGCTGAATTGAAACTGTAACCAAATCTTCTTCAACCCTTTTTCTTTTAAGAGCGGTTTCTCTCCTCTTTGCTTTTTTTTTTTTTATCTTTATCTTGCTGTGACCATTCTGAGTAAGGTGGTCGTTTGTTTTGTGACATCGAATTGAAATCCTGCATACCATGAAGCGTGAAGTGTTCTTTCTCATTTTAGTAATGGAAAAGTAACAAATTCAGAATAGTTTGCAATCTTTCAGCATTGAATTCTAGATTTAAAAGTTAAGAATAGCAAAGGCCCATTTACACCTGCAGAATAAAAGCATGACTGCATAAAAAATATACACGACACTTACAGCTGCGGCTATCACTGAAATCAAGCAATCACCAACAAACATAGTTTTCTTCGATTTTTCACAGAGGTGAAAAATGCAGCAAGCATTCACCAGTCCGACGCGAGGTTTTAATCATGTTTTTCTGTTAATACAGCAGTTTAATGGTGTCCGTTGTTTTTTTGTTTGCCACATCATATTTTTCTAACTGTAGATGTTCCAATTAGGTTTAAAAATTTAGAAATTAGCTCACAAAAGAAGCACTTGTAATTAGTTTCTCTCCTCACTACTTTGATTGTTTAGAAGGAAGAAAGAACTCGAAGCACTTCGAAATTCCACTATTTTGGTTGTGAAAGAAGAATCAATTGGCAGATTTGAGGTGTTACGGAGAAAAGCAATCCTCTACTCTAAACCTGAATTAACCTGCAAAAATGGAAGTGATGTAGGAAATACACCATTACAGAAGGGTGAAAGCTTCTCCTATCTTACTTGTGATAGTTTCTCATTCCTCGTTATTAATTGGCACGGATTTGGCAAAGGAAGGGTTATACGAAACCAAACATTTTACTAATGAACAAAAGGCAAGGAATCAAACCCAAGGGTTGGCAAAGTGGTCAAAATCTGGCACTCAGGTATTCCCCCCCCCCCCCCCCCCAAGAGTTTCTAAAACTCTTAGTTGCCATCAACTCTTTTAAGAAGCAGCTTTGGTCTTCCAAGATTAGGAAGTGGAGGTGGGTGTAAGCTGGCCTAGCGTGGAACCGTGAGTTATGAAAACATAACCTCTGGCATTTTCCTTGAGGTTTTTCATTTCCCTCAAAAAATATTCCATTCACAACATGGCTTCCCCGATTTCCATTTACTGCTTATTTATTTGTTCACTTTGCTCCATGCATGTCATCCCTAAGATGGAATCCGATCGTTTTTCTAAACTCTAGAAATCTTGCAAGTTTTCTTCTCTGTAAGCACCTGATGCTGTCAATTTTAACAACAAACGAAACTGTTTTTATCTAAGAAAAAATTTCCCGTGAGTGAAAAAGAGGAAGCTATAGCCATTCCATTTCCAGTCAGGACTGAAGAGGGGAAAAGTATCGATATATTCTTCAATGATATCTCCATACCAGGTCAATTTTTTAAGATGCATGCAACGCTGGTGGCCTCATCTGTTAGAAAGCATTGAACTCCGTCATATCCGTCACAGATCAAACTTAAGATGTCAAGTAATACCGTACGGAAGTGAAATTCTATATATCTACCTAGCATCTTATTGTAACTCTTGCGGGCCTTATAAGAAGAATTCATTCTTCTCGTTTGCCTACCTAAATAACTCTGTCAGTGCGGCGAGGCACTACCCTTGCAGCACTAACCTACATAAAATTTAGTACCTCGTGTCTGCTTCAAAATTAACTGATGGAGCGTTGAATGCATAGGCTTATTGTGCTGCAGCAATCGTTAAATATGTAAATGTAAGATCTCATAAGCAATACCTTGCATGCACGTGTTTGTTATGGAACAGAAAGAGACCATGGAAAACTGAAACCAGATGACAGAAATGTCTAAATAGCTCAGAACTCACCAAATGGTTGATGAGAGGCTGGGTGCTATAGCAAACCAAGCGTGTAACTGATTTGCTGTAGGAGGATGTTTTAGGCTTCAAACAAGAGTAATCTAGCAAGTCAAACCATTGATTTTAGATATAGAAGGCCTAACACCCAGCCAGCAAAGCATAATGATTCATCGGTTGGATTTGACATCAAAAGCTGGCGTTAAGTAATGCTTCTTGGGCCACCAAATGTGTCTCCTAAGGACCTGAGGTACTTGTCTAGGTGGACTCTATTTTTTGTTCCCATGTGATCTAGTGTCTAGGTGTACTTTATTTTTCCTTTTCAAAAATGATAGATACACACCTTCTAAACCAATGTTTTGAAACCCGGACCGGAGGGCGAACCGGAAAAGGGACCGGGCGGATGGGTCATCGGTTGAACCGCGGTTGAACCGCTATCGAACCGTGATGTCATAATTACGTCATTAATATATATTTTTAATATTCAAAAAAAGAAATATGAAAAATAAAAGTTGGAAAAGAGAGATACATAGTAGAAAAGAGAGATACAACTTTAAAATGCAGCTGCTCTCATGGAAGTGTAGACAAACGAGTAAGATACAAAACTTTGCAGTCCCACATCGCTCAAATAGGAGTTTTGAGACAACCTAGAGTGCTATAAAAGGTAAATAGAGAGACCTCCTTCTGTGCAATTGTGCTTTGGAAGCGTAATGACTGGCCCACGTGGACAGTCCTCCTTGGGATGCCAAGTACAGCTTTAAAATGCAGTTGCAAAAGTGAAGTACAAATTTTGAATGTTTTGGTTCGGTCCAAGTGACTCGCAGGCGAGTCAAACGATTTGCCGGTTCAACCGTTTTTATACACCGGTTTTTAAAAAAGAGACCGGTTTTTAAAAATGGACGATTCTTGGGACCATCCGGACCGGAGTAAGGTCCGGTTCACGAGTTTACCGGTCGAACCGGCCGGTCCGGTCCGGTTTTTAAAACATTGTTCTAAACCACTCCACATCACTCCCTTTCTCACATGTATGATCGGGTCCATTGGGACGCACCGGGTGGGCCCCACCAAACATGTGAGAGAGGGTGTTATTTTTGCTTGTAGAATGTTAAGCAACCAACAATAAAGTGTGGATTTGATAGTTCTAACTGGTAGGCAAGTATAGATATTCATTAATATTGTAGCTGTACTCTATTTTTTAGCTGTACTCTATACAGTATAGATGGTCATTTATAACCCCAAATGCAGTTTAGATTGATCTAATGCTCTCGTCTGAGTGGGTAAGTATGTTAATGGATACACCGTCTATACATGCGCTTGAATATGCGAAGAATCTTTTCTTGCAAATTGCTATGGTCCTATCTCATGGAACAGATATATGATTGAGCGCAACTCTAATGTCAAATATTTTGTTCTTTCCCAGTTTATTCCATTCACAGTTGCATTTCCTAAACATATCTAAGCTGGATCAATGTATAATTTTGTCGGATCAAGATTTAGAGTGCTTCTTTTAAATTGGTAACCAAATTAAGGATTTGATTTTCAGACATGAATGATATCGATTAAAGAAGGCTGAACTTTATTGAACAGGTCAAAAAATGGAAACATACTTCCATGTTTACCGAGCACGCACCCGTGTACTCTATATATTACAGAACGAAAATGATAATAGTGATCCATGTCAGCAGTCTATATATTACAAAGCCAAAATGATAACACTTATCCATGTGCTTGATTACATCAGACACGAAAACAGAAATTTGAAAAGTTGCGATGATCTTCGTTCTGATCTTCGAGCTCAGTCTAGCGCTAATTCTTCAGCTGAATATATTACAGACCCAAAGTGCAAATAGTTATTTAGCTGTGCCTGAAACCATTGACTATGATCGTGGACGTAGTTTAAATCTAAGCAAAAGTTGTCCAATGGTCATATCTTGTTCCGTGCTAGCAGAAGCAAAATTCTTAATGTAACATCATGTCATCCAAAAATTGTACCAGCGACAGTATGCAGGCAAGTGTTTGTTACTCCGACATATAAACTGAAAACTTTGAGCAGCATATCCTAATTTTTTTGAACTCACCAGATGGTTGATCAGCTAATTACATCTGCACGAATGTAACTATGAAGTAAGTTGCTCTCGATCAAAGTCTGGGTGTGAAGCAGCAGTAAGCTGTCAAGGTTCAACCATGAGTCCCATATTTTTTCAAGATGCTAACAACCACTTCAATATCAAATGTGCTAGTTAATCAATGTAGCACTTGGAATTGACATGAGTTGTTGGCAGGAACTAATGTTCCTTGGGCCACGATAGTTTGAACTGGCACCCAACTATAGATGTTCATTTATAACCCCTAAACATGCTAAACAACTTGGAACGCCAGAACTGCAGTAACCAAACAAGCTAGTGCAAGGGAAAATTCCAAGCTAAGTGACTCCGTTGTTAAGACCGAACCAAAACTATCAAATAGCCAGAGCAAGTTTTCCAGCAAATTAACCACCACAAAAGCATCAACAAGTACAACGTAAAATACACCGAAGTTGTTCTATATCGGACAGTTATGAGTAGCTCAAAAAACATTCCAACTAAGAGCTGTTTCATATGACAGCAAAATCCAACAGTGGAAAACTAAACATGCATCTTCTTTTCCACAAATGCCAAAAGCTAGTAACTACGTGCATACCGAAGTTCTAAGAACAAACACCACCGAAACGTTATTACACAGATCGTTACCTAGCACACCTGTTAGGTCACAATCCCAAACGAAAGTTTTTTTAATTTAACTACTAAGGTCTCAAAAGTTGTACACAACAAAATCATTTCCCATAGCCTGCAAAACGCAAGACTGAATTTCAAATGAACTTTATAGAATTTCACTTCCAGAGCAAGGTCCTTCTAAATCTTCATCCATTCACAGTGCTTCTCCTGATGTTCTCCAGTTCCGATGACCACAACCTGAAGCTCAAAAGCAGGTGAGACAGCTACAAAGATGTAATCAAAGTACTCCAACTCAAGAGCACTAATAAATTCCTGAAATGGCAAAGGCTGAAGCTGCATATTCTCAGTGGTGATTGTCCAGGTTTTCTGCGCCATCTTAACAACAATCTGTGGGAGCTGAAAGAACTCCACAAAGCGTCCCAAGCGATCTTCAAATTTCTACAAGACACACAACAGCATTAATGATCCAATGATATCAAATTGTCGAGGAAAACAATTAGTGCAATAAATTTGATACCCTCAGAAGGTCAACCCGAGGTCCATATATAACACCAAACTTGAGTGGAGTAATTTGGTTTTGCAGATTCGAAGGCAAACAAGCAGTACGAAGGCCGCCTAGTTACAAATAAAACAAACCCATCACAAACACAGCACATGTTAGAGCAGCTAAAATATAATCTGCAATATATAACACGATGTAAAATACACAAAGATAGATCGACATACCCGAAGGAGGATGCAGATTTTTTAGTTCAAACCCACGGTTTGTCCAGTAATAACGAACCTCTGTGTCATTTTCATCAAAAATTATAGTATTAAAGATCCACCTGCGCTCGCAGCTCAGGATAATTTTATATCCTGAGTCCAAGCCATGAGCCCCGCGGTACTCAGGCCAGCCCCTCCTAAACTTGTTATCAACAATCTCCACCGGCCATGCCTTAGGTCCGTTCCTAAAAACAATCCATTTCGTAGTGTTGTTGAATTCATTGGTGAGCCTTAATGCAAGAGGCAATGTCTGTGTCCAAGAAATATTGCACAAAATTTTTAAACCATCAAACACATCAATGCAATAAACAATGTATAATATACAGTTCATCATTCACATTAAGAAAAAAATGACCTGATCACAATCAATTGGCTTAACCTCTTGCAGATACCAACATCTCGCCACACCTGGATATAAGAAAATACATTCAGTGGCAGCACTGCACCTATTTCTTAACTCTAATTAACAAAAACGCTGAATTCTAAACCACGCAGAGTAATCATACCTTCCACGCTGTACCGCACAAACGAATGGTAGACAACACTGTCCAACCAGGCAGACATATCCTCACTCAGCTTCCAACGCAGAACAGAACCAAGAGGTAATATCTCTCCATAATCTCTCACAAAGAAGTCACAAGCTTTATAGACCAAGCCCTCTGGTGAATTTCTAATCACCTCAACTGCCTTGGCATGCGAACCAGAAGCAGTGTAAAGAAGGTAAAAGCCGTCATTATTACCAGAATAATAGCTCTGCTGGTAACCCCACAGAACAAAGGGATCACGGATGGACATTTAGCCAACACCTATGGATATGTTCATATAAAAACGCAGACGGAAAAAAAGCTTAGCACGGATGTATTCCCTAACAGAAACAACAAACCATACACGAATACATCATACAGAGCACATATATGTATCTACTGAAGCCACTCTCTTCAAATGCTGGAAATCCCGGCACATAAATGATTGGACAATTATTTAAAATAACAAAACATAGTTACACTTTTGCAATCTTTAACTCAAAACACAGTTCCCCATGAACACAATACTGCATCGCCCAAAAGTTGAAACCGAAAACACCATGCAAGCACGAAAAAATAAAGCAAACGAGTTACTGGCCAAAAAATAAAAATAGGTCAGGGAATCAAGCATAAGCACAAAGAAGAAAGCAATCAACAACGCACAGATAAGCACAAAGACAGATCCAACTAAAAGAAGTGAACCGGCGAAGAAGAAAACACAGACCTAGCGTGAGAAGACTGAGTTACCTGGTAGTTGAACGAAAGCAAAGCAAGGCGAACTCGAACGCGTGTGGAGAAATGCAGATTAGGGAGGACGTAACACCTCTCTTTACCAAATCGCCATTTAATCGACGGCAAATAGATATCTTTTTTCATACGCGGGAAGCCCCTAGCCACCTGCCTCCAACCACCTCCATTAATGAAAGCAGACGAAATTTATGGTCCTTCCGCAATAATAAAACAGCTCAACTAATTAAAGTAATACATTGAAGTCATACTCCCTCCGCCTTTTTTTTTATTTGCCCGTTTTGAGAGTTCAAATATTTTTTTTATTGAATTTTTTGATATTTTTTTATTGGTTATCTTGCATAATTTACACTATTTCAGTTTTTGCTTTGTCAATAAGCAAATTTAGGTGTGTATGGGGGCCACACTTGTGTGTGTGTGTTTGTAGGTAACTCTTGTGTGCATGTAGTGTTGCTCGCAAATTTATGGGGCAAATTCACTGGGGAACAATCCCCAAGTAGGAGGAATTGTTACATGCTCGGCAAGTTTAGCCGTCCACAACGCGATAAACGGCCTAGATTTTAGAGAGAGAGAGAGAGAGAGAGAGAGAGAGAGAGAGAGAGAGAGAGTATTTGGGTGAGAGGAAAGAGAGAGAGAGAGAATCAATCTAAGCTGCTCAAAACACATTTTGACGGCTCGAATCATGCCTGGGTACCAAGTGGAAATACCCACTCCGCACCCCAAAAATTTTCGTTAAGTAGATATCAATCGCCGACTGCCGATTCATGTGGCATTTTTCTGTGTGTGTTTTCTCCCTTGTTACAAAAGTTTTTTCATATTATTTTTGCTTGTAGAATGGCAAGCAACAAACAATAAAGTGTGGATTTCATAGTTTTAACTGGTAGACTGGTAGGCAAGTACAGATGTTCATTAATATTGTATGTGTACTCTATTTTTTGATGCCACGAAACTAACAACAAAGTGCGGATTTGATAGTTTGAACTGGTAACCAGCTATAGATGTTCATTTATAACCCCTAAACATCCTAAACAACTTGGAACGGCAGGATTGCAGTAACCAAACAAGCTAGTGCAAGGGAAAATCCCAAGCTAAGTGACTCCGTTGTTAAGAACGAACCAAAACTATTAAATAGCCAGAGCAAGTTTTCCAGCAAATTAACCACCACAAAAGCATCACCAAGTACAACCGTAAAATACACCGAAGTTGTTCTATATCAGAGAGTTATGAGTACCTCAAAAAACATTCCAACTAAGAGCTGTTTCATATGACAGCAAAATCCAAGTCACAATTATACACCAAGCAACCAACCATTCCACACTCAGCATGCACAAGGAACTGCAAAATGATCCTGGTATAAGCAGAAGGCAAATACTTGGTGCATAACAACTGAAGTTTTACAAAACGCAAAATTAACCAGGGAAGGAGAAATTTATCCAGACGACGGCCATACATCAATCCTAATACAGCACGAAAGCTTGCACAAAAAGGGCCATAAACATAACCATCCATCGCAGCCCACACCGCAGATAAACCTTACATAAAACAGCAGTTCAGCGAGTAAGTAAATGGTGCAATTAAAGTAAAAATGGTCCATCACACCATTGCCTCTAGGTTGGATGAACATATGAAATCCATTGATAAACCCTCTCTGCATTGTCGTTACCAAACACTATCACCTGCAGCTCCAGCGCCGGCGACACAGCCACAAAAACACAATCAAACACATCAAGTTCCAAGACTGCCACAAATTGTCCGAGAATAATACTGTCAAGCCTTCCGTCAGCAAAAGGAATCACCCACGCATGTATACCCATCTTGATCTTGATTTCTTCCACACCAGTATTTCCAAACAACCGGCTCACACAGTCCTGCAACTCCTACATATAACAAAAATAGCAGTAAGCCATAACAACACCCAAAAAACATCAACACAAAACAACAACCTTTAAACCCTACCATAAAGAAATCAGCATCAGGTGTAATCACCAACATGAACTTCAAATCAAGTTGTTGTCTTTCCATTACCGAAGGCAAGCAAGAACTAACAATGTCTCCTGCAACATATCACTAAACAATCTAAGAACAAAACAACCAAACTACAAACTAATTCAAATCTGCGATGGATGGAATTCATCGTATAACCTGGTAGCGGAAGAAGAGCCTGCCAACCATGATCAGCCCTTGACCAGGGGTATACAACACTGACGTTCGTATCGTCAAGCACAAACACCTCAAATACCCATTGCCTCTCACAACCGATAACAACCTTATAATTAACCTGAAGGTCATGATCATCGCAGAACTGTTCCCAACCATGAGTAAGCTCATTGTCACAAATGAAAACGGACCAGGCTTTATTCCCATGCTTGAGCAGAACCCATTGCCCCATCCCTTCACCTTGGAAAACGTGCCCAAGCCCTAATGGGATCCTCTACAGGAAGCCAAATATAACCCAGTTTAAATGCAAGAATGGTTCCTAAAGCTTAAAAGGAACTCTCAAAGCAAGCAACACTATGCTATAACGCTTTACATTTCTATGCTTGCAATTTTCCTCAACGGGAAACAAACTGAAAATAAAAAAATAACACATCAGAAAATACAGGAGTAATACGCACTGACACCTCCAAAACCGAAGATAACAAATCAGGGAATACAAGGTAATTCCAACCTAAAATTAAGCAACCAGGCACTTCCCTTCAAGGAAAATAACCATGAAATTAACACCCACGATGCCAAACACTTCCCTCCAAGAATTAAAATCACCAACGGCATAAATGAAAACCTCTAACACAGCACTAAATTCAAAGCTTGTATTTGAATAGCCAGTCATAACATAACCCACACCAGCCAATAGACAAAAGAAAACAGAAATTATAATAGCATGCAGTTTAAACACACACAAAAAAAAAAAAACTGCAAAAACTCAACTGTTGGACCAGTGAATTCAGGGCCAGGGACATCCAACACGTACCAGCATCGACCAATATCTGCGCAGGAAAAACAATTCCTAAGGAAATCACGAAAAACAAAACGGCCCCTAAAGAAAAAATCATAGAAAACAAAACACCACCATTCCATGCACAAACTAAAGTTAGATTTTCATTCTAGAGTACATACGTTGTCCACTGTACCGAACAAAGGAATGATAAACCACCGAGTTCAACCAAGCAACCACGTCCTTCCGGAAATTCCACCTAAAAACACTCCCAAGCGGCAAAATACCCCTGTAGCTAGCAACAAAGGTTGAAGCCGCCCTATAATAAAGATGATTTGCCCCGTTGTCAACCGCTGCAGCAACAATGACCCTAGCCCCATGGCCCGTCTCCATGTAGAAGAAACCACCATTTCGACAAAACTTGAGAGGATGCTTCACAAACAACCAACGAATGAAAGGTTCTTGGACAGCCATAGCTTCAGCAAAGAGACAAAAAAATGTACGTGATGGAGCAAAAAAATGTACGTGATGGAGCACACAAAACCAGAAACCAAACAACTGCAGTACAATAAAACCACTAATATACCATCTGCAAAATGCATCGTGTGTAATGAAAAAAAGAGTTTTACCAGGCATCCAATAATTTATGCTAACCTTCAAGAACTAAATAAATTAACGCCAATATTAGAAAACAATACTTGACATCACCCTCCTGATTTAGATTTGAAGTTATATCTGTTATCCAGCATTGATAGTTAGAGAACCACAAATAGAAGAAAGACCATTGTATTAAATGTTGTGTAGATCTACACAAAATTCAAATTAAGCACTTGACTGTATTGTATGAATCTATGCTCCTAGTTTAGACACCATTTCAAAAGACATCACATTCCCTACAGCCTCCAAACATGCAGAACTGAATTAGGAAGGGCAGTCTAAGGCAAGGCAAGCAAGGTTGAGTTTTGAACCTCCAAACCTTACTTCAAAAAGGGGCACCTAATTTAATACGCATGGTTTATTAAGCAAAAAGTAAAGCCTATTATGAGTTAACGAAAAAGAAGAGTGCTGATTTTATCAAACTAACCCAAAATCATGAAGTGTCCGAAAGACAGTAGTAAATAAAAGGATAACTTCCGACCTTGTAACCAAGGCACTGTTCAATAAGCAAGCCAAACATACACATAACCGATGTAAAAACCTAGATGGTTGTCGAGGGGAGCAAGTATTTTATCTCAATATAAATAGGGCGAAGAATCCCACTTTAGTTTTAACCATGTCTCCACAGAAATTTAACTATGTTGATGAAAACAATTTTATCAAATGTCAAATAGATTACGCCCCCCTAGCTATCACACACACGGAAAACCACACTAACCCCGTGCAAAATGCGTTAATCAAAGGCTCCATTCACTGCAATACCCCAACTCCAAGGTCTATCACTCCCAGCCCAAAAATTTCAAAGTCTACCATGGGCCACAAATTTAAAAGAAGACACCTGTTCGTTTAATAATGCCAACATAATCTAGGTCTAGATTGCAGTATATACTAAGCACCAGACTCCAAAATATTTTTCGGGACAACTTCATAGTGCTTTGTACAGAAGCAAATAACTCTAAACTAAATAAATTTGCCAGTTAAAGAACGTTACATAAAAACAAAAAACAAAAAACAAAAAACAAAGAGTCTAGAACCTATGTAATGGGAACAGGAGCCCACAATTGCTGTGGTAGGATGGGGTGGTTCTTTGTTCAGAATAAGCAAGAACTTCACCAAGACAAGGAGTATCCACAGCAACATCAAAAGAAAGAAAGAAGCAAAACCCAAAAAAGAAGCCATACAACAAAGATCCACCAGTGAGCCAAGAATGGACGTGAAAGTCCATCAGAATCCTGCATCTTACTGGCACTTCCTCCAACATAAGAGTGTCATTATTCACCTTAATCATGTAAAAACACAATTACACAAGCATTACAGGCCATTTTTTACTGCATACTGTATAGATTTCTGTTGTCAAACAACAGTCAAGAGTTTGACCCCTTTTTTTTTTCCTCCAAATTAAATGTAAACTGAAAAACCTTTGGCGATTACTTCGGCTTGCTACAATCACCGTTCTGTACCAAAGTTCTATCGTGTTCCAGAACTGCATTCCAAAACACATATTGTAATGACACTTTTACTTTGAGCACACATTTATACCAATATGTGAAGGGAAACACCAAATGGTTTCTTCCGAATTTTTATATCTGGCCAATTTTTAGCATTCCCCAATTAACAACAAAAAAGACAATTTTGATATTCCAGTTGTGATTTGTCTCTACAACTATGAGCGTTATATAGTACAACAATTGCAGTATAACCACAACAACCAATATCTATGGCACTCCCATAGGTCCATTCCGTTCCACCAGAGAACTTCGAAGCCAATAATATTTGCCAACTATACGTCTGTCCATTGATCCATGTGTCAATTGGTGTCAAGTCTAATTGTAGTGTTGTGACTTTTAGTTTCTTTAATTAGTAGACAATGATGTACAATAGTGAACTTCACATGGATCTTTTGTGTATCTGCACAACGACCTTTTACTTGATATTTGGAATTGGCCATTGACAAGAGTTCTGACTTTTTTTAATGTATCTATATAAGTTTCATGTAGTCATGGGTGATTTGAGAATCCTCGGTTTTTATCCCATTTAAATGCACTTGCACAAGAAATACACAATACAAAGAAAGAAATCAGATCATAATAAAAGTCAGAGGTGCCCACTGACTCAATGGGTAAAAGCCTAACATATAACTCATTGAGTACTTCCTATATCGCCCCACCATACATCTAAACAATACACTCCCTGAGTTTTAAAAATGCACACGCAGTTCTGCTAAAACTCAAGATGATTCAACACACAGCTAAAAAATTTCACCAACAAGAAGTCTTCGTCGAAAATATTTTACCAGGGAGCCAAAAGATTAGCAGACACATAATTTTTATGCATATAATACGCACTCAGCTCCACAGAATAAATGACCAAAACGAAGAAAAATTACGAAAGGAAGCAAACCAAACCTCAGTTGCGCAGCAAAAGGACCGAAACCCCAAGGGACCCTGCGAACAACACCAAAATAGAAAATAAACCAGTAACCAAAATGCTTGCCAAATCAAACAAAGATTACCTATAAGGCTTCAAATAAATTCTAAGATCAGAAATTATGAGTAGACAGAGAAAGAAACGGGTCTGGAAAGAAGAAAAGGTTTCGATCCCCAGGACTACATGACCTTCCCCAATACACAAACCCCACCTGAAAATACCCTATACCACACATAATCCACAAACACTGTAAACATCCACAATCATGCCACCCAACGCATACACAACAATCTCTGAAATACACAACGAGCCGAAATAAAGAAAGAGACCAGACCTTAGCCGCGGAAGAGAGAGAAACACCAAAACCCAAAGACTTCCTGCGAACAACACCAGAAACAAAACAAAACCGTAAACCAAGATTTTAAGATACAAGACCAGAAACAAAAACCGCAGCAGCAGAAGACCTAAAAAACTCACGGTAGAACCCAAGCGAAAGCCTCACCTCGCCAAAACAGCAGCGCAAAACCGTAACAACACGAAGCAAAAGAAACCCAATGAACGCAGAAAAGAAGCGGGAGTCTTAATATCTCCCCAACCACCATCCTCATTTACTCGAGTGATCTCAAAAGACTACACAGCAGTAGACATCCCATCGGCATTCAACGCAGCCACAGCTCCAACGCAAAAGAGGAGAGAAGAAGATGTGAGCTGGACAGCTCCAACGCGACTTAAACCCCCCACACCACCAACGCACACCAACGCGCGTGCAAGAAAAACCCGAAGCCCAATGTCAAAATTGCCCTGCAGCTTCGTCCCTAGAATCCCCAACGCAAAGGACTCAATTAGAAAAATCGGAGCAAAATTTGGGAAACACAAAAATTGAACTTAAGCTTCTTTTCTTTTAAGGTGTTTGGATAAAAGGCGGAAAATCCTCTCTCTTCTGGTAGATAGTCAGTCAAAACGTGTGAGATGACAAGTAGGCCAATACCTCAGCATCTCCCTTGAATGATGCGTATCCTTTGGGCTTCAATTTGCTCAAATGGCAGTTCAAAATTTTTCGGTCTGGGTTGATCAACCCAGTGCTGGTTCCTACGGGTTACCAGTTCGACTGTCAATTAGGAACGGTTTTCGCGTTTTAGGCCGGTTCTGGAAAGAGAACGGTTTTTGAATGGAACCGAACCGGACCAACGTCCGATCGACGGGCCAACCGGTTGTACCGGCCGGTTCGGTCCGGGTTTTAAAACATTGGTGTTATCTACACGTTTAACAGTCCTTATACACCGTTGAGTGTTGGTTTTGCATTTTGATGATTGTCCACAAGTTCGATTCTGTTGCCAGTTAGCTTTGAACATTGGCGTTTACGGTTGGTCTTGAGGTTAATCTCTTGTTTCTACATGAAGCAGAACACTGAAACAATGCACAAAAGCAAATAGCCGCTGCATTATTTATTTTTATAATATAAACTCCGACTGTTGCTATTATCGTAATCATCGTAACATCGTTATACCAACAGTCGGAGTTTGTTTATTTGGTTCATATTATATGCTCGTGTAAAGCAAATTAAGCCAGTAATATCCACATTCACTAAGGCATATATACAATTGTTATGCTCCAAAACTGCAAAAAAAAAAAAGGGCGTGCCAAGACCGTGACGTGGTCTACTTGTGAATTGGCTAATAGGACCTAATTATGACTTCTAATGTAGGGGATTATGCTCACGGTCCTTGGAAAAACTGTGAAATGTTGTTCGATTAAGCCTTGCACGTTACAAACTTATAATTTAGTGAATAGCATAATGGAAACAAGAAATGTGATTTGTAATTCCGGAGATTAATCAAACTACAACGTCGTGATTACAAAGAAATAAACAAAGCTCACTCACACCGTGATTAGTAGGTTGAAACATGAAAAAGGGAAAACAAGTTAAGAAACTTGAATAAACGTAGAAATAAAATTTGTGAGGAGCAGAGCCATTGGCCTGCATTATTTTTCTGTTTTTATAGTAGTGAAGTCCCTGAAAAATAGCACGACAACGCCCTGAAAGTGTGTCCAAGTGACTCATTTCAACTTCGTCTAAAACAGTTCCCACTTTAAAAAAAAGTTTAAAACATGCCCAACCATGAATATTCGTAGCAAAGGCCCCAGTTGCTAACATGTGTCTCCTTTATAATGGCCAAAAACGGGTATAACTCCTATTTTCCAAGGCCTATTCGTGCTTTCTTGTATGAATGAACCATTTTGGCTATATTCAGTGCTCACTTAACCTCCATGTAGCAAAATCACCCTTTTAGTCATTATAAATATCAAATAATAGAGGAAATTCCCTCTTGAATACTCTAAAAAGTTGCCAGTTGTCCCTGGAATTAGGCCCCAAGAATGCTGACATGTGTCCACGTCTCCAAACCACTTTCTTTTATTTTTGGGAACTCATATTGATTGTAGACATTGGTCGCAAACGGAAGTCCCCTGATGGCCGCCACGTGGCCCTTTGATTTGGTCAAAAGTTCAAGTGCTTCCTACTTTTCGGGGCCTAATCCTTGATTTTGCTCATCTCTTTGACCATCTTCGACTGTAACTTGCTTCGTTAAGTATACCCTTTGGATCTGTTGGGGAATGCAACCAGACCATGAAAAATCTCGGCTACCCGAAGATATGAGTTTGTTGCTGAATGATATGGTATAGTAAATCCGGTGTTCCCTTGTCGGTTGCAATTGGTCTCTCTACCATTGATCTTTTTGCACTTTGACTTGATCAAATTTGACTTCATTGTTTTTTTCCAAAAATGTCAAAAATGGCCATAAAAAACAATAGATATGCATGGTAAACTTGCAAAACAGGGGTACCATGGTAAAGTGTGGCAAGGAAAACAACCTCAACAAATTTTAAGCCAAAAATACTACTCCGTAGTGAACATTGCTCATTTTTCATCTTACTTTTTTTTTTTTTTTGATCTGCATTTTTCATCTTACTTACTCACATCTTTTTCAACTCCAACAATATTATCTATTTGATTTACCTTATATTAAAATAATATTATTTTTAAAATTTTTTTATTTAAAAAAGCTTTGAAGGGTTTAATAGTACTCCATCTCAATAAGAAAGAAAGAGGAAATATATAATTAAAAAAAGGTTTGAAGGGGGAATAGTACCTCAATAAAAAATGGTTTGGACATGTAGATATACTGTAGCAAATGTAATTTAATGATGTGTTTATTGAAGCTGTTGGAGCGTAATTTTTGAGTTTTTCGATGTACATAGCTAATTTTCGCTTTTGTTGGGGATGTTACACGGTCTTGGGTAGAACTCAATCCCAAAGGCTAGCTCATGAAGTGAGGGTGCCCTCACGCTTATATATTTCATGAACATTGCTCATTTTTCATCTTACTTACTCACATCTTTTTCAACTCCAACAATATCATCTATTTTATTTACCTTATATTAAAATAATATTATTTTTTCAATTTTTTTTAATTTAAAAAAGCTTTGAAGGGTTAAATAGTACTCCATTTCAACCCCAGCCACAATTGAGGCAGGACTTGACATGGTTTCTGCAAACTCTGCACCTAAAGAGCCCAGCATTGACCCTGACCCAACAACCCCCCTTATACCAGATTCTCCTCTAGTTCCCACTTCTCCAGGCAGCACTAGGGGGTCAGTGGATTCATTTCAGGAGAGGGATTTCAAAGTGGTATCATACAAGAAGAAGCAAAAGAGGAAGGGCAACCAAGGAGCTCTCTCTCACTCTAAAGGACGGTAAATCTATTCCTCCTCTATTTTGATAGCATTTAATACTTCCTATCTTCTGCTATATAGTTTAGTTTATTATGCTGAATTCCACTATACATTTTGGAACTTGGAATCTGAGGGATCTTAATGACCCTCTTAAGCAGAAAGAGGCCAAATCCTTTATTAAAAATAATAACCTGTCTTTGATCGGTCTGCTAGAACATAAAGTGAAGGAGGTCAATGTTAAAAGAGTACTTAACTTCATTTGTCCTCATTGGCTTTTGCTCATAACTATAATCTTGCCCCTATTGGAAGAATTTTGGTTTGTTGGGACCCTCAGATCCTTAATGTCAATGTATTGGTTCAATCCAGTCAATTTATACATTGTGAGGTCCATTCTATCCAAACTGGGATTGTGTTTTTCTCCACCTTTGTTTATGGAGCAAATGATTATGTTGATAGGCAGCTCCTTTGGAGTAGCCTTCTCAACCTTAAGTCCACTTCTCCTTGGGTGACTATTGGTGACTTCAATGCCATAAGGTCTCCTAGGGAGAAGTATGGTGGTTCATCAACATGGCCTCCTCACATGGATGAGATGAACAATAGTCTTTACTACTGTGAATTGGATGACCTTAGATTCTCAGGATGTTTCTTTACATGGAGTAATAAACAGATAGCCCCAAATCATATCTCCTCCAAGATTGATAAGGCTCTTGTTAATGAGAGCTGGATGGGGGCTTTTCCATACTCCAGTGCCTTCTTTCCCACTCCTGGGATATCTGACCATTCACCGGTTGTGGTTAGCCTTGCCCCCCCCCCCCCCCCCCCCCCACAAACCTTCCCCTAAACCCTTTAGGTTTTTTGACTTTTTGGCTGACCACCCTCTATTCCTCCCTACAGTTCAAAAGAGTTGGAGAACCATTGTCCTTGGCAATCCCATGTTTTGTGTTTGCCAAAAACTTGGTTCTCTTCAAATGGAATTCAAGAAACTTAACACTAAGGAATTTAGTGCAATCTCTGATAGGGTTAATAGTGCCAAATCTCATCTTGATAATCTTCAAGGGAAATTGGGGGCTAACCCCTCCAATCCTACCATGCAATCTGAGGAGAGAACTGCCTTTAGACAATATATGATGTTGTCTAGAGCTGAAGAGAGTCTTGCCAAGCAAAAATCTAGGATTCAATGGCTCAAGCTTGGTGACCATTGCTCCTCATTCTTCTTCAAACCTGTTAGCAATAACAGGAATAGGAGTATGATCACCAGTCTTACTCTTGGCAACTCTACTACCACTCAAGATATAAATGAGATTAAGCACTCTTTTGTTAAATACTACACTGAACTTTTGGGCACATCTCATAGTTCTCAATATACTGGTGCTAGTAGAGTCAATAATCTTGTAGAAAGAAGGTTAACTAATGAACAGAGGCTGGTAATGATTCAACCTGTCACTGATGCTGAAATTAAGGAAACTTTATGGCGCTTAAACCCTAAAAAAGCTCCTGGGCCTGATGGGTATATTGGTCATGAAGTTACCTCTGCGATTAAGAACTTCTTTAGGTCTGGCCAACTCTTGAGGAAAGCTAATGCCAATGTGATTGCACTTGTTCCTAAGATCCCTAACCCCTCTGAAGTTGGTGATTTTAGGCCCATTTCTTGTTGCAATACCATTTACAAATGCATTGCAAAAATTCTGGCTAGTAGGCTTCAGAGTGCTCTTCCTTCCCTCATTGATCCTGCCCAGTCAGGATTTGTCAAAGGCCAGAGGATTGCTGATAACATTTTTCTTACCCAAGAACTCATGCATGGTTATCATAAATCCACTTCATCTCTTAAGTGTGCTATGAAAGTGGATATTATGAAAGCCTATGACAATGTGAGATGGGAATTTCTTTGAGATATCCTTTTTAGCATGAATTTCCATCCCACTATGATTGAATGGTTGCAAGCTTGTGTGACCACTGCCAACTACACTTTAAATATCAATGGGGAAAATACTGGTCATATCAATGGGAAAAAAGGTCTTAGACAAGGAGATCCACTCTCATCATATCTCTTTGTCATTGTCATGGAAGTGCTCACGTGCATTCTAAAGGAAAAATCTTTGCTTCCTGACTTTCATTTTCATTGGAGATGCAGCCAAACTAAAATAATCAATCTCTGTTTTGCAGATGATCTCATGATCTTCTGTAAAGGTGACATTGGGTCTGTCAAGTACATCCAGGATTCCCTTGTTGAATTTGAGGCATTGTCTGGATTGAAACCTAGTCCTAGTAAAAGCCACATCTTCTTTTCAGAAGTACAATTTTCCACCAGGAAGGAAATATTGGATACTCTTAGTTTTCAAGAAGGTATCCTTCCTGTGAAGTATCTTGGGGTTCCCCTTATTTCCACTAAACTTGCCCATAGGGATTGCAAGCCTATGGTGGATAAGATCACTGCTAAGACTAAGTCTTGGACAAATAGAGATTTAACCTATGCTGGTAGAATCCAGTTGATCAAGAATGTATTGTTTTCAATGCAAACTTATTGGTCCTCTCTGTTCATGCTTCCCAAGAAGGTCATAAAAGAAGTTGAAACAATCTTGAGGTCTTTCCTTTGGTCTGGCCCTGACCTTAAGAAATCAGGTGCCAAAGTGTCTTGGGAGCATCTTTGTGCTCCCAAGCAGGAGGGTGGCCTTGGTTTTAAATCACTTCAAATTTGGAACAAAGCTGCCATCTCCAAACACATCTGGTTCCTCATTTCTGGTGGGGAGCAATCAATGTGGTGCCAATGGGTCAAGTCCTATTTACTCAAAGGCAACAACTTTTGGCAGATCAAAGTGCCTAGTAGCCCCACTTGGATCTGGAGGAAGCTCCTTAGTCTCAGAACCCTCGTTCAACCATACATTAAATCTATTGTGGGTAATGGGCATTCAATCTCTTTGTGGTATGACAACTGGCATCCATTTGGGCCTTTGATTAGTAAATATGGTGATAGGATAACATATGATATAGGCCTCCCTAAGGACACTAGGGTATCCTCTATTCTTAGGGGTTCAAAATGGTACTTGCCTATCACTCAAACTTGGGAAATTAATGAGATCAGGGCCAGTCTAACCACATTCCCTGTTCCTAATATTAATCTTGATGATCATTACAGTTGGACTCTCACTGCTAATGGAGTGTTCACTGTAGGCTCACTTTGGAACAGGCTTAGGACCACCTTCCCTAAAGTACCATGGCATCATTGTGTCTGGTTTTCTGGGCATATTCCCAAATGTAGCTTTATCACCTGGGTTGCCATTCATGGAAGACTTTACACTAAAGATCATTTAGTCTTGTTTGGTACAAAATCCCAGTCTTGTTGCAGCTTCTGCTCCAGCAGTGAGTGTCATGATCACCTATTTTTTAATTGCCCCTACACATCTCAAGTTTGGTCTATACTCCTTGCTAAAATTAATGTCCAATGGCCTGCTAGATCTTGGATTAGTTGGATTGCCCTGTTAGCAACAATTAAAGGCAAATCTCTTAAATCACTTCTAACTAAATTGATATTCACCACAACTATTTATCATATTTGGATAGAAAGAAATTTTCGTAAGTTTCAAAATGTTGCATGTCCTGTTGCAGTGGTTGTTCAAAGGATCCAATCAATCATAAGGTATAGATTGATGTCTTTGGGTGATCTCCCCAAAGGTCCTCACTCTGATCACCTTTTGGCTCAGTGGAATGTGCTGTAAGCTGAACTACATGGCAGAAGTTAGGAGTTATTAGTTTATTTAGTCATGCATGCCTGTTTTGTTATGCATTGTACCTTTTAAACTCCTTGTTAAGAACGTTGCAGGTCCAAGCATATTTACCACAGGCTCACAGGAAATTCTGAAAGGAGGATCTATTTATGGAACTAATGTACTTTGTGTTGCAGTTGCAAGGCTTTATGTGTGCAGGTATAATCAGAATGCAAGATGGAGGTGGTTGCAGTTTTCCAGCAAAGGATTGGAGTTTCTTGTATGGAGGATACATCACTGTCCTTCCTCAGGTTCAACAAGGCAATGGAATCAGGTCCTTCTGCTGCTGGTTGCTGGCAGCAGATTGTTGTTGCTGCTGGTTCCTGTATGGAGGATGGTTGTTCTCATTGCTGCATCCTGCTGGTTGCTGGCTCAGATTAGTTGCTGCTGCTGGTATATTCTATACTTACTTGCTTGCACTTGAATCTTCATGTTAAACTATAGCAAGGGCTGTTGCTATAGTTACTTGCTTGCACTTGGATTATGCTCATTAAGTGGGTTGCAAGGGCTGTTGCAACCTACATACTTACTTGCTTGCTCTTGAACCTTCATGTTAACTATAGCAAGGGCTGTTGCTATAGATACTTGCTTGCTTACCTATTTTATTGTATACTTGTCAGTGGGCTTGCTTGTTAATCCGGGTAGTGCTAATGTTGATTGGCATCATCTGGACTGCTGTGTGTCTGATCAGCATCCACGATGTTGAGTTTTCTGGCCTAGCCTTGGGGGGTTGTCCCATGGCATGTATTAGTCCCTTCTGGGAGGGGGCCTTTCCTCCCTTCACCATCATGCAGCCCTGTTCTGCACTTTTTATACCTCCAATTCAAGCCGCAAGTCCTTACTGCTGATGTTTTACCCAGTTCCACTGTGATTCAACCTGTTTGTGTTACTCATTACTGCTGCTGCTGCATCATTGTCTACTGATCCCATGGTGTCAGATCTTCATCTATGCTGCACTCATAGTGCTATTGTACATCTTGATTTTAGAAGTTTTCATCTACACAAGACAAGCTTCATGGAATCTTCTGCTATCATCTACATGACAAGCTTCAGATGCTGAATCTCAAATTTCATCATTTTGTTGTATGTTTCTTAATCATCTTTTTAGAAGGTTAGGAAACATTCAAATTACATACTCTTAGATATTTGTAGCCAGTTGGCGTAGCTCTCCTTTCTTTTATTTTGTCCTCCTAGGGTATGCCCCCTGTAGGCTGTATATTCGGTTAGCCCCTTTTTATTTCAAGCTTATTTATCCAAAAAAAGAGAAAGAAAGAGGAAATATATAATTAAAAAAAAGGTTTGAAGGGTGAATAGTACCTCAATAAAAAATGGTTTGGATATATAGATATACTGTAGCAAAATGCAATTTATTGATGTGTTTATTGAAGTTGTTGGAGCATAATTTTGAGTTTTGCAATGTAAATAGCTAATTTTTGCTTTTGTTGGGGATGTTACACGATCTTGGTAGAAGAACTCAACCCAAAAGCTAGGTCATGAAGTGAGGGTGCCCTCATGCTTATATACTTCATATTATTTTGGTACCTAGGCGATGTGGGATGCCTGAAGTCCGCCACTTCATGCACGCAAGTTTATTTATTTATTTTGCTGATCCGAAAAAATAATAAGTGTATTAGCGATTGAGGGGACGTGCCCAAATTGAGTGCATGCAATTCGAGTGTGAGAGTATTCATAGCGTGCCAAAAGCAAATTCCGAATAATGGACAGAAGTTTGGAAGATACTGAGAAATTATTTTAACACACCCGGGTCAACTTGCGTGCAACTCGACTAATTTCAGGACCTTGGAGAGTCCACTGGCCTCAAAAATTTGTTGGCAAGATGAATCAAATCTGAAATCCGAGATGGAAACAAACCCCTAAATCCCAAGGCATGCAAGATCACTTTGACAATCCCTTACGGCCCGTTTGGATTACGTATTGGTTTAAGAGGGATTAAATAGTAAGGGAGGATAAAATAGTCGGAGTGATTAAATAAGAATGGTAGACCCACAGTTAAGAAGGGGAGATTAAATAGTACATGGTTTGGATGAGGGATAATAAAAGGGAGATAAGGAGGGTAGATGATGTAAAATCATGTCAAAATACTTTCTTGCCCTTGGTAATGCATATATTAAATTATGTATTTATAAAATTATATAAATACCAAAATTAATTACACTATTCAATATTTAATTTATAATACTTAATTGTAATATTTTTTATTTTAAAAAACGTTTATTTATTTATTTTATATACTATTCAACAAGCCAACATGCGAACAATGTAAAATTCTAAAGTATAAAATTTTCAATTTTTTTTGTATCGAATTAAAGATCTCTATTAGTAGTTTAATTTGGTGCAACAAAAAATAAAAAATTATATACGGAAGTACTTTATTTTTTTATCCGAAGGATATTGCAAAGTAACTGAACAAGCCAACAATGTAAAATTATAAAGTATAAAAAAATTTCAATTTTTTTGTATCGAATTAAATATCTCTATTAGTAGTTTAATTTGGTACAAAAATAAATAAATAATTACATGTGGAAGTACTTTATTTTTTGAACCAAAGGAAATTGCATGGGGGTAGGGAGGTAAATTGGGGGGCTAATCCCCCCGACTAAACATAGACAACCCTCCCCCCTACTTATATTTAGTCAGGGAGGGGCATGACGACGGGCTAATTAGTCGGGGGTTGATTTTTGCAGCCAAAGCATGGATGAGGTGTGGGACCATGACTAAATAACCCAATCTTCCTCATCCCTCTTTCATTTCCAGCATCCAAACGTGCTCTTAGGGTTGACATCATGAAATGTTTTATTCGTCAATATGATCTTGCGTTTTTGTTACGTGTATCACATCATGAAATGTTGATGACAGAAATTGTCGCTTAGCCAATTGCTGGCATTCTGAACTTGCTGAAACAGGTTACTTAGAACATCTCCACTCATTACTCAAATTTAGAAGTAAAAATCATCCAAAATTCTCCTCCATTCATTACCCAAACCTATATTAAATTTGAGTTTTACTCAAATATTTCACCAAATCTGATGTGAACCAAAATTTTAACCAAATTTTCAAGGCTCTTTTGTTGCACTGTTATTTACCTTTTATTCAATACTGTGGATTAAATCTCCACCATACAATTTGAGTAAGGATTAAAAGGAGCCATACCAAATCAAGTTTTTATCCAAATCCCTATTCAAATATGGGTAAAAATTTGGGTACGGAGTGGAGATACTCTTACCCAAGACATAGCAAAAGACAAAAAGATAAAAAAGATGTCTATAGGCCCCAAAATACAGATACAAGTGAAAAGAAGCTTATTTATTGTAATCACTGGAACACCATTACATCTCAGCAGACGAATTTTATTCACTACTTACTGAGTTCACGTCATTATTCGTTTGTATGAAAAGCAAATTAAACGAGAAATAGGCTTCTTTTTGGCTCAGCAAGCCTGCAAGGGAGTAATACATTCATTAAAGCTTTTTCAGGAAGTCTCTGGCTATTCTTCCATTTCCTCCGTGGGGGTAGAACCCACCTGGCAAATGCTCGTCGCCGGTGTTATACACGACCCTCAATATCTCCGCCGGAGTTCTCCTATAAGAGATGGAGTAGAAATTCGCCGATAAGACGTTGCTCTCTGTTCGATTTTCCGCTCCTAGCTGTAGCGGGACTATGATGCCTTCATCCTTGATGCCGCACTTGGCTAGCCGGTTTCTGAGCTCTGAAATGCGGGTGGTAAACTCAGCCACTTTGATGTTATATGGAAGCACTACCTCTTCAGCTCGCTCGTAGAGATACGTTCGTATAACGGCATCTTGACCGGATTCAACTCCCAAGAGTCCTGCCAAGAGCTGTGCAAAAAAGATACAAAGGACTTGGATGATCAATTTACGTAAACAAGATTCATTGCAGCGAGAAGAATTTGGGTGCGGGGAGGTGGAGTTACCACCTCCACGTAGTGTTGCCCGGCGTGCATGTTGGCTGTCCAAAAAAATTTTTTTGGCGGTCTGGATTTTAAATAAACTTTTCTAGGAAAAAGTTTTTTGGAAGAGTTTAAACAAAATCTGCACCATTCGTTACGGGTACCACGTGGTACCCTACAGACACTCCCCATTGCAGCCCTTTCAAAAATAGTTAGTCTTTAGGAGAGATCGATGGACGTAGAGCTCAAAATCTTTCATTTTCAAAATTTTCCAATGCACCGAGTGTCATTCTTTCTATATATTTTCAATGGACTTTTCTCTTTCTAGTCCATGTTACTATTCTAACCTAATGAAAAAAAGGTTTATATCTTTTAATATATGAGATTTTATATACGCAATATGGATTTTAGTTTATAAATACTCCTATCAATTAGTTTTATTAAACAATTTTTTTGAAATGTTAAAAAATATTATAAATGAAAGGTATAGACAATTGAAAACAGAATAAAAAAGGTGAAAGTGGACTAAATTTTTTGGAGCGGAGGGAGTATGAAGACTAACCCGCTTCGTCTTGTAGCCGATGAGAAGAGGATTTGCTCCGACGTAACCAACAAGTCCCATGTATGGAATCACATAAGAACTCAACATGTAACTGAGGCTATCACGATACGGGTCGAACGGCGGGTCGAGTTTGTATCCGAATGCTTCATCAAACAGTGTTGCAAAGTTATGTGGGCTAAGATCCAACAGAGGCCTTGGAAATAAACCCACTGTTTTTTCAAGGGCCCTGCAAAATTAAAATAAAATTTCAGGTGGGCAACTGGCCACACCATTCGGCCTTTGCTGGCCCAAAAACAGAGGAAAAATTAGAAGAAAGTTTTTCTTTCGTCTTTGAAACTTTTCGGCTTTGATTTGAGGTATGGTTTTGCAGCGAAACGTTCCTTAGCTCCTCAGTTCTTTAAGGTTTATGGTGGCCACTGTTTCAGTGGTATTCTGAGAGCAGCCACTTTGTGCATATTAACAAAAGTTAAGTCTATTTCCAATCATACCCGCCGATATGCCCAATGATTGAAGACAAAATGGGTTCTGTTTTTTTTTTTTTTTTGTTGTTAATTTATCGTTGCAGTTTGATGAATCAAATTAATGATATTCGTGTCCCATTTTTTCCTTTTCTGCTTCCTCTAGATCAAATTTTCCTTGCCATTATGTTTCAGTCCCTAATCAGTATCTATGATATATACAAGTCAAAACTAAATATGACAGCAGGAAGACGAACCTGAGATGACCGACTTCTTGATACGCGAATTCGGTGATGATGTTCTCGGTAAGAAAATCAAGGTTAGCTTTTTGGGGGCCAATGGGAGAGGGTCCACCCAAGACTAATTGCGGCGCAGCGCGATCGAGTCCGTATCCGAGTGCTGCCCACAAGAAGTATTCAGCTTCCAGAAACTCAAGGTTCACTGCAAATTGCAATAAATCCACATCTCCTTCAGCTATCGGGATTGCGTGCGGTGGATATGGTGACTCGCAAATAGGGTCCGATGAAGAAATCGAGAATTTGGTGCTGATTAAGATCAATACCATTAACATAATATTCAAGGACCAAGAGGAGGCCAAGAGAACACCCATTGTTGTGTGTTTGTTTTGGAGAGAGAGAGAGAGTTGGGGGGATTTGGCTATGAGTTTAATGCAATTTATAGGAAATGTTTTTTGGTCTCGGGTGAATATCACGTGGCTGTACCACCCACAATCCGAGCCGTCTAACCATGTTTTGGAAGGCCAAGATCGACTCTCTCTCTCTCTCTCTCTCTCTCTCTCTCTCTACAATCTGAACCGTCGGATTGCGCTGTGGACGGCTGAGATCGTCGCGCGGCTACCATGCCCATCCGGCACTGAAAATTTTCTCAATATATAGTGAGGGTGACGATATGGAAGGCTAGCATTTTGCTTCTTGGACTTTGCGTGCTCCAATGGATGATGTACAATCATGAAACTCCAAAGCGACGAAGGCAGAATTTGTGTCTAATTGGGGCTCAAACCACATGTATTTTGGTATTGGTAGTTAATTATATATTTCATTACTATACGATGCTACTAGTGATGTTCCAGCAAGGGAGGAGATTGTGTACATGTGTGTAATCACGATTCAATTTATACACGTAACTTAAAAATGATTGTTAACTTAAAATTTTTAGGTAATTTTCAGCCCTCAAATGGGAATTTAAGGAAATTCTTTTCAGTCAAAAAACGTGCAAAGGCCAGTCTCATATAATTTTGTCTAAACTTGAAATTTTATCTGATGACAAGGTCTCCAAGCCAATCCCATACTAGGTTTTTTATAATGAAATGAAAAAATGTCCGCCAATGCTTTCGTGTTTAGGAAAACAACCGCGATGACCTTTTATTTTGTGGACCACCGATACTACACAACGTCATGATATTTAACCATTATAAAATGTGGCTCAGTTTGGTACGCTGATTTTTTTTTTTTTTGAAACGAGGTACGCTGATTTTCACTATTCAAATACATGCACCTGTCACGGTCTCACGAGACATGCGGATAGTATAGAATAGGTTCCAAACGAACTGAGCTGTTCGCGTGGTTCGGTTTGTAATTAAGGCATAGTTTTTCAAAAGATTTTAGCAACTGGGTTGCTAAAATCATGAATGAGTTCAGAATGTACTAAAATCATGGTATTTTAAATCATAAAATTAAGTGTTTTCGTGTATTATTTTTTAAATTTTTTTACACCGAATTAAAGTACACGAGTAATACTTTAATTTGGTGCGAAAAAAATTGAAAAATGACACACGGAACCACTTCATTTTTTTATTTCAAAAAATTGATTTTAGCACCTGTTGAACTCATTTGCTAAAATCAACCATCTTTTGGAAAACTATGCCTAAGGCTCATCTCGGCTTATTTAGTAATCTAGCAGAGTTTGAGCTCGAGTTTTAGGCTCGTTCAGTAAATAAGCTCGCTAGAGCTTGGCTCGGCTTGACTTGTACTGAACTCGAGTTTTGGACGCATTTACTAAACGAGCTGAGCTTGAATACTACAAAACTCGGCTCGGCTTGGCTTGACTTGTTTGCACACCTAATATACACAGAATAAGGTTCAAAGAGGATGAAAATGCATCGGGTGATGAGTATATTTTCAAACAAAGTTTACAGTTTGTGACAAAATTTAATTATTATTATTTTTTCTCTTTTTTTACTTATTTTTTTAGGTGAACTAAAAGGGCAAAATATGTTTAGCGAGCAATTCTAGAGTTCAATGAACTAATAAGAACGGTTTTTTACAAAATATAAGAGCCTATAAATAAAATAGCATTCATGGCTGTTAGATTATATTTTTATGTCAAGTTGTAGCCGTTAGATCAAAAGATACGTAAAATATTTAGCTACTAAATCTACCCCTCTCTCCTCAAATGTTTAGATAATCTATCTCCCTATTTAAAATGTTCTCATTTATTATCAAATCGGAAATTATCTCAAAATGTTTGATGATATGTGTAGATTACATTTGGATAGGACGCTAGTTTATTTATGTTAAGACTATACCATCTTCGAAAGTGCAATATTGGGTCTACAAAACCGCTTCTGGTACTCACGGTCTGGCAGTTCAACCGTGGCTCCTGAATGGTTTTGTAAGAATAGATCGTTTCTTTGGAGTAAGCGGTTTTGAGGGTGCTCTAGACCGACTTAGGTGTCGGTTCGTGGTTCAACCAGTTAAACCAGCCGGTTTGGTCCGGTTTTTAATACTCTACTTAGCTTAGCAAAGTGTCAAGAAACTCAGAGCTCGTTTATTAGGCGAACTAATTGTTCGTTAGCCAAACTAGTTTTGTGGGATTAATAAAATGTGGGATTGGATAGAGTTCATACATGTAACGAAAACGTAAGATTATATTGATGGATAAAATTAGGTGAATGATAAAGAATGTAATGCTCAAATGTAGTTGGGGTAGGGGGATGGGTGCTTGGGTAATATGAATATATGTAAATCTTTCAAACACGAGGATTAACTAGTATGACCAAGCAGTACATTTGGCCAAATAGTTTGGCCGGGGTGTGTTCTGTTGGGTGTGAGCGTAGACTTGTTGAATGAGGTTTGATAGGATCCAAGAAAACTATAAACGAAACAGTCTAGGAAAATTAAATCAACGGTTGAGATTCATTTCAGGAAACCTGTACATGAAACAGTACAAGAAAACTAAATCAACGGTTGAGATTCACTTCATTGTAACTTTCAACTGCTCATTTAATTTTCCGAAACCGTTTCAAGTTCAGTTTTCCTGTATCTAAACATTTCCCACGTTAAATTTCTCTATCAATTAATCAAATCAACCTTTACAATGCGTAACCCTTTTTGTCAACAACTTTAAGAAGTCGATCA
Organism: Vaccinium darrowii; assembly: GCA_020921065.1. Taxonomy (NCBI): domain Eukaryota; kingdom Viridiplantae; phylum Streptophyta; class Magnoliopsida; order Ericales; family Ericaceae; genus Vaccinium; species Vaccinium darrowii. The sequence continues at coordinate 21,524,602 of CM037159.1, forward strand.
AATCAATTCCAATTGGAGTCCTCTTAAGTGTTACACCAGTGTTTTGCTAAATACGACAAGTTTAAAGAAGGAAACCGAAACACGTACACATTCTCTAAAAATATTTGAAGTGGTGATGGTGCATGAATTAAAACATGCAAAAATGATACATATACACCCTCTCTATCACACTCTGCCACACCCCTCTCACATGTGAGGTGGGTCCCTCCAGAGTGAATCCCCCCACATGTGAGAGGAGGTGTAACAGAATATGGTAGAGATGGTGTATATGTATCATTGTTCTAAAACATGTGGCCATGAGATTTGGTGCCTTGGTGGGTCAACCCAGTCCACTAAAAACTTCTAACCACTCTTCAAAGGCTTGCCGACAAATCTTGTTTGGGTGTGTCTTCATGGTAAACTTCTAATCAATCTTCAAAGGTATTCTGTGGGATCAACTTCTCCATTCTTGCAAACCTTTTTGTCTTTTTGATTTTTGTGCTTTGTTCGTCTTTTCTGAATATTTTTTGGATTCGAATTGTATATTTTGGATTAATCATCTATCTCGACGAGAGAAGTCTAAAAGTAAAAAAATTACGACCAAAAGCAAAAAAAAAGTTTACTAAAGACGAACAAATGTCGAATTGTTTTTTTATTTTTTTTATTTTTGGTCTAAAGTATTGTCTTATATGAACTATTTTTCAATTTCAGCTCACATTTTCGTACTTTTCTGGTTTCTCTTGCCAATTAATACGAATGATTAATCCCCAAAAAACAAAGAAAAGCTAATAAAAAATTACGAAAACTAAAAAAATAAGGAGAAAAAAAAGTAATTAAACTGAAAGTTTAGGAGAATAGGGTCATTAAATCCTTCAAAATGCCTTGTGCTCCTCCTCTCAATTCTCGCTCTTGCATATTTTAGAGCATCAATATCAGTCTCTCTGCTTTAACTTTAAAGTTAAAGTAGAGAGCAAATTCCTCCAAAACCTCAAAAATCAGCCTCACTAAACGAACTCACCAATTTAAAGATTTTTTAACTTTGCTATAGTAACTTAATAAATTTGTTGACCTACAATTCACTCCCCAAAAGAGGAGAAGGGAGGGAAGAGTAAAAGTTTGAATAGATAATCTGATTCTGTGAGTTTTTGATAAAGTGACTTGCTAAAGTTTGAATAGAGAGTCTAACTTTGTGAATTTTTTGAAAAGGGATTTGCTAAATTATAAATGGTATTTTTGAAGTTAAATTTGATGTTTTTTTTTTTTTGTCAAATAAAGATGCCCTTAATAGTTAATTTATGATGTGATTCGAATATATTTCCTTGCTCACATTTTTGTTTCCCTATGCGTCCTCGAATTGTGTGACTTTGGTATGAATCATGATAGTTCCCTAGCCCCTAGGTCTTGAAATCGCGTTGCAGTTAAAGGATCGTGGCATCGGGGATGTCCCAAAAATATCATTTTTTTTGTTCCTTTTATGGCATATTTGGAAATCAAACTCGTAACATTAACAAAATTTTGACAATGTAGTTTGTGATATGCCCTCTACCATTAGAAGTATTAATTTATAATTATGCTAAAGAGATTGCAGCTGTTTTCCAGCCTAAGAGCAACAATAGCAACTAAGCCAAAAATTTGGCCAAAATACCTGGTGTACAGTACATATAGCTACTCTGTCACCACCAACACTCCAACAATCTATCCATTTTACCTTACCTTTTTATTAAAATATTGTTTTTCGTTTTTTTAAAATAACATAATATACACACAGACACACACATATATATACACCTGTATATATCACTGCCGCCAAAGCACTGTTCACCATCCAGCTCCCTCGCCATCAAAGCTCTCACTGCCGTCGAAGCTCTCACTGCCGTCGATCTTGGTCCCGTCGATCCAGAGCTCCATGGTCGTAGATCTAAAATCCCGTCCCGTCCCTTCGCCGTCGATACTGCAACTTCCCGTCGCCGTTGGTACTGCAACTCCCGTCGCCGTCGATCTATTCCGTCGTCGCCGTCGGTACTGCAACTCCGGTGATTGGGACTCCATCGTCGTTGGCTGGGGAGGAGAGAGAGAGAGAGAGAGAGAGAGAGAGAGAGAGAGAGAGAGAGAGAGAGAGAGAATAAAAAAAATTATGGTGGTGAACAGTGCTTGTCTAAAGATAGACAGGTACTGTAGCAAATGTAGAGAAAATGTAGAATAGCCATTGTGATAGACATGCTGCTCCAGCACCAGTTTGCCCACCCTCTTGTCTATTTTGCCCACTACCTGATGTTCTTGCTCTAAATTGAGAGATTATGGTATGTATGACGTATAGACTGATCGATCAAGTGGAAATTAATTTCTATAAGTTAGATGTTGAACACGGATGAAAGTTCGGGGAGGCCTGGTACAGTACAGGAAAAGAAAACATGAAATGAAACATAAAAATGCATGAATGTATCAGGTGAATCTCACCCGTCGGATGCATTATGCATTTTCATGTCCCATTTCATATTTTCTTTTCTAGTTTCCAACACTTTCCCAAGTTTGGGAGGCAACTTTGGGCATGCAAGCGGGTTAGGATCTTGTATCAATGGGAATAGACCAATGGTCTGAAAATCATCCTGTGATGCAATTTGAGCAATATTGAAAATTGTAATCTATCGGTCTGTGTCTGTTGGTTCATTTTCTATATTCGTCTCATGTTTTAAATTGTCTATATTTTTCCATTTATAGTGGGTTTCACATTTTTGAAAATATCGTATTATAAAACTAATTAAGATCTATCAAATTAATAAGATCCATATTGCATATCTTTAGATATTTGTATTGAAAGATATGTACAATTAAGGGACATTTACCATTAGGTCACCCTTGGATCCCATAATTACCATAAGGTCAAGCCCAACTCTGAAAAATTCCCATCAACTCCCCAACCCGTATAAAAATGCCTAAATCATAGGGTACCTTATGAAAGTACTTAAAATCCTCGGGTACCCTATGAAAGTGCCTAAACCACTAAACCCTATAATAGGAAAGTGCACCCTAAACCTAAACTCTAGGGTACCCTAGGACTAGGGTACCCTTATGAGTAGGTACCCTACGACTTGGGTACCCTCTGAACGTGCCTAAAATCCTAGGGTACTCTACGACTAGGGATACCCTACGACTAGGGTACCCTATGAAAATGCCTAAAATCCTAGGGTATCCTACGACTAGAGTACCTCATGAAAGTGCCTAAAATCCTAGAGTATTCTATGAAAGTGCCTAAACTACTAAAACCCTATAATAGGAAAGTGCACCCTAAACCTAAACTCTAGGGTACCCCTATGACAAGGGTACCCTACGACTAGGGTACCCTTTGAAAGTGCCTAAAATCCTAGGGTACTCTGTGAAAGTGCCTAAACCACTAAAACCCTATAATAGGAAAGTGCACCCTAAATCTAAACTCCAAAAAAGAGTGACTTACCTTAGTGGTAATTAAAAAAAATGACTTACCTTATTGGTAATTAGACATCTCTTTTCTAGACCTAGAGGTAATAATCCCTACAATTAAAATGTGTAATAATGAAAGTGGACCAACAAACAAGGACGGAGAAAATATCTAGCTTGGAGATTGCAGTCAATTTGATTTGTAGAGAGAGCCACCTCAGCCACTAATGTTCACTCGCTTGGTTTATTCACCTAATAATAATAATAAAAAAAAAAGAGTCGTTCAAACTTCACCTCGCAAATCCCCTCGCATTCAAACTTAATTTTACTCTTTTAATAGAAATTTAACATTTAATGGTAAATCGTGCATTGCTTAGGGATAAAAGTTAGTAGGAGTAATATTTAAGTATAGATCTAATCAATATTTAAATTTCCTTCGGGTTCTGTGCTTGTGTAGATATATCAACCAGAATTTCCTTATAGCACAAGGACAATAACAAAAATCCACATTTGCACACAACAATTAATATTTGCTTTTTCAACTTGGTTTCATAGATCTAATCAATACTACTATTACTAGTATTCTATGTTATGTTATCGCAGTCGATGGATGCTGACATTTTTTGGGCACAAAGCAAACCTAAAAAAGTAGGGCCATTTGTGCATCTTCACTGTAGTATTTATAAGAGAGTCTTTGGATCAAGGGGTAAGATCTCGTGTGTCATCCTCGCGACGAGGTGACATCGCCGATAGCCTCTGCTCGACAATTAGCACTCGACCACCACCTCCAGACCGAACACTGTGCACAATGGTCTGCAGGAACTGATGTTAGTCGGGCTGAACTCGGGGACAGTTAGATCATACTACTGATGCTCCAGACCCGGAGGTACGATGCATGGTCGAGCCATGCGTCACGAGGAGACCCATGCCACGTGTCCACCCTGTACTATCTCTGAATGTTATACTATAGTTGGTCGATACGGCCCAACCACGGGCTAAGTGAAGATTGGTGCTTCTGCGTCGAGACGAATATCCTTGTCCCTTCGTTCCTGCTCATTCTCTGCTCCTGGGCTGTGATCCGAATGCGAGGCCCGGCCCGGCCGAGATGATGCGAGTCAGGCAGTTAATGTAAAACATTATGGAATGTGGGCTGCGGATAATGGTTGGGCCCGTTCAGGCTTATTTATGTGGATTGGGCTAAAATGTATTTTGTTTAATTATTTCGGCCTACTACAACTAATTATGTTTTAATAATCATTCTTCTGTGGGAGATTTGTTTCATTGGATAGTATACCTAACCCATTCAATAGTTGGGAGGTTTTATTACGGGCCGGTACAAAAAACAAATATTTATTACCACTAACTCCAATCATTCTTTTTAATTACCACTAACTCCATTAAGGTCAATCACTCTTTTTTGGGACTTAGGCACTTAGGGTGCACTTTCATATTGTAGGGTTTTTAGTGGTTTAGGCACTTTCATAGGGTACCTTAGGGTTTAGGTTTAGACACTTTCATAGGGTACCCTAAACTTTAGGGTACCCTAAATTTAGAATCTATATTTTAGAATTTAGACTGTACATTTAGAATTTAGACTGTACATTTAGAATTTATAATGTACATTTAGAATTTTGACCGTACATTTAGAATGTAAATTTTAGAATTTAGACCGTACATTTTGAATTTAGTCTATACATTTAGAATTTGGAATGTACATTTAGAATTTAGACCGTACATTTAGAATGTACATTTTAGAATTTAGACCATACATTTAGAATTTAGACCGTACATTTAGAATTTAGATCGTACATTTAAAATTTAGACCATACATTTAAGAATTTAAAATTTAGCACTTTTATAGGGTACCATAAGATTTTAGACACTTTCATAGGACACCTTAGGGTTTAGGTTTAGACACTTTTATAGGGTACCCTGGGGTTTAGGTGGGGTGGGTAGAGAGAGGGGGGGGGGGGGGGGGGGGGGGACGGATTGCCAGAAAGATTTGGAGTGAGATGAGCATTTTTCCGTCAACAATGGAGTGGGATGTGCAGCTGCTCCAAAAACTGGAGCGGCTGGTAAATGCCCCTAGTTGGGAGCAACTATGAAAAATTTCTTTTCTCAGAAGGAAGCTAACTGTAACGAAAATAGCCAAGAGGATTATATAAGCAACCTATGCACTTGAATTGAAAACACAAATAGGTTTCGATTAATTCACTTTTCAATTGGTGATATTGCTTTTACCGTTTTTTAATTCTGAAAGCAAATGAACGTCTATTGCAGAAAAGCCGTGGGGCCTTTGTTTGAGAGATAAGTGAAGCTTTTTCTTTGTATCTTGGTGGGTGAACCATGCCAACGAAAGCAATGATCTGTAACTAACACTCGACAAATTTGGTCTTTGAATTCACAGGAGATTCATTGAAAATCATTATTAAAAGGTATCCAGTTAAGACTTAAAAATGAGGAAACACACAAATCTCAAACATACAAAGTCTAAGTTACAATGATATTTAATCAACTCAATAATCAAGTAATAATGTTTCAATTTTCAAACAAATCCGTGTCATTTTTTGGATTTTGCTTGCAACATTTGTTTCCCATATTTGGATTTCATTTTATTTTCTCTCAGAAAAATGACACTTTATCCATCTACACTTCAGGGGTGTTTGGCCGACCCCTTTTCTCCTTTTCAACTTCTACTTTTCTAATTATGGGTGTTTGGGATGCAAAACTCGGAACGCATTCTTTCAAAACTCATTCTCAAAATTTCACATTAGAGAGAAGAAGCCAAAAGTAAGCTGGGAAGAGTTTTTTTACTTCTCATTTTTCACTTTTCTCATTTTGATTAACAAAAAGACTTGCAAAATGTATTCTGCACATATCTCCCAAACACTACTCATGTTACAAAATGCATTTTGCACATTTCTTCCAAACACTCCTACCAAATTCAAAATACATTCCTACCATTAGGGCTGCACAAAAAAACCGGTGAACCGTGAATCCGGTCCGGACCGAACCGATCCGCACGTTTTGGATTTTAACCGTAGATTAATGGTCCGGACACGGATTGAAAAATTAGTAAACCGTGACTCGTGGTCCGGACACGGATTTTGATTTCGAAACCGTGGATTAACCGATCCGGACCGTGAAATTTTTATTATATATAAATTAAATATATATATATTACACACACACACACATAATTTTACACAAACTTCTACTACACAGACTAGGGGGTAAAGTGTGATCTCTTTCAAAACTAGGTTGATAACCGTGTTTGGATGTGTATTTTTATTGATGACCCATGAAAGCAGTCTAATATTGCCCATCTGGAGTAAATAAACTCAGGATTTGTGACAACATATAGTAGATTCAATTAGTAGTTGTGTATTTGTGTTTACACCATTAGTGTGAGATTCCAACGAAGGCGTCTTCTCTAATTAGTTGTGTTTACACCATTAGGTAAAATTTCAATTATATAACTTTGTTACTTGTTTATAGATAACATGTAATCCGTGGATAAAACCGGAACCGATCCGTGACTCGCGGATCAGATTGGAACTGAACCATGAGACTTTTGGTCCGGACACGGATTGTATTTTCTAAAAACCGTGACTCGTGGATTAGGATTGGATTCATGCCAATCCGATCCGATCCGGACCGTGTACACCCCTACCTACCATTATCTAAAAAGCCAAAAAGTCAAAAAGTTAAAAATAAAAGCTAAAAATGAGGCTCCCAAACACCCCCGAACTTATCATAAATTTGTGCAATGGGTTGATTTCCTATGGAAAAGAAATAGTAAATGGCTACAAACTCAACGTGGATGGATGTGGTGTGGCACATATAAGTCAGAAGAAGCATGCGCAGGAGGGCTCATTCGAGAATGGGAGGGTAATTGGATAGCCGGTTTTTTTTTTTTTTTTTTTTTGGTAAAGATCATCCGGTGTCCAGTAACCACATTGGCCCCGACTAATCCGGATTCAAGCCGGGTAGGACCATAAAGGCGGCAAAGCTCTCCCAACCAAGTTTTAACATAGCTGCATTCCCAAGTCTCGAACCCGAGATCTTGGTTAAGTTAGCATAGCCCCTTGTCAACTGAGTTACGTGCTTGGTGGTTAAGCTAGCCGGTTTTTCATGTCTACTAAGAAATGTATCATGTCTCACGGTGGAAGTATGGGCCATCCATCATAAAAGACAAGATAGGTGCCAAAACTCGTTTTTTTTTTTTTTTACCTGGCATTTCTCAATTGTATTAATCTCCAACTATTGGAAGTCAAGAGGGGTGTAACATATCCCTGTACTCTGTACTCGTAATTCTTTTTTAATTTCGGTTTTTAACTTAAAAAAAGAAGAAATAAATAGGAATTTAAATAATTAACGTAAATGCTAAAGGGCGCCCCCATGCACCGGGTAAAACCAATTTCGGTACGTGCTTTTAGTAATCGAGTAGTACCAGGATCTTGACACATTGAGGAAAACACCATTACATGGGTGTTACTTTTTGAGAATTACACGTTAACACATGTATTTTATTTTGCATTTCTTATTTACCCCATTTCTTATTAAAATATTGTTTTTCGTTTTTTTAAAATAACATAATATACACACAAACACACACACTTATATACACCTATATATATCACTGCCGCCGAAGCACTGTTCACCGTCCAGCTCCCTCGCCATCAAAGCTCTCACTGCCGTCGAAGCTCTCATCGCCGTCGAAGCTCTCACTGCCGTCGATCTTGGTCCCGCCGATCCAGAGCTCCATGGTAGTAGATCTAAAATCCCGTCCCGTCCCTTCGCCGTCGATACTGCAACTTCCTGTCGCCGTCGGTACTGCAACTCCGGTGGTTGGGACTCCATCGTCGCTGGCTGGGGAAGAGAGAGAGAGAGAGAGAGAGAATAATAAAAAAAATTATGGCTAGTGAACAGTGCTTGTCTAAAGATAGACAGGTATTGTAGCAAATGTAGAGAAAATGTAGAATTGCCATGGTGATAGACATGCTGCTGCAGCACCAGTTTGCCCACCCTTTTGTCTATTTTGCCCAGGTAGTGTATTTTACACTACCTGATGTTCTTGCTCTAAACCGAGAGATTTGTTGGAAAAATGAAAGATTTGTTCGAATATTTAGGTGAGCCTAAATACGAGCAAAATTCATTTTTTAATATGAATGAGAATTGTCTCATTGTCTCATTGAACATCTGAACGAGACTGGGGCCGGGACCGGGGCCAGGACCAGGACTCAGGATTCGTGGGCCCGCGGCCTGTGGTCTGAGGTCTGTGGTCTGTGTCTAGCTCAGGTAAGTTCGATATTGAATTTGGGCAACTGGGGCACTGACCCGTTGGATCATGTCCAGCAGATGGGAAGTTAATTTCCTTCCAAATGTCCAAGGCAATTTGTAACTTCATCAGTAACATGCATTTGATCCCACGTGTAGCAAATGCTACTTATTGACTATCAATTGATCCAATTGATCAATTCCCACGGTTTTGATTTTGCTGCATTGATTTTGAGAATCAATGCCTTTTAAATGTGAAAGGCTCCCCATGTATATAAATTGGTGCTTCCGTGAAGGATTTTGACACCCCGAAACACACCACAGCTACACAAAAAATTATTTGTTGATTTTTAGTGGGAGAGAGAACAGGCACTTGTTCGTTCGACAGGGTGATCCGATAGGTGTTACCGTTGGTCATTTTAGCCGCTGTATCCTGGGAAGCAGACGCCGATCAAAACCCCAAACACCCTACGTGGGGCGGTGAATTTGCTTTAAGGAGACCGTGTGAAACACGGGCCCCGGCTTAGTTTTTTTCTATCCTTTACATATTTGTTATTGTTGAATTTCGATTTTACGTAATTTCGTGTTCCTCATTTTCAGAACTAAAATTGTCGATTATTGTTTTTCCGGTACATGTTTTCCTACAAGATTATGGTACGTATGACGTATAGACTGATCGATCAAGTGGAAATTAATTTCTATAAGTTAGATGTTGAACACGGATGCAAGTTCAGGGAGGCCTGGTACAGTACAGGAAAAGGAAACATGAAATGAAACATAAAAATGCATGAATGTATCAGGTGAATCTCACCCGTCGGATGCATTATGCATTTTCATGTCCCATTTCATATTTTCTTTTCTAGTTTCCAACACTTTCCCAAGTTCGGGAGGCAACTCTGGGCATGCAAGCGGGTTAGGATATTGTATCAATGGGAATAGACCAATGGTCTAAAAATCATCCTGGGACGCAATTTGAGCAGTATTGAAAATTGTAATCTATCGGTCTGTGTCTGTTGGTTCATTTTCTATATTCGTCTCATGTTTTAAATTGTCTATATTTTTCAATTTATAGTGGGTTTCACGTTTTTGAAAATATCGTATTATAAAACTAATTAAGATCTATCAAATTAATAAGATCCTTATTGCATATCTTTAGATATATGTATTGAAAGATATGTACAATTAAAATGTGTAATAGTGAAAGTGGACCAACAAACACGGACGGAGAAAATATCTAGCTTGGAGATTGCAGTCAATTTGATTTGTAGAGAGCGCCACCTCGGCCACTAATGTTCACTCGCTTGGTTTATTCACCTAATAATAATAATAATAATAATAATAATAATAATAATAATAATAATAATAATAATAATAATAATAATAAACGAGTCGTTCAAACTTCACCTCACAAATCCCCTCTGATGTAGGACAAGATTGGAAAATTTCTTTATTTTTATTTTTATTGCTTTAGAATAAGATTTTAATTAGGAATATTTTCATTTAGATTAGAATTATTATATTTCCATATTCGGTTTAATTTTGATTTTCAATTTTATTAGGATTCTTGGTCTAGTTGAATTAGGATTTGTTTCTTCTTTAAATAGTTTGAGTCCTAGTTGAATTAGGATTTGCTCTTTCTTTAATTAGTTTGAGTCCTAGTTGAATTAGGATTTGCTTTTCTTTAATTAGTTTGAGTCCCAGTCGAATTAGGATTTGCTTATTATAAATAGGGATGTAACCTTCATAACGATTCAATCATTCAACTATCAATAATATTTCTAGAGTTCTCTCTATTTTCCTTGTGCGCAAGGTTGCTTATCTTTTTCTTGTGGATTCAAGAACCCCATCTGTTAGAACGAGATCTAACCAATTCGTCTACTAGAACGATATCTAGTCACCCATTAGTCTGCTAGAACGATATCTAGTCTTCTTCCGCTACAACGTTGCGTCAAAGTGGTATCAAAGCAAGGTCCTCCCTTGTTTCAATGGCTAAAAACGGAGAAAAACCCTGAGGAGATCATGGGAATGATGCGGTATGGGGCGTGATCGATGGGCAACAACAACAACTAGAAGAGATACGCACTATGTTGAGAGAGTTGACTGTTACAATGAACACTAGGCTACCAGCAGGTCCTGCTCCTAATGATCCGCCACTTGATCAACAAATACAAGATCAACAGGCTCGTGATCAACAGGCACATGAACCAAGGGTGAGCAACTATCCTGGACGCCTACAGTTTAGGCGTGCTTATAATAATTCAGTTCATGGTGGAGATTCGACAGATGACGACCTTGAGGATCTTGCGATTTATCAAGGGCCCAAAGAACTTGTTCAGAATAAAAACAACTACTGTATGAAGATGAACCTCCCTTCTTTTAACGGTCAGTTACACATCGAAGATTTTCTGGATTGGATACATGAAGTTGAGTGCTTCTTCGATTATATGGATATCGAGGAGGACAAGAAGGTTAAACTGGTTGCATTCAAGCTAAAAGGCGGCGCTTCTGCATGGTGGGAGCAGTTACAGATGGCTCGCACACGCTGGAAAATAGAAAATTCGCTCTTGGCATCGGATGAAGCAGTTGATGAGGGCTCGTTTTCTTCCTCCACATTATGACCAGACTTTATTCCAGCAGCATCAAAGTTGTTCACAAGGTAATAGAACTGTTCATGACTATGATGGTGATTCAACGAACAATAATTTTTTGCGACAAAACGTTGCGAGTCAATCTGATGAAAGGTTCATAAACATGAAGCAGTTGAAACTGTGTTTACAAAATCTTCACACCCATTCAGATTTCAGGTATTACGAAAGTTTACCTAAATTTAGTGGTTGCGAATATTTTGAGGATGTTCTAGATTGGATAGTTAACCTTGAGGATATTTTTGAGTATCTGAAAATCTCGGATGGAGAAAAGTGGAGGTATGTGTTATTAAAGCTGACAGGTCTAGCACTCGATTGGTGGCTAGACTTGCAATCTTTGAGAGATCAGCAGAATAAGCGTCATATTCGTGCATGGTCGAGAATTAAAAAACGCTTGATCGAGAGATTTTTGCCATGGAATTATGAGCAATTATTGAAGGAAAAATACGGATCAAAGCAACAAAATACAACTACTCTTGCCAACAATGTCGTTGGAGAAGTTGTCAAAGAGGTCATAAACAAAGTTGATAACAAGAAAATTGATAGGGGTGATGGTGAGAAGCCGAAAATTAATATCAGTAATGGCGATCAAGTTGCTGAGGTCCAGAATGATTTTCTATTGGAGGTGGTCGATAACAACAATAGTTGCTTGACCGTTCGGGTGATTAATAATTAACTAGAATTTCGTCCCCAGCGTAGGACTATCGACCGGTGCAGCACAATAAATCCGGAAGTACCGGAGTCGAACCACAGAGACGGTCTACAGTGCTCAACTCAAACAATGTCAGCTCCACGTTTGTAATTGGCTCTCAGGTAGCCACCCCTTGCTCAAATGATTTAATTAATTAACTAAATTAAACTGATTTAACTACTAGAATCTGAATTTGAAAAGGAGAGCACAGCCGTGGGCACTACGATGTCCGCAGCTAGCCTATTTCACATTCACTCGGGCCACAATTATTCAATTAATAGATTCAAGAATATGAAAAAAATAGTCTCCAACAAATGCGCACCACTTGTCACCAATTTCTGCGCGCATTTGGAATTGGCAATGCCCGGGTTTGTTAGTTAGAAAAACTCCCGTATTCAAAAATTGCGCATCAATTAAAATGATTCGGCACCGAGGTGGAACGTAAATTAGCCTAGCCACGGGACACCTTCATCCCGCGGCCGCACTCAATACGACTACTCACTCATTATTAAAAACGCAGCAAGAATAACACGAACCCTAGATCTAAGCATGATTAAACAATGAAAACAATGACAGAAAGTAGTACCGAAGATTGCGCAACGAAGATAATCTTGATTAATGAAAGAAGAACGTCAATCCACGTTTGAGAATCTTGAAAACGAAACGCTGAACAACGAATACCAGATCTGTAGCCGAAAACTTGAAAAGCTAAAACCTAAGTAAAAAAATCGTGGAACCCTTCCTCTGGGTTAAAACATAAGTATATATATTAAACCTAGAAATCCCAATGAAAATCTCACGAAGATTCCATTCTTCTCCGCGAATAGGCCGAAACGACACCGTTACTGTGCCCGGATAACAGCTTGGTAGCGCTACAGTCTTTTCCAGGTAGCGCTACCACTTCACTATTGCCGTGCGTTGACCATTGAATGCTCGGGTTGACCATTGACTTAGCATGCCGGTAGCGCTACACCTATTATGGTGTAGCGCTCAAGAAGTTTCTGTTCAGTTTTGGGACCCTCTAATGCCCACTTTGAGCGCTCCAAGGAATTGGGGTAGCGCTCCCGACGGGTTTTAATCACTTCCATGCAAAATCCGCTAGCCTCCAACTCCTAATCGACGTGCATGAACTCCCAATGTCTCAAAATCACACTCATGACCTTAGAATACCTGCAAATTATACTCGAAACACAAAAACACCACATGCACATATTAATTGGAAGATAAAGCTCAAATCGCACGTCTAACATGCTAAAACCCCCTACTTAGGCACTTGTAAGCAAGCTTCTCACGCGCCTATCACATCCCCCAACTTGAGCGTTGCTAGTCCCTAGTAACGAACGAAACAAAAATATTAAAAACAACACAACGACTCAATAAGGGATACGAGGGTTATGCAACCTGTACAGAATCATATGAACAATTTTGAAAATCATCCCTTAATTATCCACAACTCGGTCACATGCATGTTCTAACAAAAATTCAAATATTTCCATTCCTCAACAAGGCTCAAGATAGTATGCTTCCACGTGCCATGGTATCACTCACACTCACCGAAACACTCTACATCCCATGTGAGGCGCCTGGCGATCAACGTGGATTGAAAACAGAATCACCACGTGCCAGTCAAAACAACGCCAAGATATGCAATGAAAGCTCACGAATTAGATACCACACATTCACAATCTAAATATAATACATGCATGCAAGAGAGTCAAACGACGTGCATCGGGTCAACTAAGGGCTTTGTCAGGCTTGTAATGACCGCGGTTAACAAGATAAAAGGGCAACATGCAAAAGGGCGACGACCTATATAAAAGCTCATGGTCAATCTACCCAGACTGGCCGTCACCAACACAAATAAACACAAACACGAATATTACATAATAACAACTCAAGTTTAACATCCTACAGAACAACACAACACAAATAGAGTTCGACACAACCACCAACCATGCACACGGTCGCACCACCGACATAAACAAATACATAAAACACCATAGTCCCCAATACTGAAAAACACATGAACTAACAAAACATAAACGCAACACCCCCAGTCCAACCATGTCCAACTCATGCTCAATCATCACCTCCGAACTCCGCATCAGACTGCTCCTCCTCCACTGGCGGATCCGCAAAGTCATCACTCACCTCCAATTCCGGCCACTGCCTAGGCTGGAAAGGTCCCGGATCCTGACCCGAAAGCCGTGCCTCCATGTGGCGCTGCCTATCAGCTAAATCAGTCTGGTCTCGCATCATCTGCGCTTGCCCTCTCTTCAGCTTCCGGTGGCTCTTCGCCAAACCCGTCAGTCTTGGTGTTCACGCTAGGTGGCGCTGGAGTAAGCATCGACCCCTCGTCGGTTCTAACCTGTGCCCTACTTCGAGAGAGAATGGAGGAGTCCATATCCTTAGGGTTCAGTGGGTCATTACCCAGATATTTCCGAGGCAGAGCAATCCTACCCCTCAGAATCTTACTCACCAAGCAAGGAAATGGCATTCTCAGTGAGGTGGGTGCATCTCTGAAATCACACATCTGCCCGAACGCAAACAGGGCCCAATCACACACCGTGCCCTCATCCATAAATGCAAACATCAAATTTCCCACAAATTTTTGGGGTGCACCCTCCTTGCCCCTCGGATACAAATTATAACAAACGACTTGGTTCATAAACCGATACTCCTGTTTAAACCTACCGGGCCAGTGGGGAATCCTAGCATGCCTACGGTCATCATACAAGAAGCAGTTCACCTGATCATCATTGAAAGCCGACTCCGGCTTAGGGTAGTTTGTGCCCCCCCGTAGGTCTCACATACTCCCAAGCAAGGGCTATCTCATTGGCATCAATAAACACTGGGGTATTGCCAATCCTAGAGGTAATCCGAGCCTGCGGAGTCAAAAAAAAAAACCAGGCTCCGGAGTAATCATATTCTTATAAAACTCCTCGACTAAAGCATTATTGTAACCGGGGTTAGGTTCGAACCAAAAACTCATACCTTGATCCCGGATGGCCTGGAATGGCATGAAGTCCTCGGGCCACAACCCGTCTTCTATAATATGGCGCTCATTCTTCACCCCCCTCTGCTTGATCGAGGCCTCCCATTTGGCCTGGTTATCCTTGTCTATTTGGTCCCGGTCCCTACGTTTGGCCCGGACCGGCTGAACTTCCTCTACTCCACTAGAAGACCTCGCAACAGCCTTCCCTCTCCCAATGTGTTGCCTTTTGGATGCCATGACTTAAGGTTTTTGGGTTGAAAAATTTGGGTTTTTGGGTTTTCTGATCTGGAGATTTTAATGGGTTAGAAGGAATTTGGTTTGGGTAGAATGGTAGAGGAGAGTGAGAGGAAGGTTTTTGTAAATTTTGGTGAAGATTGGTGGAGATTTGAGAGAGTTATGAAGGTTTGAAGTTTAGGGTTTTGTGGGGAATGGGAGTTTGGGTCGGAGGAAGAAGAAGAAGAATGAAGAAGAAAAGAAAAAGTGGGGAAGAGAGAGAGAGAGAATCGAGATATGCTGCAGCAAAATTTCATCCCAGTAGCATTTGGAGCGCTACACCATTTATGGTGTAGCGCTACCGAGCCCCTTTTTTTTTTTTTTTTTTTTTTGCGAGCATTCGAAAATTCACTCTCTCTTTAAGGGTAATTTATTTATAAGAAAAAGGACTTGGGATTTATGGTTAAAGGTTTAAAGGTTCCTTTTGAGATCATGGCATCCACAAGCAAACTCCAATTTTATCTGTAACAACAATGCTCCTGGTTGAGGTCTTCTAAAATAAATGAACGCAGAGTTGGACCACCAAACGGACACACCTCCCAAACACTGGTTTCCTAAGTTTGACACAGAAACTGACACAGATGGGTTTAACAAAGGATCAAAGGGGACATGTTTAGTGGTCTAATCATGCAAAAATGGCCTTGTTTCATCCCCTTAACACGTCATCAACCCTCTCACATGCATATGAAACATTTAAATCATTATCTGTGGTACAAACGCCTACTATTTTATGCGAATGTGGAAATTGACGAACAATGAAACATGGGATGCTTTAAGGACATACTGTGCACGACGTGGAAACACCTACTCAAACTTGCTTATGGTGTGGGAATTACTCAAACGTGGATGTCAGATATATGCATGTGAACAAGTTAAACAGGCAATCAACGAGACAAGAATTTGGCATGCTCATCTAACTCATGCAAACAAGCATAACAAACGTATCCCCAGACTAAAAAATTTACCGAAAAGTTAAAAAAAATTAAAAACCCGAAAAGTTAAAAAAATTAAAAACGACCCCTACTTCTAGCAACGCTCAAAACTAACCAAACGTGTACAAAGTACACTCCTTCCCCCAACTGAAAAATTGCTCTGCCCTCAGAGCAAGAAGACAAAACAGGAAAAAAAAAAAGAATATAAGGGAAAGAGATGGACCGACGGGTGGCAGCCAACCATCATGACCCCGGCCGATGTATGGGGAATTGCCACCATTGTCGCTGCGCGGCAGCAGAATCGCTCCCAGAATATATCCCTGCAAAAGAACAAGAGCCAACTACCTACTCGGCAACAAATGATGTTAGTACCGCCCGCATGTGAAAGCCGGGCCACAACACAGAAAATAAAGAAAACAAAGAAAACCACCAGACATTCACGCAGTTTCACGTGTCATACTTTTCTCCCCATCCCCCAACTTGAATTGAAGAGTGGGTGGCTATACAAGACCGAAAAGTGTGTTATTTTTTTTATTTTTTTTTATTTTTATTTTTTGTAATGTGAAAGACTGAAAAAAAAAACAGACGCTAAAATACACAATGGGCCCGTACTAACCGGGGCTGGGCACACGATCCTTCTTGTAATAGCGGCGTGCGGAGCTATGAAAATCCAACTCAATGATGGGTACCCCTAATACTAGGGGCCGGGTCCACACTTAATGAAAAGCATGGTACGCGTGAGCTACCCGCCAAAACCTGGCTGAAAAAGCCTAAGTAACCGGGTCGTCCGAATACACAGGATCGACCAACTCCTCATCAGGTTCTCCCACTTCTAAAAATTCCAAAAACGGTTTCAGACGCTGCCCATTAACTTTAAACACATGATCATCCTTAGAATCACGGACATCAACTGAACCATTCGGATGCACATGCACCACAACATAGGGACCTTCCCAACGGGACCTCAACTTGCCGGGAAATAGATGGAGACGCGAATTATAGAGCAACACTTTCTGACCAACTCTAAAGGTTTTGCGCTGAATATTCCTATCATGATACGCCTTAACCTTAGCCTTATAAATACTAGCATTCTCTTACGCGTCATTCCTAAGCTCCTCGAGCTCACATAACTGTAACTTCCTATGCGCACCCACCACATCTAGACTCGAATTGATTTCCTGGAGGGCCCAATAGGCCTTCTTCTCTAACTCAATTGGTAGGTGGCAGGCCTTACCGAAAACAAGCCGATAGGGTGAAGCACCCAACACGGTCTTATAAGCAGTGTGATAAGCCCACAACGCATTATTCAACCTGGTGGACCAATCCTTCCTAGTCACACCTACAGTTTTCTCCAAAATTCGCTTAATCTCTCTATTTGCTAACTCGGCCTGCCCATTAGTTTGGGGGTGGTACGAAGTAGACACCTTGTGAGTGACTCTATACTCCCCCATTAACTTTTCAAACGACTGACTTGTGAAGTGCGTGCCCTGATCAGAGATAATGGCACGTGGCACGCCAAACCTCGACAAAATATTGGACTTAATGAACTCTAGCACGACTTGTGACTCCATCGACTTAGTGGGTATCGCCTCTACCCACTTGGACACATAGTCCACCGCTACCAAAATATACTCGTAACCATGAGACATAGGTAATGGACCCATAAAGTCAATGCCCCAACAATCGAAAACCTCTAGCACAAGAATGGGCCGGAGGGGCATCTCCTGATGTGAAGACAATTTGCCAAGCTTTTGGCAACGGTCGCATGACCTACAGAATGCATGAACGAGCTTAAACATATCAGGCCACCAGAATCCACACTGTAAAATCTTGGCAGTGGTCTTCTTCGCAGAGAAGTGACCACCACACGCCTCGCTATGACAGAACTCTATAATCCCCTTATGATCAGACTCGGGGACACATCGACGCACAATCTGGTCCGCACAATACTTAAACAAATATGGTTCATCGAATATATACTGTCGGACATTCCTCAAAAACCGCTACTTCTCTTGGGTAGACCAATGGGGGGGAATCTGCCCAGTTACCAAATAATTGGCAATATCAGCATACCACGGGCACTCATTAGCGGCGAACAACTGCTCATCCGAAAAAGAATCTCTAATGGGAAGATTCGAGGTGGGGTCCTCTAATTCCAGACGAGACAGATGGTCAGCCACTACATTCTCTACCCCTTTTTTATCCTTGATAATCAGGTGGAATTCTTGCAGCAGCAGAATCCACCGAATGAGGCGAGCTTTCGCGTCCTGTTTAGTCATTAAGTACTTTAGGGCCGCATGACTGGTAAAAACCGTGATCTGCGAACCTACCAGGTAGGACCGAAACTTATCTAAAGCAAACATCACCGCTAACAACTCCTTCTCGGTGGTGGTGTAGTTCATCTGCGCCTCATTCAATGTCTTACTAGCGTAGTAGAGCACACATGGGTCTTTCCCTCTCCTCTGCCCTAAAACAGCTCCGACTGCATAGTCAGAAGCATCACACATCAGCTCAAAGGGAAGACTCCAATCCGGGGACTGCACAATCGGCGGAGTTGTGAGACTCCGCTTTAACATCTGAAATGCCCCCTCACAAGCATCGGACCACACAAAAGATGTGTCCCTTGCCAACAACTGACACAACGGGCGGGAGATAGCACTGAAGTCTTTAATGAACCGCCGGTAGAAACCAGCGTGTCCCAGAAATGAACGCACATCCTTAACAGACTTAGGTGTTAGGAGATTTCGGATTAAATCTATTTTGGCCTTGTCCACCTCAATACCCTTAGAGGACACAATGTGTCCCAACACGATTCCTTGGGTAACCATGAAGTGGCACTTCTCCCAATTTAGCACCAAGTGCTTCTCCTCACACCTCTGTAAAACTTTTCCCAAATTTTCGAGGCATCCATCGAATGAATCTCCGAAAACCGAAAAATCATCCATGAACACCTCTACTATCCTTTCCACCATGTCGCTAAAAATTCCCATCATGCACCTGGAAAAGGTACCAAGTGCATTGCACAACCCAAAGGGCATGCGACGGTAAGCATAGGTTCCATATGGACATGTGAAGGTGGTCTTTTCCTGGTCCTCTAAGGCGACCTCAATCTGGTTATACCCCGAATACCCATCCAAAAAGCAATAAAAGGCCCGACCCGCTACCCTTTCTAGAATCTGATCAATGAAAGGAAGAGGAAAGTGGTCTTTCCGGGTGCTCGCATTGAGCTTCCGGTAGTCTATGCAAACTCTCCATCCTGTGGGAACTCGGGTCGGCACTAAAACTCCCTCATCGTTGGTCACAACGGTCACTCCTGCCTTCTTAGGCACCACCTACAATGGGCTCACCCACTCACTATGGGCAACTGGGTAAATGATACCCGCGTCTAACAACTTAAGCACCTCAGCCCGAACCACGTCTTTCATGTTGGGGTTAAGACGCTGCTGAGGTTGCCTGGAAGGCTTTACACTCTCCTCAAGAATAATGCGGTGTGTACACACCGTTGGGCTTATACCATGCAAATCCGCTATGGTCCAGCCAATCGCGCCCATGTGCTCTCTCAACAAATTTAGCAGTTTCCTCTCTTGATCTTCCTCGAGGGATGAGGAGATCACAACCAGATAGGTATCATTGCCTTTCAAAAAGGCATACTTAAGCGTGTCCGGTAGAGGTTTTAACTCTGGTTTAGGCGGCTTGACTGATGACGGGAGAACCTTGGGCGGAGGGTAGCCCAATGGTTCAAACATAGGGTTATGAGTGACCCCACACACCTCTTCACACGACTCCTCAATATCTAGCAACTCTAACAAATTCACAACCTCCGCTGAGTCTAAAAATGATATTTCCTCGGAGGTAAGAGCAACCTCCAAGGGGTCATTATACAGGACTGTATCAATATGCTCCTGGACTAACGTGTCAATCAGGCACAACTCCTCAGACTCCTCCTCATCATCCTCTAATGTACTGACACTGAAAACATCCACCTCCATTCTCTCCTCACCGACAGATAACTGGACCTTGCCAGTTTTGCAGTTCATAACCGCATTGGAGGTGGCTAGGAAGGGACGCCCCAAGATGATGGGAGTCTTCTCTAAAGCCTCAAGACCGGGACTAATGTCTAGAACAATGAAGTTAGCGGGAAATTGAAACTCCCCTACCCGGATCAACACATCCTCTACCACTCCCTTGGGCACTCTAATACTCCGGTCAGCCAACTGTAGGGTGACTGGAGTCTCACTGAGGTCGCCTAGGTCCAATCCCAAGTATGCCGAATAAGGGAGCAAATTAACACTCGCTCCCAAATCCAACAATGCCTTGTCAAAATTCTGACCTGCTATGGCTATGGGAATGGTGGGACACCCTGGATCCTTGCACTTGGCAGGAATCTCAGTCTGCAGAATGGAGCTCACTTGCTCCGTCAGAACCACGTTGTTCTGACTCTTGCGCTTTGGTGTGCAAAGGTCCTTCAATACCTTAGCACACTGGGGGAAGGATTCAATCGCCTCCATCAGGGTGATGGGGAATTGAACCTTCTTAAGCAACTCAATCATTTTGCTGTTCATGGTTTGCTTGGGTCTCACCGCCAGTCTTTGGAGAAATGGAGCTACTGGTACAGCTGGCGGTGGTGGAGTCGTGGGGGCTGCAGCTGCAGGCACCACCACTTCAGGTGACTCCTCTCTCTTTTCTACTTCCTCCCGAGGCACCTCAGCAGTATTAAAAATGACCTCAGGCTCAATAACTGGCTCCGGGGGTGGAGCCTGTCTTAGTGTTGGCTGAATGGTCTTATCAATCGTTTTCCCACTCCTAAGAATGGTAACTGCTTTAGCCTCTTCCTGATTTTGCCCTTGAACATTGGGACCTGAAGAATTTCCCACATAATGGGCACCCGCCTGACTACCTTGGGCCGGAAACCTACCCTTCTCCTGTTGCATTTGACTAATCACCGCAGTGAGTTGCGTCATTTGGGCCGTAAGGGCCCCAATTTGCTGCTTGGTATCAGTCTGAAATGTCAGCTGAGACTGCATTAAGGAATTCATGGAATCCTCAAAACGGGGTGGTGCAGTCTATGCATAACTTGGGGGCGGACCACGAGTGGATGGGCCTCCCCCCCTGCCTTGTTGTGGCTGGTAGTTGTAAGGAATGACTTGGCCCTGCGGAGGCCTGGGTGCTTGGGACTGATGAAACTGTTGCGGTGGAGGCGGCGCAATGAGTTGCGCTTGACTTCCACCTGCGGGTCTAGGGTCTGACCACCCAAAGTTGGGGTGATCTCTCCATCCCGGGTTATACGTATTTGAGTATGGGTCCCAATTCCTCACAGCATTTACCTCTTCCTGATTATTCTGACTCGCTCCCTTAGCAGTTAAAAATCCGGGGCATGCAGTTGCAATGTGCCCCTTACACTCACACCACACACAGACTTCCTCTATACTGACCTCATGCACTGGACGAGTCTGCCTAACTTCTAATTCCTCTAGCTTCTGCGCCATCTTTTCAACCTGGGCCTGGAGTCGCTGGTCACGTATGGTAACGGGGATAACATTGGACCCAGAAGGTCCGGACCGATCAAAATCAGAGGGTTCTGACGCCCTCTGCCTATCTGCTAGGTCATCCAGAAAATCCCAACCCTCATCTGCAGTTTTGGACAAGAAGTCGTCCCCTTTACACGAATACTCTATGTGCTGGATTGTCTCAGCGTTGAGACCCAGGTGAAAGAATTCGACCAGCTGTATCTTCTCAAAACCAGGGTGTGGCATTCTTAGGAGCAAATCTTTGAACCGCTCCCATGCCTTCACAAAAGACTCTCCCCTCTCTTGCCTAAAGCCTTGGATTTGACGCCTTAAACTATTAGTTTTAGCCTCAGAAAAATATTTTCTGTAAAACGCGTCACGCACATGCGCCCATGTGGTGAAGGACTGAGGCTTTTGCATTCTGAACCATCTAAGCACGCCATCTTTTAAAGTTGCCTCAAACAGCTTGAGGCAGGCATTGTCGTATTGGGTAGTAGACGCCAGGTTGCGCACTAACCCCTCAAACGTCCGCACATGTTCGTACGGATCATCAGACTCTCTCCCATAGAAGTTAGGGAGGCTATTCAGGACACCAGGTTTTACAGTGAAGGCATTGCGTGCCTCCTGTGTCTCTCGAGGAAACACAATCGGCCCGGGAGGAGTGGTCCTCTCGGGATTCAAGTGCTGCCTCAACGACGGTTGTTGAATTACCTGCTGGTCTCCCATTGCAAAAGATTCTGGTTCGGGAACTGACTCTGACTCTGACTCTGACTGATAAAGCGGATTATTGAAATTAACTGACTCGACAGGTAAATCTATGTAGAGTCCACTAATGGGAATGGACTCCGACCGACTCTCTACTGACTCTGACGAAGAATTTGAAGACTCTGACTGACTCGACCTGTCCTCTATCCTAACCAAGCGATTAGTACGATCACGGTAATAGAGAGGATCAGGCTTACGTACAGCTTGCTTATCTCTACCTATGATGACTCAACTAAAAATTTAACAAACACTAAACTAACACCGTTTAAACACACGTCACCGTCCCTGGCAACGGCGCCAAAAATGCTTGACCGTTCGGGTGATTAATAATTAACTAGAATTTCGTCCCAAGCGTAGGACTATCGACCGGTGCAGCACAATAAATCCGGAAGTACCGGAGTCGAACCACAGAGACGGTCTACAGTGCTCAACTCAAACAATGTCAGCTCCACGTTTGTAATTGGCTCTCAGGTAGCCACCCCTTGCTCAAATGATTTAATTAATTAACTAAATTAAACTGATTTAACTACTGGAATCTGAATTTCAAAAGGAGAGCACAGCCGTGGGCACTACGGTGTCCGTAGCTAGCCTAATTCACATTCACTCGGGCCACAATTATTCAATTAATAGATTCAAGAATATATAAAAAATTGTCTCCAACAAATGCGCACCACTTGTCACCAATTTCTGCGCGCATTTGGAATTGGCAATGCCCGGGTTTGTTAGCTAGAAAAACTCCCGTATTCAAAAATTGCGCATCAATTAAAATGATTCGGCACCGAGGTGGAACGTAAATTAGCCTAGCCACGGGACACCTTCATCCCGCGGCCGCACTCAATACGACTACTCACTCATTATTAAAAACGCAGCAAGAATAACACGAACCCTAGATCTAAGCATGATTAAACAATGAAAACAATGACAGAAAGTAGTACCGAAGATTGCGCAACGAAAATAATCTTGATTAATGAAAGAAGAACGTCAATCCACGTTTGAGAATCTTGAAAACGAAACGCTAAACAATGAATACCAGATCTGTAGCCGAAAACTTGAAAAGCTAAAACCTAAGTAAAAAAATCGTGGAACCCTTCCTCTGGGTTAAAACATAAGTATATATATTAAACCTAGAAATCCCAATGAAAATCTCACGAAAATTCCATTCTTCTCCGCGAATAGGCCGAAACGACACCGTTACTGTGCCCGGATAACAGCTCGGGAGCGCTACAGTCTTTTCCAGGTAGCGCTACCGCTTCACTATTGCCGTGTGTTGACCATTGAATGCTCGGGTTGACCATTGACTTAGCATGCCGGTAGCGCTACACCTATTATGGTGTAGCGCTCAAGAAGTTTCTGTTCAGTTTTGGGACCCTCTAGTGCCCACTTTGAGCGCTCCAAGGAATTGGGGTAGCGCTCCCGACGGGTTTTAATCACTTCCATGCAAAATCCGCTCGCCTCCAACTCCTAATCGACGTGCATGAACTCCCAATGTCTCAAAATCACACTCATGACCTTAGAATACCTGCAAATTATACTCGAAACACAAAAACACCACATGCACATATTAATTGGAAGATAAAGCTCAAATCGCATGTCTAACATGCTAAAACCCCCTACTTAGGCGCTTGTAAGCAAGCTTCTCACGCACCTATCAATAGTGTTGAGGAGGAAAAGCGAGTTAGCAACACAAGCGAAGCTACGTCGGTTTTGAAAGAATTGACTTCAGTAGAACTGATCAACAATTCATTCGACGCACACAGCCAGAGAATGGATTTACACCATGATTGCACTCTAAAGGGTGCTGATGTTGCTTTTGTGGATTTTCTTGGTGTGGACCAATTTGATTGGATTCCGAATATTCGTCTAGTGAATCTTGTCAACAAGTTGAAGCAAGGAGAGAAGAGATCATCGCAAATATATTTTTATATAAATAATTTTTGGAAGAGAAGCAAGAAGTTGAAGCATTCCGCATGTTTTGGGTACTATCTTATTCGTATTCGACTTGCCAAATTTTGGAAGATGGCACTAAAATATTTTGGAGGTGACATCGCGTGGAGTTCATTGTTGAAGTTCATGTTTGAGAAAATTAATTTGAAGTACAAAGTTGACGCAGACAAAAGCAGACGTATCAAGTTTCTTCAAGCACTAGAAACTCGAGGGCAAGTTTTTTTTAAGAGAGAGGGAATGATGTAGGACAAGATTGGAAAATTTCTTTATTTTTATTTTTATTGCTTTAGAATAAGATTTTAATTAGGAATATTTTCATTTAGGTTAGAATTATTATATTTCCATATTCGGTTTAATTTTGATTTTCAATTTTATTAGGATTCTTGGTCTAGTTGAATTAGGATTTGTTTCTTCTTTAAATAGTTTGAGTCCTAGTTGAATTAGGATTTGCTCTTTCTTTAATTAGTTTGAGTCCTAGTTGAATTAGGATTTGCTTTTCTTTAATTAGTTTGAGTCCCAGTCGAATTAGGATTTGCTTATTATAAATAGGGATGTAACCTTCATAACGATTCAATCATTCAACTATCAATAATATTTCTAGAGTTCTCTCTATTTTCCTTGTGCGCAAGGTTGCTTATCTTTTTCTTGTGGATTCAAGAACCCGTCTATTAGAACGAGATCTAACCAATTCGTCTACTAGAACGATATCTAGTCACCCATTCGTCTGCTAGAACGATATCTAGTCTTCTTCCGCTACAACACTGCGTCAAAGTGGCATTCAAACTTAATTTTACTCTTTTAATAGAAATTTAACATTTAATGGTAAATCGCGCATTGCTTAGGGATAAAAATTAGTAGGAGTAATATTTAAGTATAGATCTAATCAATATTTAAATTTCATTCGGGTTCTGTGCTTGTGTAGATATATCAACCAGAATTTCCTTATAGCACAAGGACAATAACGAGAAACCACATTTGCACACAACAATTAATATTTGCTTTTTTAAATTGGTTTTATAGATCTAATCAATACTACTATTACTAGTATTCTATGTTATGTTATCGCGGTCGATGGATGCTGACATTATTTGGGCATAAAGCAAACCTAAAAAAGTAGGGCCATTTGTGCATCTTCACTATAGTATTTATAAGAGTGTCTTTGGATCGAGGGGTAAGATCTCGTGTGTCATCCTCGCGACGAGGTGACATCGCCGATAGCCTCTGCTTGACAATCAGCACTCGACCACCACCTCCAGACCGAACACTGCGCACAATGGTCTGCAGGAACTGATGTTGGTCGGGCTGAACTCGGGGACAGCTAGATCATACTACTGATGCTCCAGACCTGGAGGTACGATTCATGGTCGAGCCATGCGTCACGAGGAGACCCATGCAACGTGTCCACCCTGTACTATCTCTGAATGTTATACTATAGTTGGTCGATATGGCCCAACCACGTGCTGAGTGAAGATTGGTGCTTCTGCGTCGAGACGAATATCCTTGTCCCTTCGTTCCTGCTCATTCTCTGCTCCTGGGCTGTGATCCGAATGCGAGGCCCGGCCCGGCCGAGATGATGCGAGTCAAGCAGTTAATGTAAAACATTATGGAATGTGGGCTGCGGATAATGGTTGGGCCCGTTCAGGCTTATTTATGTGGATTAGGCTAAAATGTATTTTGTTTAATTATTTCGGCGTACTACAACTAATTATGTTTTAATAATCATTCTTCTGTGGGAGATTTGTTTCATTGGATAGTGTGGAGGAGCGCTTCACCGGAATGGCCTCTTTGGCCATCTGGTACTGTACGTGGGGGGAGTTGTTGAGCTAAACCTTACTGGGGTCCTGGGGACTCGTCAGAGAAGAAGACCAGAGCTCCTGGGGTACGTCAGAGGAGAACCTGCGCAAGGAAGCAACCACGTTAGTGCCTAGCCCGGACGGTGGTGGTTTGGGAAGGCACTCCGATGGTTAAGTCAGTGACGGAGGGAGAAGTTTAGTGGAGAACTCTAGAGAGAGAGTGCAGTTGAGAGTTTAATGTAGAGAGAGAGAGATCCAGTCTCCAACAAAGAGGGTGAGGGCCATATTTATAGGCGAGGGGGCGTGTGCCCTCCACGCCTTCTGGGGCTCCACGCGTTCCGACGTTATCAAGACATTAAATGCATGGATTGACGTATGTATCTCAAGCGGCGCCTCGGCGGCTGCCTTCCAAGAGTTGTCACCTGTCGCTGTCACTGATATTCCCATCAGTCGAGTCCCCCTGCAGACGTAGCCTGTGGGGTTGGTGGCTTGCCATAAATGCGATGTGAGCGGGGTGGTTGAGACCATTAATGAGCCGTTCAGGCTGTCAGAGTACATCTGGTGCGACCCCCTTCCCGGCACCAAGGTCAACCGACTCGGTCCGAGAAGCCCTAGGGAACAGCCACCCAAGGCCGACCATGGCTCCTGGCGCGGGTACCCGAGGGGGGTTCTGGCCGAGGTCTCCAGGGGTCCCCGGACCTGTGAAACTTGTCTTGGAGTGTCCTCTTGAGGGGAGGTCCAGCCGAGGGTGGAGGGCACGGCCGAGGGGAGAGGGTCTGGCCATGGCTCTAATTAAGGATCGCGCCCCCTCCTCGCCGGGAACATGCCTTCGGCCACCGCCGTCCCCCTTGGGAGGCCACCTAGCCGGAACAATGTGTCTTGGCAATCCCTAGCCGCTTTGGTGGGGGTGGTCCCTCCTGACCCCCGTCCCCCTCATCTGGGTTGCAGCTGAGGACAATGAGCCCAAGGGTCCCCGGCCGCTACAGATAGTATACCTAACCCATTCAATAGTTGGGAGCAACTATGAAAATTTTCTTTTCTCAGAAGGAAGCTAACTGTAATGAAAATAGCCAAGAGGATTATATAAACAACCTATGCACTTGAATTGAAAACACAAATAGGTTTCGATTAATTCACTTTTCAATTGGTGATATTGCTTTTACCGTTTTTTAATTCTGAAAGCAAATGAACGTCTATTGCAGAAAAGCCGTGGGGCCTTTGATTGAGAGATAAGTGAAGCTTTTTCTTTGTATCTTGGTGGGTGAACCATGCCAACGAAAGCAATGATCTGTAACTAACACTCGACAAATTTGGTCTTTGAATTCACAGGAGATTCATTGAAAATCATTATTAAAAGGTATCCAGTTAAGACTTAAAAATGAGGAAACACACAAATCTCAAGCATACAAAGTCTAAGTTACAATGATATTTAATCAACTCAATAATCAAGTAATAATGTTTCAATTTTCAAACAAATCCGTGTCATTTTTTGGATTTTCCTTGCAACATTTGTTTCCCATATTTGGATTTCATTTTATTTTCTCTCAGAAAAACGACACTTTATCCATCTACACGTCAGGGGTGTTTGGTCGACCCCTTTTCTCCTTTTCAACTTCTACTTTTCTAATTATGGGTGTTTGGGATACAAAACTCAGAACACATTCTCTCAAAACTCATTCTCAAAATTTCACATTAGAGAGATCGAAGAAGCCAAAAGTAAGCTGGGAAGAGTTTTTTTACTTCTCATTTTTCACTTTTCTCATTTTGATTAACAAAAAGACTTGCAAAATGTATTCTACACTTATCTCCCAAACATTACTCATGTTACAAAATGCATTTTGCACATTTCTTCCAAACACTCTTACCAAATTCAAAATGCATTCCTGCCATTATCTAAAAAGCCAAAAAGTCAAAAAAGTTAAAAATAAAAGCTAAAAATGAGGCTCCCAAACACCCCCGAACTTATCATAAATTTGTGCAATGGGTTGATTTCCTATGGAAAAGAAATAGTAAATGGCTACAAACTCAATGTAGATGGATGTGGTGTGGCACATATAAGTCAGAAGAAGCATGCGCAGGAGGGCTCATTCGAGAATGGGAGGGTAATTGGATAGCCGATTTTTCTTTTTTTTTTTGGTAAAGATCATCTGGTGTCCGGTAACCACATTGGCCCCGACTAATCCGGATTCAAGCCGGGTAGGACCATAAAGGCGGCAAAGCTCTGCCAACCAAGTTTTAACACAGCTGCATTCCCAAGTCTCAAACCCGAGATCTTGGTTAAGTTAGCACAGCCCCTTACCAGCTGAGTTACGTGCTTGGTGGTTAAGCTAGCCGGTTTTTCATGTCTACTAAGAAATGTATCATGTCGCACAGTGGAAGTATGGGCCATCCATCATAAAAGACAAGAGGGATGCCAAAACTCGTTGTTTTTTTATTTATTATTTATTTATTTTTTTAAATTTTTTTACCTGGCATTTCTCAATTGTATTAATCTCCAACTATTGGAAGTCAAGAGGGGTGTAACATATCCCTGTACTCTGTACTCGTAATTCTTTTTTAATTTCAGTTATTAACTTAAAAAAAGAAGAAATAAATAGGAATTCAAATAATTAACGTAAATGCTAAAGGGCGCCCCCATGCACCGGGTAAAACCAATTTCGGTACGTGCTTTTAGTAATCGAGTAGTACCAGGATCTTGACACATTGGAGGAAAACACCATTTTATGGGTGTTACTTTTTGAGAATTACACTTTAACACATGTATTTTATTTTGCATTTCTTATTTACCCCATTTCTTATTTGCCCCATTTATTTTTCCCAAGCCTAATCAGATGGAAATACCAACTTTCCCCACCTGTAAGAACAATCAGATGGAAAAACCAACTTTCCCCATTTATTTAGCAATTTGTGCTAAAACCACAGAATCTTTTACTCCCTCCGTCCCATTTATTGGTTCCTCATTGGGAACTCAACCTTTTAAGGAAACATAATTATTACATTGTACTTGAGGTAACTTTCCAATTTTTTCCCTTGATGGGATGTTTCTAGAAAATTGGAATGTTGCATTATTTTTTTGAAAACTCTTCAAAGTGGACAATTTTTATAAGACATCCCAAAATGAAATACTGGATCATCTTTGCAGGACGGAGGGAGTAGAATGGAACACTAACCCTTTGCATATAAATGGCTGCATTTAATAATTCTAATCGTTAGCCTCTTGACATAAAAAATATATTTGATGTCTTTAGGACACCGTCACACAGTGTCCTAAGTCTCTCCAATATATATTGCATTTTGGCCTCTTGAATAAGTGCACAAATCACGCATTAACGTGTGATGATAGTTAAATTGTAGCACCGCACGACGTTGCATAAAATGTACTTCCTTTGTCCCAATCTAATAGTCTACTACGAAACTACGTGCAATTTTCAAACTAAAAGATAATGTATTTATCAAAATAATTTTTGAATTTTTTTACACCGTATTAAAGTTCTCAATGAGATCTATCAAATAAGATCCATTTTGATAAAAAAAAAGATTAATTTTATAAGTACATTATTTTTTAATTTGAAAATTGCATGTAGTTTCACAGTGGACTAGAACACAAAGGATTCATATATTCGAATGTTAGACAGAACTTTCAGATGAAAAGATGAGAGATGAATGCTATTGTTTTTCCATAATTTTCTCTTTGCCTTGGCACTGGGCACCTGTCTTTATAAACTCACGTCCAATGACTCAAATCACTGACTTAACCGACTAACCAACTCCCATAAAGCCAAATTTGGATTAATATAAGCAGTACGTTGTTTTTTTTTTTTTTTGTCTTTATTAAAAAAATCATATTTGTTAGTATTGCATTAATTTTTTTTGGATTTTTAATTCAACTTGATGAGAGGAATCTGAAGAATAAAAAAATGGTGATCAAACCTCAAATTTTTTTAATATAGAAAAATTACATTTTTTTGTTTATCCCATTTCTTCTTCTTCCTCTTCTCGCTGTGAAAAATAAAGCCCCATCCAACCTAATTTTTTTGGGAGTCTTATTGCCACTATCGTTTTTTTTTTTTTTACTGTATTTGACTAATTTTTTTACGTTACATTGTTCAGATTTACTAAAGCAATCAGAAAGCATAAAGAAAAATTCCAACATTGAAAAAAGACCATATTTTAAATTTTTTTTGTCTTCTTGTATAAACAATTTTTTTTAAATGTTATTCAATATTTTCACAATTTTCTGGATTCCGTCGTGGATATGAATAGTATGACATTAAATTTATACTTAAATCTAATACTCCCTCTGTTGCAAAATACGTGTCCACTATGAAAAGTCGTGTCATTTTTCAAATATAAAAAAAAATGAAACACTACGTGTATCATTTTTCGAATTTTTTCGCACCGAATTAAAATACTCATTGAATACTTTAATTCAGTGCAAAAAAAAAATTGAAAAATAATATACGGAAGCACTTTTGTGATAACCCGATTTTTGTCATTTCAATATGAATTTCTATTCTTATAAATTTTTCTCCAAATTCCGATGCCGTGGTTAATCTCAGAATAATTTTTCCATTGAACGGTGAATTTTTGGTATTTTTCTAGAAACAAAGCTTGGACAGTGTAACCAGTCTGGAATTGGTTTATATAACGTCGGTGGGATATTTTCTTGCCCAGCTGAATTGTCAATGGCAAATTGGCAATGTACTTAATTCGCTGTTATCCAAGTGAATAATTTATCCCAGAGCATTAATTGTCGAATGTTCTGATAAGGGGTCCATATATTGAATTTTGTAAGAAGATGTGAAGTTTTATTAAATAAATATGAGGTAGAGTTTTAATAAATTTCATCTAGAAATTTTTTATTAACAAAATATTTTATTGATATGATGAAAAAAAGAAGAGTATCTAGAGTTGGTTAAAAAAAATTTCCTAAAAGAAGTTGTTGATTTTACTAGATGTAGAAAATGATTTTATTTAAGTTTATTAGAAAGAGAGTTTTCTAGAAATATAAAGAGTATATTTTTGGAGAGATCAAATTTTCTAAAGAGAAGATTTTTACTTTAGAAAGTTCATGACTAGTTGAGTTAAATTTTTGGCCTGAAATTTCTAGAAAGGAAGTTTTTGTTTAAATTATTTTTGAAAGAGCAAGATGACTAGTTTTATTTCTTTTAGAAGAAATAAAATAGTTTTGAAAAGGAACAAGGAAGAAATTGGATTTTTTTTGTGAGAAATAACATTTGGAGAGAAATTGGCAAGAATATTATTTTTGAGAAAGTTGGTGCATTAAAGTGCATGATTTTTATGTGAGAAAATTTTTAGAGGAAATATTATTTTTGAGAAAGTTGGTGAATAAAACGCAAGATTTTATGTGGGAAATGCTTGTTTGGAAAAATATAAATTTTAGAAAGAAAATTTATAGAATATTGCAAGGGCGTGATTTTGAGCATGTGGCAGTGAGCACGTACACAATACGTTACAACACTGAACTTGAAAAATTGAATAATTGTTGATGAGAAAATAGAGATAAGAATGAAAATGAGTTTTGGAAAAGAGAAATGAAATTTTCGGGAAATGAAATGAAATGTGATGAGATGAATTTGTTGCCACTTCAAGTTCGCGGAGAGAACTTGGAGGAATGGTTTTGATTCGGTAGTGGAGCGAGAGCACCACTTCCAGTTCACGGAGAGAACTTGGATGTTTGGGCTAAGCGTGCACAACACACGGTGAATGGACCTTGCAAACAGGCTGTTAGTTCGGTGATGCAAGGCGGTCGGGACCGTGTCGTGTGAGTCGCGGGGTGGACGGACCATGCAAACAGGCTGTTAAGTTCGGTGATGCATGACGGCCGGGGCCTCGAGTGGAAAGGTTGGTACCGTCAGCTGAAAGGAGGCGTAAACGGACCAATAACTTTTGAGTGGTGGGAGATATATGAAATTTAAAGAAGAATGCTGAAAGAGGCACTGATATGAGAAAAATCGATTTTTGGGAAAAACTGTTGATAAATAAGTTAAGTTTGTAAAACTGAATGAGAACTGTTTTGAGAAAAATGACATGTGGCACTATTTTGAGATACTAAAAGGGGAATTACCGTTTTCTGCGCATGTTACTCTGATCCGCATAGACACGCATAATGCATCGCATGGTTGACTGTTCACAAGTCTCATATAATGTTTTTGAACTTATTGTTCTAGAATTGATACTTAGAAATTTAGTATAGTGAACTACTGGGCCTTACTCATGGTGTTGCACTTGTGTAACCCTGATATAATACCACGATGTTGCTTGTGCGACTCTGACGTATTATGTCAGATTATCTAGATGGACAGAACCGATACTATGGAGATCAGTCCTATGGAGCAGGTAGTGTTACCGGAGTGAGGAATGATCCGGGGTAGGGATAGAAGAAGACCTAGAATCACCCCGGTTGTTATTTATATAGTAATTGGAGACATTATTATTTGTATTAAAGTTTAAGGTTAAACTTTATTATGGTTTGTAATAATAATTAACGTGCCCAAATTTTGGGGCGTTACATTACTTGTTTCACTAATTTTTCTCAAATTGATGCTCTAATTTAATACAACCTATGGAAAAAGAGAGCAGTTTGGTTGATCACTTTAGCTTGACTATCAGGTCAAAAGTTTAGTTAAAATCAGTACCAAAGAAAATTAATATTACTCCTGCATTCCTATCATGCACCATTTCTTTTTCTTTTTACATCAAAAAATACATTTACAGCACATAGTGGGGTCAGAAAAGTGTTGTTTTATTAATCCCTTTCAGTGATTCCTATTAGATAATTCCAACCTATTAGATGCATGGTCACTATCATATACAAATATATTTCTTCAAGCATGACACGTCTCTGATTGAAAATATAGATACACCTAATGGCTACCTAATGGCTAATAAAATTTTCCAGGGTTTTCTTGACCACATGCGCCTTCCATTAATGTCAGAAAAATTATTCAGTGGTCCTGCAGCAATATTTCAAGAGCATACTCCATTACAAATTGAGGGGATCTTACAACCAATATGTTGAAGAAACAGCCCTCTTATGCTCACAATTCAATTGTAAGCTTTCGGTTTTGATGCCATCGTGCCCCTTCTCATTTTCTTCATTTTTTCCCATTGGTTTACCGATTAATAATGGCAATTGATATTAGCACTCTCATTTTTTTATTGGCACTCCTTTTTTTTTTGTCTTTATTAAATAAACTTACTGTTGCATTTTATATGTTAAGAGAAAAGAGGACTGCCAATAGAGAAAAGAGGAGTGCCAATATTAATTCCCATTAATTCCGTTTTGTTATAAAAATAAAAAAGAGTACTTAAGCTCTGTAAATATTTCCCCATGTGTGATTGGCGATTGACTTGTATTTTACTAGATCTGGGATACACTTGCCATCCCGTGCTCATTGCAACTACCATCATGTATTTTATAGAGATGAAACTAGAAGTTAATGTGCACAATAAAATGGGATCATCCCCTCTCCACACCTCGTCTCTCCATACCTTATTGAACTCTCATTTTGTAGGTCCATTCTGGGTCCACAATCATGATCCAAGCCGTTCATGCCGAAGAACAAGAAAATAGAAAATGTTCGTTAAAAACTACTTTGATTGGATATAGAAAAGTACATGAATAAACTGCATTTGTAGTGTAAGCTGTAAGATTTAAGTGTAGAATATATTTGTCATTCATTTCACATTACGACATGCAACATGTTCATGTGTCTATTTTTTCTTTTTTTGGTACGCGTTCATGTGTCTATTGATCTTCAATCAAACTAATTTTCGCAATCATATACTCTCTCCGTCCCTTTTTAAGTGATCCACTTGGAAAACGTGTATTTTTGTGGACGTTTAAAAATTTACTTACGTATAACGTTTTAAAATTTTTTTTGCACCAAATTAAAGTACTCAAGGAGCACTTTAATTTGGTATAAAACAAATTAAAAAGTTATATAAAGAAATATGTGTTTTAGGGGTTTGAAATTATACGTATTTTCATATGGATCATTTAAAAAGGGACAGAAGGAGTACTTATGTACATGTTCTATAGAATGAACAGTTTGACTCATGGTTGTGCACCCAGAATGAATCCACAATATGGGAAGGATATGGAGAAGTGGGTTATGGTGAGAAGATAATGCCTAGTAAAACGAAAATGTTTAGGAACATGAAAAATTTCTGCGAAATAGTCCAGGAAAGAGAAATCAATGGTCCAATTCTGGAGAAATTTTTCATGTCCCCTACTGCTCCTAGTAAAAATGTTAGATACATAGTATCTAAAAAAAGGTATATAATGGCATGCCTTCATTAATTAGATCAAGAATGTTAGTAATATAACATATGATGTCTCACTCTATAATTCCCATTACAACTCGAATTGACAATCGATTAAATACAGGAATGTTTTCGCACTTTTGTGATAATTTGGGCCTGCATCGTATGAATGAAGCCTGCAGGCAAAACCTTCAAGGAAATGGATTAATGCCAGGCCTTTCAGATTCTTGGGCCAAAATACAAGCAACTTTGAGCACCTAAGGAATTGCATCAAGTGCAATTGATGGATATATGGTGTTTTAGAAGTCATATGTAGCCCCAAAAGAAATACGTAGGAAACATGAGTTTGGTTCAACCAACCCAACTTTGGCTAGCTTTGGAGGCTGCTATTTTTCTAGTTCTTGGCTTTTGGACTTCTTTATTCTTAATTGTAAACTACTCATGTCCCGCAACTTAAAGTCGGTGAGAAGTGAATCTTTTGTGTCTCGTGTTTGGATTATGGCATTAGTCTTCTTGCTTATCATTTGTGATGCAGGTTTCAGCTGTATTTTCCTTTCATTGTATTTGTTGGAAAACTTTGTAAGTGCTGGATGGTTTTATTGGAATATTATCATTCACGTTAGATAAAAAAAAAATAAAAAAGGAGGAAAGATGTATAGAACTCTTTTTGTGGTAAATTCTTTTGTTTCAATATTATATAATAGCCCACATTTTCTTAAAATAGAATTTATTAAAAAATATATATATTTTTTACATATATATTATACTCTAAGTTATTTTGATTTCATTTAATTAGCAAATTACATAGACGAAATTATTTTAAGGTGGATACGTTGTAACGGTCCGATATTTTTTAAAAAAGAATCCCGATTTTATTAAATCATTTAAATTCTATGTTTTATTTACTTAACCTAAGTGGGCCTCATTAATTACTACATTTTGTTCACATATTTATAGATATGTACATGTATGTATGTATGTGTGTGTGTGTGTGTCCATTTATTTCTACACCTACTAAACACCCTATTAACCCCAGGCATCCTTTTAACCATTGTATTGCCACATCACTCAATCACCATGTCCATATCCGTCAAACTATGTCTAACCACATTTGGGAATGAATTTTTCTTAGCCAATGACACACACACCCCCCCGAAGTGCTTTCTTTCATCCCTTAGACATCACATCACCCTTTGCCTACCTAGGCACCCGATTATCCATGGAATCAAGCCTAACACCATCACCATCCGGCGAAGATCTGTTAATGAAAATTCTGTGGAGATACTGACAGATAAAAGAGTCAACCTGGGAAAAAGAAGACACTATCCGCAAATATTTGAGAACAAAGTGATAGCTAATTTCGAGGACGAAAAGGGGAATAGATTATAACTATTTGAATTTTTTTAATAGCATTTTTATTCATGAAATTTCATTTCACATAATTAGAATTTTTTTTTATTTGTTGTCATCTCGCATATTTTCTATGCGTTCAACTTGTGAGTGCACGAGTGAGTATTGTGTACATGTCGCACCTAATTATACAACCCCCAGCAGTAAACCCATTTGTATCTTTTTACATATGCGTAGATATATTATACCCATAATAGTCCTAAGGCTACCCATAATAGTCCTAAGGCTACCCAACTTCCTAGCCACCCTATAACACCCCATTAACCATCAGCTTACCATTCACCTCAAATCACCCCCCTCATGTCTAATATGTTTACCCATTTTTGGGCTGAAATTGTATCAGCCAATGGCAGCCATACACACTCCCCAAATTCCTACCTTTAACCACTAAACATATCCCTATACTCTATTATCCATGAGGTTAAGACCACAATCAAATTTTCTCTCTCTCTTTTCCCTTAATCTGAAAATATACATCACTCCCTCTTCCTCCCTTCACATTTCAGAAAGCAGGAGAGAAAGATATTTTGGTGAGAGACCATGAAGTGTTAGCAACCACCTTCCTCCATTTTCTTCCTCTAACCAGCACTCATCCCACCACCATTTGCCACCCCTTTTAGCTTCCAAAAATAGTCCCAAAAATAGGTCGTTAAGCTGAAAGTTTAAGAGAATAGAGTCATCAAATCCTTCAAAATGCCTTGTGCTCCTCATCTCAATTCTCGCTCTTGCATATTTTAGAGCATCAATATCAGTCTCTCTACTTTAAGAGCATCATCATCAGTTTCTCTATTTTAACTTTAAAGTTAAAGTAGAGAGCAAACTCCTCCAAAACATCAAAAATCAGCCTCACCAAACAAACTCACCAATTTGAAGATTTTTTAACTTTGCTACAGTAACTTAACAAATTTGGTGACCTACTGTTCACTCACCAAAAGAGGAGGAGGGAGGGAAGAGTAAAAGTTTGAATAGAGAGTCTGATTCTGTAAGCTTTTGATAAAGTGACTTGCTAAAGTTTGAATAGAGAGTCTGATTTTGTAAATTTTTTGAAAAGTGACTTGCTAAATTATAAAAGGTGTTTTTGATGTTAAATTTGGTGTTTTTTTTTTTTGTGTGTCAAATAAGAATGCCCTAACATAGTAGAGAGCAAACTCCTCCAAAACCTCAAAAATCAGCCTCACCAAACGAACTCACCAATTCTTAACTTTGCTATAGTAACTTAACAAATTTGGTGACCTACTGTTCACTCACCAAAATAGGAGAGAGGGAAGAGTAAAAGTTTGATTAGAGAGTCTGATTCTGTGAGTTTTTGATAAAATGACTTGCTAAAGTTTGAATAGAGAGTCTGGTTTTGTGAATTTTTCGAAAAGTGACTTGCTAAATTATAAAAGTGTTTTTGAGGTTAAATTTGAGGTTTTTTTTGTGTGTGTTAGATAAGGATGCCATTAGTAGTTAATTTATGATGTGATTCAAATATGTTTCCTACCTCACATTTTTGTTCCCCTATGCGTCCTTGAATTGTGTGACTTAGGTATGAATCATGATAGTGCCCTAGCCCCTAGGTCTTGAAATCGCGTTGCAGTTAAATATGAATCATGACAGTGCCCTAGCCCCTAGGTCTTGAAATCGCGTTGCAGTTAAAGCATCGCGCCCTAGCCCCCTAACCCCTTAGTAGTTAATCGTGTAGTGTTGTCCCAAAAATATCGTTTTTTTTTTTTTGTTCCTTTTATGGCATATTTGGAAATCAAACTCGTAACATAACAAGTTTTTGACAATGTAGTTTGTGATATTCCCTCTACCATTAGAAGTATTAATTTATAACTATCCTAAAGAGATTGCAGCATTTTTCCAGCCTAAACCGAGAGATTATGGTACGGATGATGTATAGACTGATTGATCAAGTGGAAATTAATTTCTATAAGTTAGATGTTGGACACGGATGAAAGTTCGGGGAGGCCTAGTACAGTACAGGAAAAGAAAACATGAAATGAAACATAAAAATGCATGAATGTATCAGGTGAATCTCACCCGTCGGATGTTATAAACTCGGTTGCGAAAAATCTGGAAAAACAACAAAACAGAGACAAATAAATTAACAGAAACTTACTGGACCAAACTCAGTACACCGGAATTTGGTAATAGAAGACTCGAACTGGGGCAAGTATTAAGATACTCTGTCCTTAAAGCAGATTCGTCCTCCACTACGGTGCTGATGGACTACGTAGACGTCTGCTTCCCAGGACTACCCGGTTTTCACCGTACGAAAGTAGCACTCCAATCTGTACGGTAGGCGAACCAGAAAACTACGCAGGAACTCTCAGATGTTTATGCAGTATGATGCAGATTGTATGCAAGAAAACGTATATGAAATGAGAAGAGGAGGGTTCTGTTTATAAGTAAATAGACACCCGATCGGAGAGGCACGAAAACGGAAAGGTGCGACAGTTCACGAACAGTGATGATGGGAAAGGGAAATTCGTACTGTTTCAGAAGAAAAGGAAGAGACTGAATTAAATATTATGAACTAGGTTTGACCCGACCCAGTCCGAAAATAAATTTTCAGTAAAAAGATAAGAACCTCTTGGGCCAAGCCCAATCTTATCTAATGACCCAGCCCAGCAGAGCCCAGCCCAGTCAGGTCGGACGGCAGCGGCGCGCGCGTGTGGGGTTTAAAGCCCCA
This sequence comes from Vaccinium darrowii, assembly GCA_020921065.1. Classification (NCBI taxonomy): domain Eukaryota; kingdom Viridiplantae; phylum Streptophyta; class Magnoliopsida; order Ericales; family Ericaceae; genus Vaccinium; species Vaccinium darrowii. The sequence continues at coordinate 21,563,196 of CM037159.1, forward strand.
TTTTGTCCATGCCTTCTCCCCCTATAAAACTTCCATGACCCTAAGGGCCCAACCCTTTAAGTCAAACTAAGGGTAAATATACCCAATCAACTTGTTCTCGACACCCAATGTGGGACAAGAATTTTCCCCTTTTTTCCAAGTTCATGTAGGCACTTTTAAAGGTCAATTTCTCATTCACCTTGACTTGATTTTGGCCAACCGAGTGTTCGGTCTTAATCTCCTAACCAAGACGTACACAACGGTATGTGGGTCCGTCCACGTGGACATGTGGGACCCACTAAAATAATTAATTAAAATTGACAAAAATCAAGTTTTTCCAACAATCCCCCACATAAATGAAATTGGCAGGATAAACAGTGCTATGCAGATGCAAATTACTGAGAGTTACAATAGGAAATCTCTTGCATGGGGTTAGGTAGCTTTTGGCTTTAAACCTCACCTTGTGAATAACTATCGGACTTCCTAGCTAACCAGTGAACGCGATGTCTTGAACTGTTCAGTCGTTGGTGTAAGCCAAGACAATAGCAAACACACAGAATCTTTCCAAACGCAGTTTGGTTCTTACAGTTGTGCTCATTACGGCCCTGAGACACTCCTAGTCTTCATGAATGTTTGTAGAGAATTCGGCCCTCGACATTCTCATAGAAGCGGCCCCTTCGACATTCACATAGGTGATTCTTAATAAGAGTATCCTGCTATACCCTACTTGGATTAGCAACGTTTAAGAATCATTAAAGGCATTGCCTAACCTTTTACGTTGCAGGCATCACTGTTACATCATAGGAATGGACAGAGACAGGGTCTCCACAGTGATTTTCCAAGTCTCATATAACTCGGTTGTCCCATTGAACCTAAATCTTGGGATCTCCAGTCAGCTAGGTTGGGTTGCCGTTATAGAGGCTTTTAAGTTATGGGCTTCAGCCCCATTCCCCTCGACGATCTAACAACTAACTCTTTAGTTAACCCTTTGGTTAGCGGATCTGCGATATTATCTTGTGATTTTACATAATCAAGTACGATAATTCCATGGGAGAGTAGTTGTTGAATGGTGTTATGTCGTCGACGTATATGTTGAGACTTCTCGTTGTAAATATGATTATGAGTTCTGCCAATTGCAGATTGACTATCACAATGTATGCAGATTGGCGGTACTGGTTTAGACCAAGTTGGAATATCTTCTAAGAAATGGCATAGCCATTCAACTTCCTCACCAGCTTTATCTAAAGCTATAAACTCAGATTCCATTGTGGACCGTGCAATGCACGTTTGCTTTGTGGATTTCCAAGACACGGCTCCACCAGCTAATGTAAATACATATCCACTTGTGGATTTGAATCATTAGAGTCAGATATCCAGTTAGCATCACTGTATCCTTCTAACACTGCTGGATAACGAGTATAGTGTAGTCCATAATTCATGGTATGCCTTAGATATCTAAGCACCCTGATTATAGCCATCCAGTGATCCTTCCCTGGATTACTCGTATACCTACTTAGTTTGCTAACAGAGTAGGCTATGTCAGGCCTTGTACAATTCATCAAGTACATTAGACTACCTATAATTCACGCATATCCCAATTGGTTAACACCATGACTAGTATACTTGTATAGATGTAATGTTAAGTCCACTGGTGTTTTGGCTGTGTTTACGTCTTCTTTGTTAAACTTTTCTAATATCTTCTCTATATAATGTTTTTTAGACAAGATATATCCCTCGGGACTTTTGATTATCTTGACTCCTAATATGACGTCAGCCAAACCCATATCCTTCATGTCAAACTTGGAGTCCAACATGTTCTTTGTAGATTTTATCATTTCATTATTGCTACCAAGAATGAGCATATCATCTACATATAGACACACAATGACATAATTACTGCCGCTGTATTTGACATACACACATTTGTCGCATTCATTGATTCGGAAACCATTTGATATCATGACATTGTCAAATTTCTCATGCCACTGTTTTGGAGCCTGTTTCAAACCATATAACGATTTGACAAGCTTGCACACTTTTCCCTCTTGTCCTGGAACCTTAAACCCTTCAGGTTGTTCCATATATATCTCCTCATCTAGATCACCATTTAGGAAGGTAGTTTTTACATCCATTTGATGAATCTCAAGATTGTTTAGTGCCGCAAACGCAATTAACATTCTTATAGATGTTATCTTTGTAACAGGAGAATAAGTATCAAAGTAATCAAGACCTTCCGTTGTCTATAACATTTAACCACAAGTCTCACTTTGTACTTGTCAATTGATCCATCTGCTTTCATCTTTCATTTGAATATCCATTTATATCCAAGAGGTTTACAGCCTCGAGGGAGATCCGTAAGTTCCCAAGTATGATTTTGCAGTATGGATTCTATTTCACTATTTATGGCTTCTTGCCATAACGGAGCCTCCGATGGTGACATTGCCTCTTTATAAGTCTGAGGTTCAGCTTCTAACACATATGTAAGAAAATCGGGTCCAAAGGATTTTGATGTTCTAGCCCTTTTACTACAACGAGGACCATCAATATCATCATCGTTTTCTTCAGGAACTGATTCAATATTCATATCATCAGATTCCTGTATGGGCTTAGTTTCTACAACTGGCCTAGGAACTCTATTGTCCTTAAATGGGAACACATGTTCAAAGAATTTTGCATTCCTGGATTCCATAAACGTATTCGGATGGATATCAGGAATTTCTGACTCATAGACAAGGAAACGATATGCACTGCTATTATAAGCATAACCATTGAAAACACAATCAACAGTTTTTAGGTCTTATCTTAATCTTTTAGGACCGGGAATTGCCACCTTCGCCAAACACCCCCACATTTTCAAGTATTTGTAGGAAGGCTTGATACCTTTCCACAACTCATAAGGAGAAATCTTTGTTTTCTTGTGTGGGATTTTGTTCAGGATATAGTTAGCAGCGAGAATTGTGTCACCCCACAAATACTGTGGTAATCCTGAACTTATCAACATGGCATTCATCATCTCTTTTAGAGTTCTATTCTTTCATTCAGCAACTCCATTTTTGTTGTGGTGTATAAGGAGCAGTCGTTTGGTGAATAATACCATATTCGGCACAAAATTCACCAAATGGTGCTTCATATTCACCACCTCGATCACTTCTAATCATTTTGATCTTTTTGCCGAGTTGATTTTCCACTTCAGCCTTGTAGTGGATAAACGATTCTATGGCCTCACTTTTGGTTTTAAGCAAGTAAACATAACAATATTTGGTGCAATCGTCAATAAAAGTAATAAAGTATTTATTTCCACCAATAGTTTCAACAGACTTTAAGTCACATAGGTCTGTATGAATCAATCCAAGTGGTTCTGAACTTTTTTCTACTTTTTGAAATGAATTCCTTGTCATTTTAGCCTCAACACAAACTTCACATTTATGACCAGATTTTATACTAAATTTTGGTATGCAGTCGGTATCTATCAAACGTTTTAAAAGAACCATAATTAACATGTCCTAACCTACCATGCCATAACTCAAAAAACTCAAGCATATAATCAGAAATTGTGTTCATTTAATTGATAATCGGAGAGGCCGGAACCTTAGTCACACCCGGAGAGGCCGAAACCTTAGTCAGTACATTCATTTTGAACATGCTATTCACCATGTAACCCCTGCCCACATACACTCCTTTCTTCCTCAGCACAACCTTATCAGCCTAAAAAACCAAGCAAAAGCCATGTTTGACCAAAAGCGAACCTGAAGTCAGATTTTTGCGAATTTCTGGCACATGCATAACCTCCTTAAGAGTCTGTAGACACCCCAAAATGAGACGTTTGTGTACATTTTTATTCCCCAATGATGAAAAGAAACGCCCGAAAAGTCTCTCGGATTGAAATTCTTCAAGTCAACTCAGTCAACAGTACCGTACGGTACTCATCTCTCATGCACGGTACAACTTCAGTCATGTACGGCAGTCTTTTGAATTTTGGCGGTGGAAGTGTGCCGCACGGCACAGTTGGTGTGCCATACGGTACTGTCAATTGTCAAACAGCTTTTGCAGAGGTTCCAGGCAGCTCAAAATGTTGACGAAATGGTTACTCTGCTGTAGACACCCCAAAATGAGACATTTGTGTACATTTTTATCCCCGATGATGAAAGGAAATACCCGGAAAGCCTCTCGGATTGAAATTCTTCAAGTCAACAAAGTCAATAGTGCCGCACGGCACTCATCTCTCACGCACGAAGCTTCAACAATGACGCACGGCAACTTTTTGAATTTTGGCGGTCAGGTGTGCCGTACGGCACAGTTGGTGTACCGTACGGTATAGTTTGTGTGCCGTACTGTGCCGTACGGCACTGTCATGCATAAACCGACTTTCTGCAGAATCTCTAGCAGCCCCTTTTGTTGACATTCGTTACCCAGCTTCAATAATGATTTCTTGGAGAGGAAAAAGGCTAGGAGGAGTAGCTTCTCATCATTATTCTTGGCCGACACACTTGCTTGGAGGTTACGTTGATCTCGGCTATAAATGCTGAGATGATCCAGATGAACGCAAGGTGAAGAAAAATCATGAAAAACCCTCTCTAAATTCTGTGAAACTCTCTACCCATTCCATATCCCAATTACTACTCTCACAAATCAATCCCATAACTATTTCAATCTCTCCCAAAAGCAAACCCAATCAGGAAACTCAATCCTCTGTTATCGGTCCCAAAGCCGTGAGGTTACCGTTCAAAATTTGATCAAGTTCTGGTCGCCAACCATCCTTGCTGCAGCAGCAAAGTGAAGTTGGAGTCAAGAGGAAGTTCAAGCTGCGTTCAAAGATCAAGAAGGAATTTCAATCTGTGAGTTTCCCGCCGGAGGTACGATCCCGTTTCGCCAAACTTCTTAGCTTTGGTATCCTAAGGGGAGGGGTACCAAGTGTGGAATGATCTTCCATATCATCTCCACATTTGGTATGCCCATGTTACATCAAAAATCAATTTGATTCGCGATCTCCCGGTTGCGTCATACGGTGAACTTTACGCATCGTATGGAGCAATCTAATGAGGAGGAACAATTTCTATTCAAACATATCATTTTCCAGTTCAAAGTAATTAGTTTTGATCAAGTTTTCATGCCTTGAATGTGCCTCCATTTCATTCTTTTCGAAAAATCAAACTATCAAACTGTTGAGCAGCCAACAGTGCCGCACGGCACTCCTTCTGTACCGCACGGTACACTTAGTGTGCCGTTACAGTACTCTTTTGTAAAAATCTGAAATTTCAAATCAATATCTTGTATAAACAGTTCAAGCCCCTGATTATCGTTTATTTGCTATAATTTGCATGTTGCTTGCTTATTTTCATTATTATCATCTGCTTTGCTTGATAAATTGTTTATTTGAATAAAGTTTGGCATTAAAGTAATCCTAAAAATCCCACAAATGTTTAGTAAAGACCGATTTTTTGATCGGGCGAGCGGGGTGCATTAAAACCCTTCCCCGCTCGTAACCTGGCTCCCGAATCCGAAACGAATCTCTGGTTTCCAAATTGTTTTCTAAATCATTTTTCTCAATCATTTTCAAATTGTTTCTCGGGTCCTAAACCATATTCCAAAAACCCGGGTGGCGACTCTATTTTCAAACCAAAAATCAAACAAACCGGCGTGGGAGGTCGACCGTCCACATCTGCTCATCATGATTTCGTGCAAGGCCTCAAAGCTACCTCCTAGCCATCATTCCTTTGTGTGGAGAATAAGTAAACTTGGCAATCACGTTCACTCATTCTTTATATAACCCGATCGATGACAATGAAGAAAGGCATTGGAGAAGTATGAAGAAAACCATGAAATTCCACTCATAAACCTCTGTCAAAACCCCTTCTCTATTATAAGCCATCTTCTTTACTACCCATAATCCTCCAGGAATTAATCCAGTTCTTTCTTTCAAAGCAAATTCTAACCCCCTGTTTTCGGTTCTATAACCCGTAAGTTTGCCATTAAGAATTCGCTCAAGTTCAAGTCATCAATCATCTTGCTTGCCGCATCAGAGGAGAGTTAGAAGCTAAAGGGAGTCCAAGCAGTGCACGAGTCAAGAAAAGGGTTCAATCCGAGAGTTCTACGCCGAAGGTATATTTCCGTTTCGCCAAATTTCTTAAGTTTTGTACCCTGAGGGGAGGGGGTACCAAGTGTGGGATGATCTTCTATATCATCCCCACATTTGGTATACCCATGTTATAGCAAAAATCAATCCAATTGGAAACCTCCCGGTTGCGTCGTACGGTGAAAATATCGCCTCGTACGGGGTAATACAGTGAGGAGGAACATTTCTTTACTTAAGCATATTGTTTTCCTATTCAAAATAATCTGTTTTTAACCAAGTTTCACACACCTTGTATGAGTATCCATTCAATCATTTCGAAAAATCAGAGTTTCAAACTGTTGTGAAGTAAACAGTGCCGCACGACACTCCTCTTGTACCGCACGGTACACTTGGAGTGCTGTACGGCACACTTTTGAAAATTTGACCGTTAAAATGATAAACAGTGTCGCACGACACACTTTATGTACCACACGGTACACCTAGTGTGCCGCACGGCACTCTTTTGCAAAATCAGAAATTTAAATCACCTCTTCTGTACAGCAACTTGAATCTTTGATTGATTGCTTGTTTTAACTTGCATTATTGCTTACTTGTTTTCATTATTATCGTCTGCTTTGCTCGATAAATTGTTTATTTGAATAAAGTTTGGCATTAAAATATTTTCTAAAAATTCCGCAAATGTTTAGTAAAGACCGATTTTTAATCGGGCGAGCGGGGTGCATTAAAACCCTTCTACGTTCGTAACCTGGCTCCGAATCCAAAATGAATCTCTGTTTTCAAATCATTTTCCAAACTATTTTTTCAAAACAGTTTCTCGGGTCCTAAAACCATTTTCCAAAACCCGGGTGGCGACTCTATTTTCAAAACACTATTTTCAAAACAACAACCGGCGTGGAGGTCGACCGTCCACAGAGTCACCTCTTTGCCGGAAGTCATTTTGAGAACCACCGTTCCAACTCCTTCAACTTTAGAGGTCGAGGAGTTTCCCATGACAGAGATGTTCACCAGAATCCACCGGTTTATATGTGGTGAACATCTTCTTGTTTGCACACACATGGCGAGTTGCGCCAGTATCCACAAACCACTTCTTGGGATTGGAACCCACCAGATTGACTTCAGATACCATAGCAGAGAGATTCATCTCTCCAACACCATCGGACAGAATCTCCATTTCAGCCACATTGGCTTGCGCTTGTTTTTTGCTACGACATTCAGCAGCCTGATGACCCTGTTTGTCACAGATAAAGCACTTGCCAGTAATTTGTGCTTGCCATCGGTCTTAACCTTTTTAGCCACACCTCCTCGCGGACCGAGGTTAATACCTTTGCCCTGATACTTCCTCTTATTGCCATTCTTCATTTGCCTGTTTGTGCTCTTGTTCAACCATATTAGCTTTTGCAGCATACTGATTAGTAACCTTCTTGTCCATATTCATAGTGTTTTCTTCCATTCATAGATGTGTAATCAGATCCTCCATATTCATCTCTTTACGCTTGTGCTTCATCTTCTTTTTGAAATCTTTCAAAAGGGATGGCAACTTCTAAATAATCGCAGCCACTTGGAAAGACTCACTCAAAATCATTCCCTCAGCACAGATCTCATGAAGCAGCACCTGGAGTCTTGGGTTTGAGCCATCACAGACTTTGTGTCAACCATTTTGTAGTCCAAGAACCTCCCCACAACAAACTTTTTCAACCTGGCATCTTCAGATACATATTTCTTCTCCCATGTAAGCCAAAGTTCCTTCGCAGTTGAGCCGTACAGTACACGTTATATAACGCGTTGTCCAGTCCGTTGAGAATGTAGTTACGGCAGAGATAGTCAAAATTCTTCCAGTTATCATATGCAATCCGAACTTGAACATCTGTCTCATCTTCTGCCAAAGTGGGGGCATCTTCAGACAAAAACCTCGACAAACGGAGTGTCGTGAGATAAAACATCATCTTCATCTGCCATCTCTTGAACTCCGTACCATTAAACTTTTCTGGCTTCTCGGAATGGTTCACCGGCAGCATAGCCAGACCCAGAGGTACAACAGTTGGAACCACAAGAGGAGGGTTAGTAGGAGGAACATTTCCATTTGGGTTTTCAGCTTCCATTTCTGTTACACAAAACAGAAGATCGACACAGCAATAAATAACAAATTTAATTTTAACCGAAACAAAAGTAGTACACTTTTTATTTATTTATTATTAAAAGATTGTGATTGTTGTTAGAGTCGCCACCCGGATTTGAGGTCCAAACCCGAGAAACCGATTAAAAATGACTCATTTGCCCATTGAAAAAGATTTTACTGATCATGGCGAAACCAAAGATTTCTCGGATTCGGGGGTTTGGTTACGAGAGGGGAAGGGTTTTACGGCACCCCACTCGCCCGGTCTGTAAACCGGTCTCTACTTGATATTTCATGGGATTCTTGAAAATGTTTGAAACTTAATTCTATTCACGAAAATGGGAATCGGGGATGGAAATCACATAAACAATAAAAACATAAAATGTATATCTAAAGTGGATGCTTGTGTTTGATGATTTTCATGAGTAATGATGATGATAACAAGTGAAATCATACAAATATTTACAAAGAAATGAAAAATTACGGTAACTGTACAACAATTTCAGAAATTTATGAATATAAGACCTAATTAAGCTGTTTCACAAACTGGATCCCAGAATAGGGATTGAGCGCTCAAAAACGATGGCTTGAGCGCTCAACTTCTTCAAACCAGTTGAGCGCTCAAGGCTCATGGGTTGAGCTCTCAAACCAGTCCCTTCGCCTCTGTGAAATTACACCTTTTTTTTACAACTTCTTTGTGAGATCAACGTTCATCAAAAGGCTTTCTAGAAGAAACAAATAAGAATAGACTGATTGATCTCTTAAAGGAAGATAAAAATGGCATAATCACAATGAATTAACAAGGAAATATTTGAAAATAGAGGAATGAGGGAGGAATCCAGGTCCTGAACACAACTACAGTGACTCACACATACAATTAATGTATTAAACCATGGTCCATCATCGAAACGACAAATAATCAGTAAACTGCCCAAGAACAGCTTGAGCGCTCAAGTTAATGACATCGAGCGCTCAAGCCATAATCTGGCTTTCTGATGTTTGACTTAAAAAAAATAGATGCTTGATGATTCTCAGGACCTTATACATTTTAAACAAAAGCCATGGAAATGACCCAGTCACTGTTTTGCATTTCGAAAATGAAATTTTACAAAGATTTTGATCTTTGATCATTATAACATAGTTAACTAATGTTCATGCATGTAACTTTGAAGAAGAAACAGGTTGTTTTAAGGATCACATGAACATGGACAACCATTAAATAATGATCAAAACCAAGAGATGACACAAAAGTCAGTAAAACAGAAACCTGTTCAGCACTGGGCTTGAGCGCTCAAAGCCTGTGGCTTGAGCGCTCAACCCCTACTATAACTACAGATTTGAAAAATGTTTTTGAATGCTTTTTGGACCTTTGTGAGTTCAATTACAAGTATAATGAACTTGTTTGAACTCACTAGTCCTCCTCAGCAGGATCAAAACAGTGAGCATTCACATGTTTTTAACTACCTTTTGAACTTGATTGGAAGCTTGAACTTGATTTTGGGTTTAGAAATGGTTCATTGTGAGTATTTTGGGCTAGTATTTTGGGTGAATTGGACAATGTATGTTGGCTGGTTGATGATCCAGAGTCGAATTTTGGATTTGAAGAGTGGTTTTTTGCAAGTGGTTTTGGGTGGAGTGTGAGTGGTATTGAAGAGAGAGAGAGAGAGAGAACGATTTCTGGAAAAATTTTCAGCTGGAGTATATGGATGGATTACCCCTGAACCAGGGGGCGGTGAGTGGTTTTATATGGTGAGTGGGAGGGAAGAGAGGAGAGAGAGGAAGTGGGTTTTGTTTTTGAAAGTGGGTTAGGGGTAGTTTAGGAGTAGTTTAGGAGTAGATTTAGGGTGTATTGTACGTATAAGGATCGTAGAAGATCACCTTAGATGCTCCCATGCAGAAAATCTCATGATTAGATATTCTGCAGATTCCTGACTGGTTCAGAGTTGAGCGCTCAAACCCGTGGGGTTGAGCGCTCAAGGTGCTTCTCAGGGGCTTGAGCGCTCAAGGCCTCAAACTTGAGCGCTCAAGGTAGTAATCAGGGGTTTGAGTGCTCAAAGTCTCAAGCTTGAGCGCTTAAGGCTCCTGGTGACAAATTGATAGTTTTGGTTTGGTTTGATGATGCTTGGATTGGTTTGGGTTATTTGGTGGTGTTTGGTTGATTTTTACCAAGTTCAAGCCGTTTTCACAAGTTTCGGGTAGTCAAGATTGGTCCGTTTCATCATCGGAAATGCTCGAGCATATCTTGGGTTCAAAATCGGGGTGTCTACAGTTGCCCCTCTTGGATGGGACTCGATGCCATTGATTTGGTATGAGTGACATCCAAGACATAGACGACCCGACTCATTCCTCGTGACACAACTCAAGCCATAAAGAAAAGCATTAAAGGTTAATCGATCGTGCTCTGCGAGCTGCCTACGTACCCTATTGTAGGGATCAGACCGGCGTAGTTCCTCGGGGCGATGGAAAATATTCAATAAATAAACATGAATGGGTTCAAAAACCCTCAAAACGTTGATTTAAACGGACACGTGGTCCTCAAAATGTTGATTTAAACGGACACGTGGTCCTCAAAACGACGATTTAAACGGACACGTGGTCCTCAAAACGACGATTTAAACGGACACGTGGTCCTCAAAACATTGATTTAAACGGACACGTGGTCCTCAAAACGTAACCAGAACACTTCGTGCATATGCTAATGCGAATCATGATACATGACATGTCTTAATCGATTAATGTGATCTAACATGATCAATTACCGAGATTTAGATCCTCTGATCTTGAGGCGCTCAATTGGTTGGGATTAACAAGTCCGGAGCACACTAACTAATCATCAGGAATGTCTAAAATGCCCCTGAAAGGCTTGCAAGAGAAGCCAAAAGTCGTGCCAGGATTGGACTTGAGCGCTCAAGGTACCCCCCTTTGAGCGCTCAACCTACCTTGAGCGCTCAACTCCAGAAGTTTGAGCGCTCAACCCTCGATATTGACCCTTCAGCACTCAAAAGGCTCAGCTTGAGCGCTTGAACTCTTGAACGGAGACGACGGTTCAGAACTGTAACGTTCGGTTTAACTTCGATTTACACCGATTAAACGCCATAACGTTCCAAAACCTTCAGAGATCAATTCCTTACACCTCTCTTACGATTACGATCCAAACCCTCTCGTTCCTTACTCAAATTTCTCGCGAAATCAAAAACCCCCAATTCCTAGGGCTTACACATACAGTCTCGGTCTGATTTTGGTTCGATTAAGGCTTGATTTCTAAGCTTAAATCGGCTTTCATGGAGAATCCCGACGAATCACGACCCCCCATGGGTTTGCCGACGATGGCAGAGGGCAACGGTGGTGGTACGGCGGTGCCACCACCGGCGAGTTCAAGCGCTCAAGATGCTACAGTGGTTGAAACTGGTACTACGGGGGTTGAGATGCCATCCTCAACCACAGATGCGACGGGAGGAGAGAGAGAAAGGGAGAGGGAAGAGGATGGCAGCGACAGTGACTGGCCGGAGGAGACCGGCGGAAGTGGTGGTGGTGATCAGCAGTTTTGGCAGTGGTGGGAATCACCGGGACGACGGTGGTTGGTGGTGCTATTGGTGGTGAGGGTGTGAGAGAGGGTAGTGGGAGTGGTGGTATAGATGGTGGTGATGACGCGGCGGTGTCGAAGAGGGTTGAGGAGAGAGATAGGGAGGTGGTGGAGATTGTGAGTGAGCGAGGCTAGTAGCAGCGGTAGCGAGGAGACGGTCGAGGAGAGGGGACGGGTGGTGGTAGCGGTGGCGATATGGCGGAGGGTACGAGCGGGGTAGTTAGGACTAGGGTACCTCGCTGGAGGATAGAGCCTAGACCTAGCCAGCAGCCTAGTGGGGGAGATAGGGGGAAGGCGGTGGTGACAGGTGGTGAGTCAGCGGCGAGCGGTAGGCCATCGGTTCAGGGGCCGGTAGGGATCTCTCGGGAGGACTATCTTGAGCACGCGCCCAGGAGGTAGTGATGGCAGCAGCGGCGGATGCCCCAGGGATTCTGGATGCGGCGAGGGAAGCCATTGTTGAGGGTAGGGAGAGGGAGGCGGCGTTGTTGCGAGAGGCGGCCGATGAGGATGTAGCGGCGAGGGCCTTTTGGGAGGAGTTTGAGACAGAGGAGGCGGCGGAGGAGGCCAGGTTACGAGCTGAGGAGGAGGAGAGGGCAGCTGGCCACAGGACTACAGTGGTTCAGGCCGCCAGACAGCGGTTGTGAGAGGGAGGCCGGCGTTTGACGCGGCGACTTATGCTCCACCAGTGCACCTCTTCGTGCCGTCTGGTTCTGAGGACTACACTCCCCGCCGGGAGTTGTACTTGGAGAGGAGGTGTTACTGGAACCCGAGGTCCACCTCTCGACTGACTGCCTGACGGTATGCTTGCTTTACTTTCCAATTTATCGCTTCCATGCACTTTCAGTAGCTAGAAATCTTTATTTGCATTGAATGATTGAATTACTGCTTGTTTGATGATGGATTGATGCCTGAGTGATTGATTGGAATAACGCCTGTTTACTTGCTTGTTTGTTGTCTGTTTGCAGAGAAACTTGCGCTTGAAGGCTCATGGAGGTATGGGCTCCAGTTGGGAGATCTACCAGCAGCTACATGCCTCTGTGAGGGCATTGGTGGATCAGGCAGGGTTCGGGGCGTTCATCCCGACTCTCTCGAGCACGCAGCATGACCATGCTGTGGTGACGGCATTGGCAAAGAGGTGGAGGGACTCTACGAGTTCTTTTCACCTTATCTTCAAGAGGCGACGATGACGCCACTGGACTTCTCAGCACTCACGAGGTTACGGGTAGGAGGAGACCCGATCCCGTTCGACTCGGATAGGCAGGGACGAGGCTGCACTGAAGTGGTTTCTGGGCTTCGTGCCCACCAGGGAGGGAGAGACGTCCACATACGGCCAGTTCAAGATGACCGGACTGGGTGTGCCGACGGACGAGGAGGATGCAGCACGGAAGGCGAGGTGCTACTTGTTATACCTGTTTGGGGCCTCTTTGTACCCAAACAGGCGTAACAGGGTGCACCTCTCCTATCTCGGAGGGTTGAGAGACTTTGCCAGGGCGGCGAAGTACGACTGGGGTGGAGCAGCACTCGGGAGCTGCTATGCGTTCATGAATGCAGTTTCAAGGCGGAAAGGGACTGGCATTTCTGGACTGTGGAGCGTCTGGGAGGTAAAATTCAAAACCCTTGTTTATTTAATTTAAATTGCATGCATTTCAATAATCGCACTTGATTATCAAAACTGATATTGACTGACCAACTTTGTTGTTTGCGTTGCAGCTCTGGGCTTATGAGGTCTTGGGGTTGCACCCCCCAGAGACACGCCACCATGACCCGAACGTCATCCCCCGGGCACTGTGTTGGGGAGAAGGTTTCGTTATGGTGGTTTAGCACGTGGGAACCTCCAGGTCCTCCGTGTTTCGCTAGACAGACTCCCTGCTTCTCTGGTAAGTACTGAAATCTCACATGTATTCAATTTGCTTTCAAATCCATCCATAATCATGCATTTCGATTACTGATGCTCAAATAACTCTTGCAGGTCCGCTGGGATGTATGGGACGCCGTCGACGAGCCTTACCTGGCTCGGAGCAGGGAGATCACGAGGGGG